>VXBC01009447.1:1814783-2038702 GCA_013399945.1 Ploceus nigricollis
TATTTTGGCAAAATAGCTAGAATGGCAATTTAATAATTTATGTATGTGTTCATGCCGTAAATAATTTAAAAATAATTATGTATAACCCATTTTATTTCAGAAGTTCTGTACCATATATTTCCTAAAATGTTTAAGGTGTTTGTGAAGGTATGCAGCTTCTTGACTGTCCTTTTTTTTCTCTGATGCTATTTATGATTTCATTGTCATTGTAATTAATGAGTGGAAAACAAGCCTTGTTGAATAATTTTACTAAAATGTAGATAGCTGACAGGCTTTCAATACATCAGAGCTTTCTGTTGAATTTTAAGACAGTTGGGAAATGGCTATGTGATTTGTTATATTATAAATGGGAGAAACTGTAAGAATAATTTATTTGGTTCTTTTTCTGACCCAGGTAACAGACAGGTGAAAGTAAGGGTGTGGGGACTGCCAGTCTGTGGACAGTGCACTCTCATTTTTGACAAACATTTATGCATTAGTGTAAATCAAGTTACTGTTATGGTAGTTTTTTTGGGTTTGTTTTTTTTTTTTAATTTTGTCTTTTGTACTTCCGTTATTTATGTTTTCATGAGTTGTAAAATATAAAATTTTAGTTTTCTGTACATTCTGTTTGTGATTTAGTTTTCAGACTGATACGTTTGTAAATAATGGTGAATCAGAACCCCATAATTAATGACTTGGTATTCAAGTAGTTATGTAACATTTGGAAACAAATCAATTTCACGCCTGTTGGCATGAGGAGTTTGAAGGCATGATACTGTTTTAGGAATGAAATGCTAAAAGTTCTATATCCTACTGTTAAATGCATTCTTTTCGTAACCACAGGAAGTAAAGCACAAACGAAATATCCCAAAACACTTTTCTTGCAGTAATTTTTATTGTATTTGGACTTGTATCACTTAATATTTTGAATAAGGTTTTTAAAATAAATGACAATAATAAGCCTGTGTTTCTTACCTTAACTATTTCACTGCTTTTATACAGTAACTTACGATAAAGAACTTGCTTATGCTTGGAATTGGAAACCATTTCAAAACCATCTTCTCTTTTGCCCATACTGGATGTACGAAGGTTTGTTATATGCATCTGTTAAATGGTGTGTAGGGTAGATAGCAAGGCTTAAATTAAATATTTTAAGCTATGGGAATTAATACATTCTTTTACGAGATTTGTTTAGCTTAAGTTATTTAGTCTATAATTCTTGTGGAAGATATTTGAAATTCTTACCTGAACATACCTACTTTGAAGTGTAACACTGCTGTGGTCAAGATCCAAAGGGAAAGGTTACTTCTCAAAGCTTCTTTAGGATGTTTAAATATTGGAATTTGAGGAGGTGGCTAATGTTTTTGCACCCAAGAAATTCAGTAACTTTGTCCTTTAAAAAAGTTACCGATTATAAAGTGTAGTGATTTTGACAGTAGAAAATAGTACGTTCACCCTTGGCAGAAGCTTGTATCCCTTTCAGCTTGGTCCACAGGCCTTACACAGGACTCACAGTGAGCAACCTGACTGTGCAGAGTACAGTGATACCCACATGTAAAGTTTCATTTTCTCTTCAGCCCACCCAGTTCATTCGGCCAAAGAGACAAATGTTACATTTTCAGCCACTTCCCTCACTATAATAGCTACAATACTGTTAAAAAAATACAGAAAATTAACATCAGTCTAAATTAGTAGAAATAAGGCATATTCTGTTACTTTCTGGAGTTCATAGATATGAACTTCATCCATGTTGGCTGTCTTCCAAAGCTCTTGAAGCACAGTTCAACAGGTGGAATAAAACCAATGTAAATGTGTTCTTTCAGCTTTCTGGACAACTAAGAGTGCCTTCTTTTGGACTATATGTTTGAGGAATAATCTTGCATTTCCTTGCCCTGCTTCCTTCAAATTGTCCTTGTGGATAGGCTGTCTCTAAGAAGAAATATTTATTAATCTTTACAGCTTTTAAGCTGTTCTTAAAACAAACCCACTAACTTCTGGAGGAGGAATGCACACAGCTAATGGTATGATTGACAGCTTTCCCTGAAAAGCTTACAGAAGGTAAGGCGTGGTTTAGCTCAGTTAGCAAACCAGATTGTTTTGCAGTCAGCACATTTTAAAATGCTTGTAGGTTTAGCTGTGCCATGACAATACCTGTCCCACAGATGCAGGATGTTCATTAGATATTTAGGGCTAATGACCTGTGGGCGGGACTGCAAGTGTTAAATCAGTCCTTGGCTGAATTGCCCATGTAGCTGTTTTCTGAAAATGCTCTTCATGAGGTTACCTTAGAGGAGAAAATCACATTATTATGAGCCTTTTGCTTGTGAAGTCATACCAGGACTGAAACCTTTTGAGTAGGGTAAGTGATGTTTGAGGTCATGGAATGATGGTTTGCATGTGTGTCTTCTCTAGCAGAGTACAAATTTGCTTCACTCAAGTACTACAAAGCACTTAAGATGAGCAGTTGTTCTTTGCTTGCTCTGCTGTGGTGCACATCCTCTGTCACAGAAGTAAGAAAAGCTTTTTAAAACTAGAAATATTTTTTAAAATTATGTTCTTCACTAATGATAATAAAGGCAGCTTATAAGAATGATTTTAAATTCAAAGGGAATTTATATGAATTTGAAATCCTTGAAGTTCTTTACATAGTGGGTTTAGTTTGGGGAGTTACCTAACATATGCTCTTTTTGGATACTAATTTATTTTAAGGACTCGTGGTGAGTCTGTCAGGTTGGCAGTTAGTGCAGAACGTTGCCGCAGGAGTTGGTTTGCTCACAGCAAAGTTTGTGGATGCATCACAGCAAATGATACTGTCATGATAATATCAGTGTTCTTGAAACCTGATGCCCAGCGTTCAGTAAGAGAGGCTGCAGTGCCACTGAGCAGCGGTGATTTGTATCCTAAAAGGGGCACGGTGCCATCCAGGCCCTGCCGTGTGGCAGTGTAAGAGTGTAGCTGCCTTTGTAGCCCGATGATCCCGGAAGCAAAGTTGGCAATGGCGATGTCTCAGCTCCACCCTGGCCTGCAGCGGTGCTGAGTTGTTTCTCGGGCTCACTTGTGTGTCACTCTCCCGTGGAGAAGGGACCTCGCCCTTGCGCACCTGAAAGGTTTGACACGCACACAGTGACTGACTCTTTTTTCCAAGGATGTTTTTTCATTCTCAATAGCCCTTGGACTACTGCCTGAGCAGGGAAGTGCTTGCTGAATTGGCTTGGGCGGTCAATAGCTGTTGCCTAATAGCACCAATAAAGAGGGAAAGGTTTTTCCTGATCCGGTTTTACAAGGGCTCCAGCAGCACCAGGAGAGCGTGGCATATGTCATCCACTGTGCATTAAAAGAGCCATTTGCTGATGGGGCAATCAGGGTTGAACTACTGGGTTTTAATTTCTTTAATTGAATTTGCTTGTGGAAAATTAAGAGTTGGCAATCAAAAATTCATAAAGTGCTGAGATCAAACAGAGGAAAAAGCAAGCAGATTTATGTCACATCTCACCAACAAGAAATGTCTTGATGAATTTCTTTAGTGAAGAAAGGAAACTTTCTCACATTAAGGTGAATTATGACTTCCATCAATATTCTGATAAAAGGAATAAAACATTCCTGAAGAGCTTTCTGATTAAACTTCCCGAGATGAAAGTTCAAGCTCTATTTATGTAGGTTCTTGTTAGTGGCTGGGTGTTATGAAATGAGGAAAGAAATAATGAATAGGATAGTTTAAACAAATGATACATTTCACTTTTACTATGCAGGAAATCAGATATTTTAAAATATTAATGGTTTAATTTTCATTTAGCACCAGTGCATATTATTCAGCTCTAAGTCAACTGCCCTTGGCTGCTGCTCAGTTGTGTACAAGGTGAAGAGAGAAGGGTTTATCTCAGCAGGGTGCTTTGAGTTACGGGAAATTAATTTGCAAGGTGGATATGAAAAAGGTCGTATCTCTTAAATGAATTTCAAGGCTATAAAAATAATAGAAAGGGAAAAGAGAGAGTTCTGTGTCTCTAACGCAGACTCCTATTAGTAAAAACATTGGTCAGGGGTTTTCCAAATTATGGTCAGTTTAGGAAACTTGTGATGAGCCACAGTGGGAGAGATTTTATTTGCTTTTATTGTTAGTGGAAACCTGGCATGCTGGGCAACAAGAAACCTGGCTGGCAGCAGGTACTTGCTCAGGCTTCAATTTTCTGCCTAAAATTGGAGGCAGTGAAGCTTCCTGGGGTTGGGGAGTTAGGAGGGACTTGTTATCTGGCAGCTGTTCTTGCTCTGGAAGGGAAGGAGCAGGGTCTCCCAGCAGAGCTCCTCACCTGAGCTGTTGTCAGGGAGTGAAGGCTGCAGGTGTGTGCTGGGAGGTCCTGTGGGCAGCACTGGCCAGGACCCGGTTACTGAGAGCCTGACAGCCCCAGGGGAGGCTCTTGCTGTCCCTGCCTCGCCATGCTGCCTGCTCTGGAAGGTAAGTGGGTTCCTAAACCAGTGAAAAAAATTCCACTTTCTTTTTGAATCTTATTCCTGGGCTGATATTCAGTCATTTTAGGGTGCTTTTGTCTCAGAAAGCTAAGCCCAAAAAGAATATTTACACTGTAGAGGCCAGGTGAGCCATGGTTGCTACAGTCTCAGCATCATTTTTATTGCTGAGAGGCCAAGCCAGACCAAGGATCTGGGGTCTCTTCTGGTTTGCATTGTTTCTTGTGGAAATTTTCTTGTGGGGACATCCCTGAGCAGATTCTCTGGGGAAGCTGAGGGCTGGTGCTGCCCCGTGGCAGTGCTGGTGTGTGCATGGTCTGCAACACCACAGCACCCCCTGTGCTGTGCAGCTTCCCTAGCTTGTCCCAAATCCAAACTGAAGCTGCATTTTGTGTTCCTACAAGGCTGAGTAGCTTTATGGGAGTGCTAAATCCTCATGTAAGGCTGATAGAGCAGTAATCTTCAAGGCCATATATCCCAGTCTCCACAAAGAAGCAGAACTAACAACATCATTTTTGCACCTTTTTTTTTTTTTACTATCAAGTGTCCTTTAAAGAGAAGTCCCTGTACTGGTTTTTGTTAAACTTTTCTGATACAGACCATATGGATGTCCTTGCTGTAATAAAAAAATGGTTAATACAAGAGCTTCTCAGCTTCACTGTTTCCAATATATCTAGCTAGAAAGAGAAGAATGACATCTCATCTGTAATTGATCCTTAAATCATTATCAAAATAATTTAGCAACCTTCTAAAATTTATTTTTAATTACAAGGTCTGTTGCCCTGTTATTAACACTGAAAATCACTAATCTATGCAATTTCCCATCTTGATTAAAAATAAAATACGTAGATTGTGTTATCCTTATTGAGGTGCGCTCATTGGGGTTTTATGAAAGATTAAGTGAAACCAGATTTAATCCTTTTGTACTATTCTGTAAACAATGTTGAAATGTTGGCATTTAAGGAAGTTGATGGTGTTAAGAACTGGAGTTGAGTTTCACAGGTGTACTCAGGCTACTGAAATATTTAAAATCGAGATTACATGAATTGGGGGATCCTTGTGTTTGTTGATCACAAAGCTGACCCTCATTATCAGTTGGCTCTGCAAGGCAGTAGGATTATGTTTTGTATTTTTGTCAGCACCTCCGCAACCATCTTGCTGTGTCACATGGTGGCTTGTGAGGACTGATGGAAGTGCTTTCTGTCCTTGGGGAAAATATTTATGCTCTCCGCATAACTGTTCCCCTCCTCTGCAAGTTTGGGACAGTGAATTAAAACTTCAAAAATACCCACACAGCATAGTTTTTCCATTGCAACAAGCCCTAATGACTCACTTTAGATTTATCTTTTCAGGTTAACTCATGCTTATTGTTAATAGTTAAATTTCCAAATTGTAACAGAGTGAACTTTCTCAAGTTGCAGTCACTGAGGCAAGGAACAGCTGATCATCCTTAATAAAGGTGCAAAGGTTTTTCAACATCTAAAATGGTGCTTTTAGTATTAGTTGACAAATTCTACCAGTTAATCTGGAATTGGTTTTAATTTCTAATGCATGCTGACTGTGAATCCTAACAGCTGGAGTGCCAGATGTTCAGAAAAGGAGAATTATATTCCACATTGTTTGGGGAGGAAAAGGATGGAGCAAAGGGCATAATGGCATCATGCAGAAATTAAGCCAAAATCTTCCAAGCTGCAATGTCACATCTTCAGTATCATTTCTGGGAAAGATTCTCTGCATTGGAATAGGTGATCCTAGTGAAGGAAAGCTGTCTTTGACCCTGAGTACAGAGGGTTTGGGCTGGTTGAACCACAAACTGACAAAAAGGCCCTGTGACATATGAGATCTTAGCAGTTTTGGTTCAGTTTGAAAGGCAACCTCTTTTGTGCAATTTCTTATAATTTTAGCTTAACATAAGGTGTGCAGTTTATCCAGGGACACTCCCAGGGAACAGTTCAGGTACTGGGGAGGAGGTGTCATTTGAAGTCCTCTGCTGTGGCTGAGTGGTTTGTGAGAAGGATGTCCTGCATCATCCTTGGTCTGCATGGGAGTGATCTGCAGGAAAAACTTGTTGAAGAGAATCAGGACAGCAAACTGGGCAGTTTATCTTCCAACCCCAGAAAAACCCTATGCACACCGTTTCTCATTTCAGTGTGAATATTTTGGGTATCACAGCACAAACAAGATGCATTTTGTTGCTGGTGGGAAATGGCTGTGAGAACAAAAGGATTCTTCTGTCAGCTCTGACACTTGCCTGGAGTGCTGCCTGCTCCTGCCTGGGCCTGGGCAAGCAGGCATTAAAACTATTAAATAAAAGTTGTATTGCAAAAAGAACTCAATGATGAGGCAGAGGAAGGTATTTTATCTGGCAGGCAAGCTTGCCTTGCTGGGGCTGTGAAACCATCGTTGCTGAGGACAACTTTTCTCGAAGTAACACCCAGAAGAAAAATAGTAATCACCTTAGATATTAAAATAACTTATTTTTCACAGCTTTCCCTGATGCTGGCCAGCCCTTGGAGCAGCCAGCAGGGGGGAGTGTGGCTGCGCCTTGGAAAGCACCTGGCAAGAAGGAAAGGGCTGGAAAAGTGCAAAATAAGTTCGAGAATGAGTGTAAGGATAAATTCCTTTATCAAAGGACAAAACTGACACTGTGAGACAGACAGCACGAGCCCATAGAGCAACTGAGATGTGAAGGGGTGTTAAGGGATGTTTACTTACTTTTTAAAAACCCCCAGTTTATTTTATTAAAAAAATATTCAAGAAACAGAGTTTTTTACCCTGGAGTAATGACCTCGATGATCTTACACTGTCTTTTCCAATCTAAATGATTCTATCTTCTTCTTACACTGCATTCCCAGGCCTTTATTTTTTAGTTTTGTCCTGAAAAATGTGTGTCTCTAACATCAGAAGCTCTTATGTATTAATCCATCTCAGCCGTAATAAGTTTATAAGAATAAAAACTGTCTTTACTCCTGGGGGCCTCAGCAAAATATCCTCCAGCTTTGAAATCACACAGTTCTTCTCTAACTCAGAGAAAAATAAATGTGTTTCCTCAATCTAACATATATTTCTATTATTGTGCAAGAGGAAAACATTGGAAAACAAGGACACCAACCTCCCTAAATGTTACTGCATGGGAGCAGAAATTATTAGAAAGAAAAAAAATGTTGCTATTTATGGGATTGTAATATGATGAATTTTACCTGACAGCACCTAACCTTTTCCAGGGCAATATACAAATGATTGCTACGTGCTTGAGTAAATACAGATTTAGAAATACATCACCAAAACACCAGTTAATCGATTAATTACATGCACACTGCTAATACCTAGTTCTTGTTGAACTCGATGTCTGAAAAGTGGTTATTTTATGTCTGTAAATAGTTTGCCTGCCTAATTACTTGCTTAGCCATTTCTCCTTCCAATTACACACATGTGCAGCCATCGTATGGGAATTGCTAATGCTTGTGGAGCTGCAATGTTGGGCAAAGATGTCTTAGAAACTCAGGAAAGAAATTTCTTCATTTGCTAGAAACATAAAAATTCTCGACTCTACAGCAGCTGCTGTGTCTGGGGGGATCTCCAGTAAAGGCCTCCTTCCTCCCCCAGTACTAAAGGAAAAGTACCCACTGCTGAAAAAGGCTCCAAACCAACAAGCAATGCTGGGAATTGTGCATCATCTGCAGTATCCATTTGTCATCCTTCTTGAACCATTGGAGGGGTCCTCCTATGGCTCTTGAGCCACCAAGGGTCAAGAGAACCCTTCTGAGGGCTGTGGAAGATGCACAGATGGGTTATTCCACACCTAACAGCTGAGAGCAGGAGAGGGTCTCCCATCCCTGTCCTCAGGAACCCCAGCCCCAGAGCGACTCAAGTCAATCCTGTATTGCTGATCCATTTTCATGTTTACAGCAGCAATTAACTTCTGTTAAAATTGATTGTAACTCCCACCAGGGAGCACTCAGAGCAGAGTTCTGCTAATGTTCACAGGACTCTGATGTGCCTCTGAAGCCTGGTAGTCCCTCATACTCTTTATGCTCCGTGCAAAAAATTAAACATAAAAGTCAAAACAGTCACTAAAATTGGTACTTCCATTAGCATGCCTCTTTACCCAAGATTAAGGTGATAGATTTCGTAACAAATGTTAATCAGAATTGTTAAAAGAAAAAGAATACTATCATGGGGCACCCACCAGGCCTTCAGGTTAACTTTCTGCTTTATTTCTCTATAACTTGCCAGTCCTAGAACACAAAACATGATACAGAGGTGGAAACAGCATCAGGAGAGATAATGATAAAAAATTTCTGTGTCTTTCTGTCCAGTTTCTTGTTGCTTTGAGTGCTGTTTAATTCCCTCCCTACAAAGAATTGCAAGCAGATGCTTAGTTGAGGGCTGAGGCTTTAGAGATGATAGTCCAGGCTCTGAAGCTGTTACTCAGGCTGGATTACACTTCCTTCAAAAGCAATCCCACCAGCTTTGGTACAACAAACAAAACAATACTGAAGGAAAAGAAAAAGCCTAAACTACACTGAGCACCGTGTGCAGCGCTGTAAAGGAAGACTGTTCCTATTGAAACGCCTCTGACAGCTTGTGCTGAAGTTGCAGGAAGGACAAAGTGGTCTCTTAACAGGTTTGCTTCTTTTTGCCAGATGGTCTCAATCTTGTTTGGGTTTACAGAGCTCTTCCCCCCCTCTGTCTGAATTGCTTCTGAGATTAATGTCAGCGGTTTCTGCAGGAGGCTCCTCAGAGGGTGAGGAGCAGAGGGGCAACATTCTGAGTGAGGAAAGTAAAGAAAAGCAAATGCAGAAAATCAGGGGGAGTTTTGGCTGCTTGGCCTTGGGTTGAGAGCAGGGGGAATGTGATTTCTTCTCCTCTCTCTGCTGACACCTTGGCTCGAGGAAGGATGCCCTGCTGGAGGTATGGGTGGGAGCTGCCAACTGTGAAAGGAGGAAAATATGCCACTTCTCTAGAAGTAAACAATTTTTTTTCCATCATTCATGGCACTTGCTGCAAAGCATGTCTCAAAATGCCCTGCTGATAGAGGGAAGGAGTTGCCTACATTCCCTGTCAAATTAGGGAAGTCTTCTTGGGAAGAAGACTTCTTGCCACATCAGTGCTGGGTAGACCTTGCATAAACACTCAACAAATCTTTGGTTCTGAGGGTTTCTCTGCTGTACCAGCAAACCTCCCCACACTGCCATCAACCCCCTCAGCCTGGTTATGTTCTCCCCAGTCCCAGGAATGCACAGCTCCACAGCTTGGTCTTGCTGAGCCTTAGTTTGCTGTGAGGAACCCAGCAGAGATGAGGGCATTCAAACCAAGCAGCCAGTTTTCTATTTCAGGACAGATTATCTTGAAATATTTACTATAGAGGGGCTGATGGAACCAGCATGTTCATGTCAAAATATCTGACTGACATGTTGGTTTTCAAATAGCCTTTTGCTCTTGAGATACTTAAAAGCTTTTCCAAACATATTCCTCTATCTCTGGGGACATAATCTGCTTGTTGCATTTCTGGTCTGCTAAAGATTGTCTTTTTGCTTCAGGTAAGAATATTTGAATGTCACAATTCCTTCTACTTCCTAAATGGGGCATTTACAGATTTTTATACCAGCAATTTGTTGTGGAAATTGCTGGTTGGATAAAGGTCTTCACTACAGAAATTATTTACATAATGCATCTCCTATTACCATCAATCCTCTTTAAAAAAAGGAAAGAAAAAGCCAAACCCTCAAATATTTTCTGCTTTTCAAAACACCAAAAGCCTGTTGCTTCTAGCACAGCCTACTCATCCTCTTCTGCATCACTGAAGCTCAGGCCATAGTTTAGACTTCATGTGCAGAGTGTAACTGCCCCAAACTCAGAATTTCAGGAATGCTTGGCATCTGATAGTTGCAAAATTACATAGCTGAATCCCTTCCTCTCCACTTAGAGTTTTCACTATTTCACCCCATTTTAGGGCTTACATTTTAAAATTTACCTTTCCCTTTTTTTAAGACAGATTACCACTTTATAAATAAAGATATGAGAATTATGAAAACTCTGGAGAAAGATGGTTTTTGTGGTGATAAATTATGCAGCAGCCCTGTCAGTGATGTGTGTTCATTAACAGCGTGATGCTACATGTATTTTATTTGATGCCAAGCTGCAAGATGAGCCTTTCCTTTTCTGTGCAGCTGATCCACACATCCTCATTAAGCAGCAGGATCCCAACCCTGCACGTGCTGCAGCCTGGAGTGATCCCTGGGAGGGTCGGGGGTCTGGACCACAGCTCCATCCTGGCAGTGCTGCTGCTGCTGCTGCCTTCAGGGGTCGTTTCTGATTCCTGTGCCCCAGCTGGGCTCAGGTATGCTGTCATGTACCTACATCTCTTTGCAATAACACAGCAATAAAACTGCAAGATGCCTACAATCTGTTTGTAATCTCCAGAATATCACCACCTGCATCCTGTGACTAAAGGATGTAAATACTTCCTTCTGAGCAGAGCGGCCAAAACTTTCCTCAGGCTCCATTGCCAAGTGAGCAGTTTTAGTTTTGCAGAGGTTGTAAAGCCTTTTTTTCCCAACAGTGTAGCTTTTGTCCCTTTTTTTTTGGGGTTATTTGTTTTTGTTTTTCCCTTTTGCTCACTTCTCTTTCCAGGGAGCCTGTTGTTCAAAGCTCAGCCCAAGGACTTGCAGAGCCCTAGGCTACTCCAGGTTGCTGCTATCCTGGAGGCTCTAGATGAGACGCTTTGCAGCAAAATTGTGAACAGCACCTGACTTGTTCTGTATTATAGAGGGAGAGAGGCTCTTAGATTAGGTATTAGGTTAGACACCAGTCCACCCAGGTGTCTTTTCCAGCTGCAACACTCTTAATCTGAGGTAGGAAGCTGGTATGAGCTATGAATACATTTATTACTGAACAGGAGCAATGGGATATGTAGAATGTGCAGGCAATAAAAACATGGACACTTTCCAACTGCTCTTGGCAAAATGCTTGATTTGGTTGAGATTTATCATAACAAATAATCTCTGCTGGAGGTGGGCTTTCAAATACTCAGGTATGTGAGGTGTACAAAGGTGTTTGTGGTGGAAGAGCAGCAGTCACAGCAGTGGGGCTGAAGCTGTGACAAACTCCAGCAGAGCTCATCCTTTATGACACCTGCAAAGTGGCCATGTGCCTTGCCTTTGCTGTTGTAGAATTTACTACAAATAATTTTATTGTAGTGCTGTCCAAAGGCCCAAACTCCACGCAGAGCTGTGGTGAACTGAACATGCTGTGACACTGTGAAAAAACCCCGAAGTTAAACTGCTCTTAGCCCATCCATGTGATGCATCTCACAAGTGTTCCAAGCCTATCCATGTTGTGCAAAATATTCAGCACTTTGCTCTCCTGCTCTTGACTGTGATCTTTGCACAGCAATTGGTATCTTGGGGCGGTGGCAGCATCTGATTCATACCCAGGCAGCTTAATCATCAAAGGGAATTAACACTTCAGTGGCCGCATCATTTACAAGGAATAGCATATTGCTTGCCTAGAAGATCATCCTTGCTGTAACTAATTAACCCAGCATGCTTAAGTGCTTTGTGCAATTGAGGGTGGAGTTCCATTTACCTCCAGGTAGGTGGAGGGAGCCTGGTGAGCTCTCCCTGTAGAGAGGGAGAGCAGTTCCACTGCTCAGCAGCATTGCCCCAGGGCTGTGCCAGGGTTTTTGGTAATGGCAGAGCTGCCACAGGGAGTCTGGCAACTAAAATTGTTTCCATTAAAAAAAATCTCCCATGACTGAGTATTCAGAATACTTAATTAGCTGAAAGCCATGATATCTGTCAATCATGTGTTGCCTCAGATTTTGCATTTAAAGGGCAGAGTTATTACCGAAGACTTATTGTTAAAGGAAATTACTGGTATGCTTGGCTCAGATCTCACTAAGAAACAAGATTATTGATGAGTAATGTTACCATGGAAAGCCAAACATTTTAATCATACTCCAGCATGTAGTAATAGAGTTTCAAAAGCCACACTACCAGAAAACTTAACAAAACCCAGGTGCTCGACAGATACTTGAATATTAGTGAGCACTTTTAAAGGATTGAATTCGTCTTGGGGCTTTGCTGCTGCAGCAGCGAGTCCTCCCTTCTGTCTTGCATGTGTTTGACATGCACAGCATTACAGAGCAATGGAGAATTAAATCCTAGGGGAAATAAATCCCCAAACGACCAGATTCCCAAACATTAGGAATGTCAGGAATATGTGTCCCACAGAGGCTGCTGTGTTGGCTGCTGGTTCAGTTCACAGGTGCAGTATGTTTTACTGGTTTGGCGCTCTTCCTGGAAGAACAGGACTCAAGTGTGCACTCATGATGAGATTGGGAAACTGAAGGGAAAGCCCTGGGATGCAAGAGAGCTGATTGCTTGTGGGTACATTGAATAAATAATAATAATAGAAGTAGTAGTAGTAACAACAATAACAACAAAAAATATTGTCTGTTTCCATATACTTCCTGTGATCTCATAATGTTAATAAGATCATAATGAAATTCTGGATAATTTTGGTCTCAGTCAAGAAACAAGGAGGGGATGCTCTGGTCTTCTCCAGAATGTCACAGGACAGTGGCTCTCTATGCTGCTGATTAATCATAGTTTCTTCTCATGCAAAGAGAAGTTATGAATATTTGGAGGCATATTCTCTTAGGCAGGATTTAGTGCCTGAACTGTGATTGGTATCAGTAATGAGATAATACCATTCTTTACCCTTCTCCTGTCTGTGCATAAAGAACAGGTATTATCAAATACAGCAAAGACGTGAGCTTGCTGCCAGCCAGGAGAACTTTTTGATTGTATTCCTGTGAAGGAAGCCTGATGTTTAGACCCTATGGATGTGCACTAGGGAGTTCCATAATCTTCTATTTGGGAAGACATTTTAGGTCCATTTGATTTGGATTAGTTTGTTTCCTGAGCTCTAATTTCTGAACCTCACGAATCTGGGAGACAAAATGACAGCTGTTGCAAATGGATCAGTGCAGAGGCTGATGTAAAGAAAATAGAGACAAGTTCCTTTCAAAGAGTCACTGTGGTCTGTGAAATTGGATTCACAGCTCAACAATGTGAGAGGATGCATGAAGAGGCCATGCCTAATCCCAAATACTCTCAGAGTATGGGAACAGTCGCTCACGGATTTCAGGATTTGCGGTCCGAGAGTTCCAGACTCACTGATGCTTGTTAATGGTCCTACCCAGTCATACTCTCATTCACTGTGGAGTAATCCCCTTTAGTTTAGAGCATAACTCCTTAGCTTTTCCTTGCTCCCTTTGCTCCCACATTTGGAGGGATGCCTTCATGCCTCACTGAACTGCCCTGCTCTCCCCCAGGACAGGACTGCTGTCTCCTTCATGGCAAGTGCCTGTCTGGACCACACTATCACCCTTCCTCCTTTTCCTTCCCACTTCCCACCTCTGAGTTATTGAACTGTGGAATTATTGTTAGGCTAACTATGGGTCCCTCCCAGGTAAAACCTTTCAAGCCCTTTGCTTGAGTTTATTGGTTAAACCAACAGGCACAGAAATGGCCTCATGTCCCCTTTGGTGAGCAGTGAACTGCTGTTGTTAATAGGTAATGAAGTAGGTACGTTTTCTTTTTGATCCCTGAAGATGAGATTAAATAATATCTCATTACTTAATTGGACACGTGTCCAGTTTTAGTGATTTATTATGCCTGAGACATGGCAGAGGAAAAGAAAATGTGTGACTGGGGAATACCCAAGGAAAAAAAAAGCAAAGAAAAAGGTTGTCCTTCTTGGACATATCTTTTAAGTTTTAATTAGCTAATATATATCTATAATGTTATCTCAAGAAAATAGATATTTTTTTTGCTAATTAGTTAATCCTCGTCTGGTGCTAATATAAAACTGTGTTTCAGGGTGGTTTGTTGTTGCACAGCTGAGGAGTAAAGCAATTAGTAGTAACATTCACTAAAGCTGAGTCTCCAAACTTACACAAAATGTTTAACGAGACAACTGGGATGCATATGATTGGGAGCCAAATGTGCTGCAAGTTGCTTGCTGTTATTAAACTGAAAACACGTGGTTTGGAGCATCTCCTTATAACTGCCCTGTTCCTCCCACTCGGCAGGATTGAGCCTCCCAGGACAGCAGCTGTTGGACTCGGGGTGCTGGGGGCTGAGTTCCCCGTCCAGATGTTTTACAGAGCTGTTGAGCACTTTCTCCTGCTGCCAGATCTCCAGCAAAGTGAACAGCTTCGTTGTAGGCACTGGATTGCAATGTCAAAAATTGATTATTTCAAGTCCTACTGAGATCTTGGCAATCAAAACACTGGCAGCCTGGAAAATCTCAACAGTGAGGTCGAAGATCTTTTGCCTTGGAACCTTGTATTTTCTGAAGTTGTATGTTTAATTGATGAGGCTATTATTTCACCTGGAAGAAGGTGCATTATCAAATAAACACAATTTAGTCAGGAGCCTAATGAATTCCTGTAACTCCAGTCTTAAAAAATGAAAAAACCAGGAACCGTGTGGATCTTGACTTCCAGCTGACATGAAGCTGAGCCCCAAACCCACATTTGAGGGCTGTTTCTCTGCAGACCTGCCTGTGTGCAGGCTTTGGGTGGAGAAGAGCCAAGTTAGGCAGTGCTGTTGGGCACTGCTGCCTTGGGCTGGGCTTTAGGTGCAGCTTCTTCAAACCTGAGTCTCTTCTGATGGTGGAGGGAAGTTCCCAAAGTGCTTGTGGTGGAGGGAGAGCTGAGTCTCCGTCAGCTCATGGTGGTGATGTTTAACTCAGGTCCATCAGCCTCACAGGGGATGGGGACCATTTTTCCCGGACCATTATGGGCTATGAGATTTATTGCTCATCCAATGGTGTCTTGGATGTGAGTCCAGCTCTTTATCTCCTTGGTGACAGGATGAGGCTCAGGTGACTGGTAGGGTGGAGACCTATAGGTTTTAATTTTATTTTGTGCAAGCTGGACAGGACTCAGAGGCCCAGTGTGCTCCATGTCCAGTGCAGCTCATAAGCAGGTGCTTAGCAAAATGAAAACATCATTATTTTTGATGTCTCACTGACTCATATCTGTGAGATCGAGATTAAGCCCTAGTTTCTGGTTGCTTGTCTCAAGACTTAAAATTGTTCCATTCTGATTTCATAGTGTCACAGAATGGTTTGGGTTGGAAGGGACCTTAAAGCTCATCTCATTCCAAACCCTGCCACGGGCAGGAACACCTTCCACTAGACCAGGTTGCTCCAAGCCCCGTCCAACCTGGTCTTGAACATTTCTAGGGATGAGGTATCCTCAGTTTCTCTGGGCAATAATTTCTGATATGCAACTTTCACAGTGGAGTAACCTCTTTTTATTTTCATTGCAGAGCTGCTGTTAAGAAACAAAGCTGTCCTTAACAGCCAGTGTGACGTTGCTGCCTAACTTGCATCATCTCCCCCAGCTGCCCTCCAGCAGCATTAGTCTAAAACTCAAACAACTAATTTTCTTCAAATGAATAACAGTCCAGAATGGACTCCTAGGGTGTCGGTCTGGAAAAATGGTCAGCTCCCTAGCAGTAAATGGCAGTGTAGTAAATTAGAAAGGCATTTCATAACTTCAAAATTGATCATTTTTAAAATAAATGTTAATATATTCAAAGGAAATTCTGTGATCCAACGTGCCAGCCAATGCAAGCATTAAAGCTACGAGTCAATCAAGACGTAATTTGGTAATCATATAACTCAGAATGGCTATGTATTCTTTCTAACTCATTTTTTATTGCTGCAACTCCATTATGGATAGCTGTAAAATTCTGTTTATGCCTATTTGTTCCATTTCTTGACCCTTATTTAAAATGTAGTTTTTTACGATTCACTTTAAGCTGACAACATGTCAAACTCTGCAGGTAATGTGTATTAATAGGAATACACTCTTTAACCACAGGCTTTCTCAATGCATTACACATCAGTTGCTAATTGGATTTGGAGAAATTGCTAAAATATCTTAAGAAAGTTGGGTCTGATCCACAGAAGCATTCCTCTGGATCTGTGTCAGTGCAATCAATTTCCTGACATCTGGTCCCTTTCCAGTTCCTTATGCCCAGAATAGCATCCACGTAGTTTGGATATGCAGAGTGCAGAATTAAAAACTGGCTAAAAGTGACAGAAGTGATCCAGGTCACAGAAAGCACCAATTTAGTTTCTTAGCTTGGTTTCCTAAAGAAATGACACTTGTGGTATCAGGCTTGCAGTGTTCATACTTGTGTGGAGGTGTATAATTTCTTCTTGCCACTTTTGAACCTATTAATTCATTTTAACCCTATTTTCTGATAGTGGAGGCTTTGAAGTGATGATATTCCTGCAAAATTAGTGAAAACAAACAGGCAGCAGAGAAAATCCTTTTCAGAGATTTAGACTAAGGAAAGGCTAAAGTATTACCTCAAGTCCTTGCTGAGCAGTGGGGAATCAGTAGAGGAGAGGGATCCTCTCACAGGGTGCAGCAGATGAGCAGAAATCTTCCCTAAAGCTCAGGCTTTTAAATGCAAGCAAGACCTGCACTGGCTCTTGCAGAACTGCTTTTTTAGATCAATAGGAGAAGAGCTGGATTTTCCAAGTGAGTCACAAGCCCTGTTATTTTTCTTAACTGCTATAAGACATCTTTCATACCCTGTATTTTATCTTTGGATTCTTTGCCTTGGAGTCAATCCAGAAATAAAGCAATCAGAAAGCTTTGCTGTGTGTACATCTTAATATTACTGGTCTAATGTGCAAGGCTGTAGTTCTGGCTGCTGTAGTGTGTTGGTACATCTAATTTTTTTCAGCAATCCATTTAAGCAGCCCCTTGCAGGGGCTGTGCCAGGCAATACTTGCCTTTCTGTTCCTCTGTTAGGTTTATTGTTACTTATAATACAAGGCTGCTGCTTGCTTTCATCTTGCCTTTTTACTGCCTTGCTTATTTTTGTCTTCATCCCACTGTTCTCTAAAGAGGCCTTTATGAAACAGCGTCTGTCTTCTATGCACGTCTCTTTTATTAATAATTCATTAATCAATTTAGACCAGACGGAAAAGAAAAGGCACCAAAACCAACAGCTAAAAGGGATCACAGCTCAGGAACAACGCTGTGCATATTTTGCACCTCAGGCTGCATCATTTGCGAGCGCTACCTGCAATACTCCTGCCAGAGAGCACTGGAGCTCTGTCTTTGTAGATCAGCTTAAAAAACCTCAAAAAGTTCTTTCTTGCTACATGGAAATATGCTCCCTGGGAAATCAAGTGATATTGAGCAAAAATGGCATTGTGTTTCTGGAGGTGGCGTTTGATTTTTGCAGGGATGCAGACATTAGTGTGTGCTTACCCATGTCTGCTGGGCAAAGCAATTAGAGGTTCATCAAGAACTAAAATTCACCAGTGGCTGAACACTCATTTCACTGAAGCTTCTGGTAATGAAGTCAAAATTGTTTCTATGACATGCAGGAATTAATGCCTCATTCTGAGCAGGCAGTTTGCTTTCGAGTCTGTATGATTTACCAGTTACTTTTAATACATGTTGGAGAGAGAACAGTCCTTGGTCCCACTCACTCTGAAGAATCACAGAATGGTGTGGGCTGGAAGGAACCTTAAGGATCATCCAGTTATGATCCCCTCCCATGGGCAGGGACAGCTTCCATAGACCAGGCTGGTCCAACACCCATCCAACCCAGCCTTGAACACCTCCAGGGATGGGACATTCACAGCTCCTCAAGGAGCTCTACCTGATGGCAAGGCAGGACCAGGGCACTGGTCTGTGGAACACCCAAGGGAAAGCAACTGGATGGCATCTGGACAAGGGTGTGTTGTCCTCATACCTAATTGCTCCCAAATAATTGCTGTCTAAGCACCAATGCTGTCTCCAGTGCTCCTCTGGCAGCTCACACAAGGCAGTTTGATCATGCTTCTTCTCCCCAGCTTCAGTTATGCACAGCTCCTCCAGCCTGTGCTCACCACTGAATTGTTTTGGCTATTTTACCATAACCAAGTTTTTGTTCAACATGCCTCAAAGCTTCATGACTTCTGTCCTCCAGACAGAAAACATTTGCTTGTTTTTCCTATAACCTTCAGCATGTTTCATGCTAATCCTGCAGTGTTAAGGCAGTTTAATGCTCCATTAATTATTTTGGAGGCGGGCTGGGAACTGCACATGGTAACGACTGCATTCCTCATTCAAAGGCACAATGTGCCTGGTCATCAAGGAGAGACTTCCCCCTCTAAGGACAGTTAAAGCCTTTTCTTGGTCTGCTTCTGACCTGCAGCTTGCCCCCTCTAATCCTCCTTTCAGTAGGCACAAAGCACCACATTATGAATTAATGGAGCTCAAGCAACTCTCCGGAGGCAGGTGAATCCCCAGATACATAAGATGTTAAAAAAGTTCTGATACTTCATCCAAGCTTCTGCCACTAAGTTACAGGAAAGGATAACATTGTGAGTTTGTAATTTATTTCCATATTCCTTAATCATATTTCAGTAGGTGTTTGGTTTATGACCTTTAAAACCGCCTTAGATTTAGATTGATAAATGGGTAGCAAATAAATTTAGCAAAATAAGCAATTTCAGCCTATGGAAGGTCAGCAGAGGGCTGTGCAATCACAGCTTCCATTAATATGTTATATTTCACTCAAAAGCTTTTAAATGCTGAAGGTTTTCAGAGGGAAAACCTATAGCTGTGATGAATGGGTTTCTTCTAATAGCTGAATGGGAAATGAAAATCAAAGTTAGGGGGAAAATGCTTTGTTTCTGCAGCACAGATGAAGTTGGAAGTGGTTTTCCTCTGGCACAGGGGCGAGACAGTTGAGAGGGCTCAGTAACAAGCAAATTACATTTCAGCTCAAAACCATTTGAATAGTCTTGTAAATGAGTTAATTGACAGAGATTATTCATAATAGCTATTATTATTATTATTATTATTATTATTATTGCTATGAGGCTTGAGCTGAGGAGAATGACACAGGACAGGTAAACTAAATAGACATCTCTATTAGCAGAGAGAGAGAGGGGAGAGAGCTGCATGATGTCAGCTCTCCATTTCCCACTGGCAGCTCTTCCAGCAGCTTCTGTCAAAGGAGGCTGACTGGGCAGGGCACTGCACCTCTTTGAATAGGAAAAGTTTCTGAAATTAATTGCTAAATGCACATTAACTTAGCTGTGTTCATAACCATGTGTAGAGCTCTCCTTTTTGCTGGGATACAAAAAGAGATTAAATGAGAAAGCAATGCAAAATCTTCTTTGTGGGAGCGAGATGATCTTTCCTTCCTGTTTAAAGCTGTGGAATTTTGGATGGGAGCCTGAGAAATCTGATCTAGTGCATGGCATCCCTGTCCATGGCAGGTGGATTGGAACTGGGTGATTTCTAAGGTCCCTTCCAATCCAAACCATTTTTGATTTCATATGGTCTATATTCTGTATGATCTATATTCTGTGTGTTCTATAGGATACAATAGGACCTGTCAAAAGCAGAATTGAGGGAGAATCATTAAAGGAGAGATCCATGAGATGCAAAAAAGCTGCACATTAAAAGGTGAATTAGAGCTTGTTTCTGCTTCTCACAAAAGAGTACTTTCACAAGAAATGAAGTTAAAAATCCATTATAAAATCTTTTTGGGTGTTTTTAAAAAAATTAAATAAAGTCAGTTTCTAAGAGCTGTGGGTCAGAACAGCCTGGATAAAAATCTCTTGGATGGCTCCCACAAGGCAAAGTTGCCTTACAGTGATGTGACCTGGTCTAATGGAAAGTGTCCCTGCCCATGGCAGGGTGGTTGGAACTAGATAAGCTTTAAAGTGCCAATCCAAAGCATTCTGTGATTCAATGACTTGTGGGACTGGGATTGGCACAGGACAGGGAGCAGGGATGGTTCTGTCCCCCATGTGAGAGGTTGCTGGGGCAGGCTGTGGTTGGGGTGGCCTCAGCCTGCTCTGCCCTGGGACTGACAGGAGAATGTCTTGCAGCCCCCAGCTCCTGGGAAGAGTAGTCAGGGATGTGTCATTGCTCCATTTCCCTCATCCCACAGGATGGCACAGCTCAGCTGCAGCCTTCTCCTGACACCGCAAATTAAAATGCATGACCTCTGAGGGAAAGACTCATCGGTGGGATCAGTGTGCACAGCAGCAGTGTGGGGACAGGGTGGCAGGAGCAGAGTAGGGGCTGGCTCTGTGGGAAGCTGTGAGGGTTATGTTGTCAGAGGACCTGTTGTCTTTGGAGCAGGGAACTGGTTATTAATGCTTGAATTGCCAGAGATGTTTGCGTCTGATTTAGTATCACTTAAGTAAGTGATGTATGATTTCAATTAGGAAGCAAAGATGCTTACTGCATCTCCATGATATGTTTGGATGGAGAAAAGTGCTTTGCACAGTCTTTCTGTTTCGGGGGAGGTAAATGGAGCACAGGGTGTCTGTGGGTTGCTTGCTGCAAAGTTATTTCAATGTCAGCTGGGAAAGCAAACTCTGCCAACTGCCAAAGTCACTGCAAAGCCACTGGGGTGGGCTCAGGCTCTGGCTGGCATCAGAGCCAGGCTGGTGAGTGCCAGCAGGGGATGCTTTCTTTTGGGTTTAGTGCTCTCTGCCAGTTGGAAGAAGAGTAGCTCTGCTGTGTGCTGTTGGCCCCACACTGCTGACACCCAGCAGATTTTTAGGGCTACAAGATCCCCTGGTCTTGTAGAAAAATGAAAGGTTTATCCTTGTCACTAATATGAAGTTCATCAATGTCTGTGTTTCTTGGACTGCAGCAGTCTGAGGAGCCTCTGTATTTATTAAAGTGCAAAAGCTTTGTCCTGAAATAAGGGGCCAAAACAAAACCCAGTGCTGAGCAGGAGCAGGCAGTGAAATGAGGGAAGGCAATATCAAAAGACTTTAACTAAGACCAGCACTGTAATGCTTGAGTCATTAACATCTGAAAGGGCTTTGTGTAGCAGGATACACACTTATTTCTGCCTGGAATTGGCACATTGCACACAAAGAGAGCTATGTTGAAGTCTGTCGAGGAGGCAACACCTCCTGCTCCTCCAGCTGTACCCTTGTGCCCAGATCCTGCTCCAAGCCTCAAACTGAGATGTCAGTGCCACCATGTGCCACCCAGTGCCACCAGTGCCTCAAAAATGCCCTCAGACCCTGAATCTGTGTTGCTGGTGTTTGCCTTCATCTCCTGCTGTGTGTTTTAGCAGGAAGCAGCTGGAGATGAGCTGTGGGCTGTGCAGCCCAGCAGCTGCAAGGGAAGGGGATGGCTTCAAACTAACAGAGGGCAGGGTTAGGCTGTATATTAGGGAGAAGATCTTCACTGTGCCTGAAGGTGTTCACACAGGCTGCACAGAAAAGCTGAGGGTGCCCCATCCCTGGAAGTGTTCAAGGCCAGGCTGGATGGGGCTTGGAGCTACCTGGGATAGTGAAAGGTGTTTCTGCCTGTGGCAGGGGGCTGAAATGAGATGCTCTTTAAGGTCCCTTCCAACTGAAACCATTCTATGATTTTATGTTCCCATGATTCTGAGATCACTAATGGAGAACAGAGAGGGGTAAGAATCAGATTATATTTAGAAATTAAATAAGTTTTAAAACTACAGGTGAGAAAATATACAGTGCCAAGAGCAGCCAAATCCAGGATCTGTAACTTGGTGTTTTTCACACTGCCCAGCATTCCTGCTTGGGTCAGCTGGAACCCAGCACACTCCAGGTAGTTTGGCTTCAGCTGTAAAACACACAGAGTACAGAACATGTGTAGGTGTGGGTTTGGGGACCAGAGCTATGCTGGATTTGGTGGCAAAGTGAGAGTTTTTGGCTGTCTCCTCACACTCTCCATGTGAATGTTGCAGAAGCACTGTGGTTTTAAGCAGATTAACTGATACCAGTGCTATTATATGTAGAAAATAAATGCCAGTGGTGATTTAAAATGCTGTTTTCAGAACTTGGTTGCTGCTATCTCTCCTGGTGAGAGATGTTCCCATGTTTCAGCCAAATGAACTTTCAGACTGCTGAGCTAAACGAGAGAGAGATAATTTTCCTTTAAAATAACATGGTGAAATGGTTATAAATGGATGAGAGTTACCTTGTGCTGATTAGAGGAGTAGTTGGGAAGCCTCTGTAATGCAGTAAGAGATGACTTATTTGCTCAGTGTGATGCATGGCCAATTGTGGCAGTGCTGTTTTCCTACCAGATCCCATCTGATCTGGAGGCAGAACAGATTTCCTAGAACTGGCAAATCCCAACCTTAGCTTTTTTCTGTGGCAACTGGGACCTTGTCTTTCTCAGTGAGAAGATAGAAGAAATCTGGTGATTGGAAGTGCTGGGTGAGGCTGCTCTGCTGACTACTGGAATGTCCTCTTGATGGTCTTTTCCAACCTTAATGATTCTATGATTCTGTGATCTTCTGAAAACCACCATCCTTCCTCTCCTGCCACCGCCTATCTTGCCCATGACCATTCCTGCTTTACCTGCACAGTCCAACACTTTCCTGCATCACTCCAGCATGCTCACTCCAACTTCAGGAAGGGTTTCCCCCTTAATTGAATGTGTTTTATTTACATTGTGCTGAACTTCAGAAGGCTTGAGAGCCCAGCCCTCTCCCAACAGCCAGGATCAGCTCCTGAGCATGTTTTCTGTCCTCAGCCAAAGCATCCTTCAGGTCTGGGCTCCCACAAGCCACATTTTCAAGCTGAAGGTGAGGATGACAGCAAAACTCTTCAGATTCATGCACTATTCATGCAGTCCTCTGGGCTCCAGTGAAGCCCTTATAAGATAATAAGAAATTAATGAAACGTGGCAGTCTACAACTCCACTCCAGTTTTCATCCAGGGATCTCTGCATTTTACTAATATTTATTAACTGAGTCTTGTGATAGTATGGTGAGGTCTGAGATTAATTTTAGATCTGGGGGGCCCTTGCTGTGCAGCGAGTCTGTGCCAGGGTGGGGGCAAAACCTGCCAATTGCAGAGTGAGGATAGAGGCACCCTGTTTTGGGTTTCTCACCCCCATTTCTCTCCTTAAGGTGCTATGGGTGTTGCTGACAGAGCTCCTAGCACCTCTGGGTGCCTCCAGCACCGTGGGAATGACAGGAAAGCTTTGGATCCAGTACCTAAGGAGGGGGAAGGAGTATAAACAGAGTTGTGAGTAGAGATTGGTACAGGTGGGAGGATAAAAGCGGGGCTGAAATGCAGAACAAGGTCAAAAATTGTGCCCTGTTTCTCAGCTCTCCTGGGGCAGATGGAACTGAAGAATCTTGGGCCAGAAAGTTATGGATGGGAAAGGACAGGAGATTTAAGCAGGAAAGTTTAGGGAAGGACAGATCTGAGTGAGAAGGGAATGGCAAAAGCAGGACCTGGAAGGTGCCAAGAAGGAGGTGCAGGAAAAAGACCTTTGAAGACTGACAAAAATAATGGTCTGGGAAAATGAGTTTTACCAGAAGGGATTGGAAAGCACCTGTAAGGACCTGTGTGCTGCTCTGTCTGCAGGGTGATTGTGGCTGAGTCAGTCCTTGAACATTTCCCATTTTTAGGGAGGTGTAGATGTTTTTCCAGCCCAGATTAAGTGTGGTGGTGGCTCTGACTGAGGTCACCCAACACCAGGACTGTTCTCTCCCACTTTGGCATTTGGGCGCCAGCCAAGACACCAGGGTGACCCTATCAATGCCTGTGCTGGTCCCTCACTGTCCTCCTGAAAAGATGTGCTCAAGAACATCACTGCCATGGTTGATGTGGCTGCAGATCTGCAGCCTATTGTGTGTAACGATGAACGGGAAGGAAGAGGTCCATAACATTTCAGGTTATTGAATCTGTCTGGGTAGCCCACAGATACGAGGAAGCCAATATTCTGTTGGCTTCAGAAATGGGAATAATCCAAACCCACAGGCTAATTCCCTTTCACAGAGATTTCATATGTTTCATTGCCTTTTTTCTTTTTTTTAATAAATTGGACAATTAGATTGAAAAGGACTTTTTTATTCTCTATGCTTCCTAAGCAATATTTGGAAGTAAGTTCCTTCTGTACTTGTATGAATTTAATTTAAAACTGTTTGTTTAGATCTGTGATATTAAGAAACACCTTTCCCACATAGGTGGTAGCATCCTTGCAGAGGCAAGGATGTTAAAAATTGCCTGAGTGACTCCACTCCAGGCTGTGTTGACTCTCTTTCATGGTGGTGGATATCAAATGCTGAAAGAATCTCATTGTAGGCAGATGTTAGATAATCTACCTCTACCTCTCAATACCTGATCCTAGCCCCTAACAGACAGTGGGTGTCTTAGTCCCAGAAACCCCAAAGTCTGATATTCTTTGTAATGTTTCCTCCTGTTTTTAATTATAAACCTCAGTCAGCTCTGTTGATTTTCTGTACCTTTATCTAAAATCCTTGGGAAAAAACCTCATCCCAGCAATTTAAACTGAGATTGGTGTAATTTCATTTCTCTGCCTAGTAAAATTAGATTCCCTTTCTATTATGTACAGTGTTTGCCATCATCCTGCTGCAATTACAACACCTTTGTGGCTTTTCTGCAAAAACCAGTTGGTAACTTGTCGTGACAGCCCCTCACACGACCATGTGGCAGCACAGGGTGCTCCTCACACGGCGTGTTCAAAGTCAGGAATGATTTACATCTGTGAAATGTCACTTGCTGAGGTTACTTGTATGAAAATCAGTGCTTATAACAGCTACTCACACTGGGTTTTTTGAAGTGCCTCACCCTCTTCTGTTGGTTTCTGGGGGAGGCTAAGACTCAGAGGAATTTGGGGTCACATGGAGCTATTCCTCTTCCCTAGAGCAAAGAGAGTCCCCATGATCAAAGCAAGAGGTGACAGTGACAGATACTGCCTGGCTGTGCCTCTGCTTTTGTAGTCCCAGGGCTCTGGCATTGATACACCTTGTTTCTCAAAGAGAGGGGAGAAAGAAAGACTGCCAAAGCACTGAAGGGGATCCTGCAATGCAAAGCCTAAGGGATGGTGTATACATGAAATCTTGAATTGCTGTAAAATCCCTCTTTCAAAGGAGTGGAGCAAGTGAGAGAAGAGGGTGTTTGGCTTCAGTAAATGAAATAAGGTGTCTGAGTGAAAACTAAGAGCTCCTGAGGGGTAGGAGTAAGCAAAGACTCTCTATTTTGGGATGTGTTCATCATTCAACTCTGGAAATTTGTGACACTGAGATCTCATGGCTGAGACCTCCCATCTGAAGTGCTCATGGTGACCCAGGGCTAGTGGCCAGGGCTGGCTCCCCTGTTCCCTGCTGCAGAGCAGAGAGGGGTTCTTTGGGGCACACTTCCACACAGATTTCCACCCAGTACTGTACATGTCACCAAAAATGCACAGGGGTATATCTCACCTGCCAAGGTGCTCTGCCTCTTGCACCTCCATGTGTGAAAAAGGATAATTTATTTAAATTTATGATGGCTAACAGGCTTATCTAACTACAGTTAAAATAACTTGATGAATTACTTGTGTGCCATTTGGAATCAGGACTGTGAGAACAAATTAGCTGACTGAAAACTGGAGACTGATATTGCTCATTAATAATTCATGGCGGGAGGCTGGTGCTGGCTGAGCAGGTGGGCTGGCTCCAAGCATACAAATGGGTGTTTCCATGATAGAGATTTTCTCCCTGTGCAGAGATTGTGGGAAAGGTACAGGTCTGAGTGGTCAGCTGTGACTGCAGACTCAGGAGTCTGTGTTCCATTGGTCAGGTGCTCTGTTCCTGCTGCTCAGAGTCCTGGAGAGCTCAGCTGGAGGAGCTGAGGGCCATGTCCCAGGAAAATGCATCTCCATCCCATGGACAATTTGATAAGCTGGGGACCAAAAGGAGCAGGGGGACTGAGGAGCTGGAGGATCATGTCCCAGGCAAGTGTATGGCCATCCCACAGAGAATTTTTGCTTTTAAAATGTCTCCAAAAACATGTGACTGCTGCCAGCTTCACTTGTGCAAGTAATCCCAGCAAGGACATTTGATTCTAGAGTTTCCTTTTAAAGATTAAGTGGTACCCTGGGTCACCTGTATGTTGCAGAATGATGCTTTCCTTCTGTTAGGTCTTGTTTAACAGGTCAAATAAAATGGTGGATGTGTAAAGAAAGCCCTCTCATCACCTGGATGTCATCTAATAGTCATTGTTCTACATAGAAATCAGTTCTGGCAGCACAAAAGAATGGGAAAATCTTTAAAGACTCAGGATTGCATCAGCCCTGAGGATTTGCAGATGGCTTGGTGTGCCATCAGATAAGGATGATATAACACAAACAGGGCACGACTTGGATAATTGGGGGCTATAAGTGAAGTGACATGATTGCTTGATTAGGATAATAGTTGAAGCATGTGGAGAAGGAAATTATAATTTATATATTGATGATTGTCAGGTTTATTTTAAGGACATAATTTGAAGATTGTCAAAATCAGAGAGATCCCGAGTATAGGAAAGTCACTGAAAGAAAAAAGAAAATTCTACCAAAAATTAAATATCTGAAGGCAAACAAGAGGTGGGAAGCAAAGGTTGAAGAAGCCAAAGGCTGGAGCTCCTGTTCTTAGAAATGGACAGAACCAGGAGCCAAACACCTGCTGTGGTGAGGAAGGGCACTGGATGTGTCTCCCTCATCCTTCAGGGGTGGATGCTGGCTGAGCTCAGCTGGGTGCAGGGAATCTCCTGTCCTTGCTCTTCCAGCTACCCTCACCCCTGTGCTGGGGACACCAGTGCATGGTCTGAGCCAGCCAGTCCCTCTGCATGGCTGAAGCCATCTGCACAGTGCCACCATCCTCAGCTGTGGGCAGGCATTGGGAAAATGGATTGCTGGAGCTGGGGGAATGATGGTGTTTTGAGACTGGGTCAATACACCCTGGGTGAGTGTACCTGTGACAGCCTTTGGCATGGGGTGAGGGTTTGGTGATGGGGAATGTGGGATGGTGGAACACTGCTGGGAGACAGGGAATGGGACCAGCATGGTCACCACGGTGCTGGCATGGCCCACAGACATCTGCAGTGACATTCAGGCCTCCCTGTGTCCCCACTGTCAGGGGCATTTGAGGACTTTCTTCAAGGCAGCCAGTTTTCTGCCTGCATTGCTGATTTGTTCATCTGCAGTGTCTTTAATATGATTAATGTAGAGGGGTTTGCAAACTGATCAAGACAGACCAGGTCTGCCTGTAATTTCAGTTAAATTACAGTGATGTTCAATTTCAAGCATACCTTTGATATGGTAATAGAAAAAGCTAATTTAGCATATTGCACAGCCTCTG
The DNA here is from genome assembly GCA_013399945.1 of Ploceus nigricollis. Classification (NCBI taxonomy): domain Eukaryota; kingdom Metazoa; phylum Chordata; class Aves; order Passeriformes; family Ploceidae; genus Ploceus; species Ploceus nigricollis. Next base: position 1,842,410 of record VXBC01009447.1, read on the forward strand.
GGTAAAATGGAAGTGATACTGAATATTGATCAGATCCATACACAGGTAGCAATATTGGGGAATAGTGATAAATATTTCTGTAGAGTGTGAGTAGATTTATCTTGTTATCCTTCTGCAAGCTTGTACCTTAACTCCTAATACCTTTGACTAAAGCTGTTGGAGGCAGGCTTTCAGCTTGCTTCCATTGTGCTCCCATTATGAATCAAAAGTTTATTTGCCTCTCCAGCTGATGTGTGGGAAATAATGATATGGCATATGAGCTCCCACCTAGCACAGCCACCATCAAAATGCCACGGTGAGTGAAACTACCCATGTGTTATGACCTTGATGCACAATTTAAATAGATGATTTTTCAAGACAAATAAAACCTATCACATTAGGCAGTAGATGAGCCACCAGTATATGCTACAAATACTGCCCCTCCTCTCCTAATTAATAATACAAAATAGTGGTGGAATAGATTTATGCTTGTCAGCAGAGCAGTTAACTGTCATGCTGCTGATGAGTCAATGGCTTGTTGTATCCTAAGTGCCATAATACCCAGATCTGGGCTGGGCACTAAGCTGTGATATGGCAATTTAGTTTTCACACATCATTTACTTATGCTTTTATTTCAGATTATCTCTGTTTTTTTCCCTTTTTATTTCAGTTCTAATGCAATAGGCTCAAAAGTGACCCAGGTCACAGTGTGAGAACTTGCTGTCACAGGCTGAACTTCAGCTGGAGGTTTTGGAGAGGAGGATGCCTGGCAGAGCCAGGGAAACAACCAGCTCATAGGAGCACCAGCACCTGGTGTAACTAAGAACCAAACCTGGAGGTCACAGAGATCCTAAAAGCAATAGGGGAATGTCATCACAGGTAACTGAGGTTGCATTTGCCTTTCCACAGCAGCATCCAGTTCAAGAATTCAAATGGATTGCAGAAGGAAAAGGTGTCCTGTTCCCAGCCATATATTCTCTAGAGGAAGGGTAATGAGAGGGATTTTAGGTTGCACCACTGGAGAGCTGTTGCTGCTCCATGTGGGATTTAAAGTGGAATTTAAGATGCATTCAGGGAGTGCAGGAAGGGCCTGGGTCAGGACTTGGAGAACCTGAGCCTGAAAAGCAGAGTAAGATCTCCCATGCACTTGGGAGAGTGGAGGGATCTCTGTCCAGCAGCTCTTCTCTCTGTTTTATCTCTCCTGGTGATATAGTAGAGAATGCACAGTGAGTGTTTACTTCTACTGCCCTAAATCTCAAAATTTTTTTAAAAGTCCATCTGAATCTTCTTTGTACTTGTGATCTACGCAAAGGAAAAATTACAGTCCATCTGGAGTAGGGGCTGGAAATTTATAGAAAATGCAACAAATCTTTCAGAACTAATTGCAGAATGTTCAGATGGAGGGGGATGCTGGAAAAACTAGTATTGAAAGAGAAAATATTGTGTATGTACAGGTAGCTGCTAACACTGCAATACATATTCTGCTCCTCTGAAATATGAATGATTTATTCTATGTAGCATGGCAGCAGATGATACCAGAGATGGTTCTGACCATTTCTTTGCCTTGGTTCTGGAGCAAACACCCTGTTTGGGGCAGATGTCCTGCATGCCATGCTCAGCTTTCGCAAAGGGACCTGCAGTCTCAGCAGCAATAAGGAAATATTAAATTTTCTTCCACTTCATACTCCTGTCTGGCAGTGTCAGCTCTGGAGTGTGGGGCCTCCAGGAATGGAGAGAGCTGCACAGCTGAAAGAGGGTAGACTTAAACTGGATCTGAGGAAGATATTCTTGCCTATGAGTGTGGTGAGGCCTTGGCACAGGTTGCCCAGAGAAGCTGTGGCATCCCTGGAAGTGTCCAAGGGCAGGTTGGACAGGGCTTGGATGGTCTGCTGGAAGGTGTCGTGCCCTTGGTGGAGGAGGGGTGGGACAAGCTGGTCTGTAAGGTTCCTTCCAACTCAAACCATTCTATGGTTCTTTGAATGTCCTTGTTCACTGAGGGCAGAACTGAGGTGCAGCAAATGGCATGTAGGTGTCTGAAAGTACCCACAAATTGGTAAAGCAAGGCAGATCCTGCTTTGCTTTAAGTGTCAGGTTGTCCTTCCCTTGGGCACTGTGCTAACATTTCATGTACCCAATACACATTATGCTGAGTCTGCTGTACCTGAGTCAGGGAAACTGAGCTTGACTTGCCTGTGGCCAGTTAGGTCTGGTTTATGTCCCACTGCCCATCACATATTCTTTGTTCATATACATAAGATAATAAGGCTGAAAGATGAAAATGGGTATGCTGATAGAGAATATATAAAAAGAGCAGATGATGCTAAGTAACGACCATTAAAGTATGTAATAAATCCTTGGTGATAGTGCAAAACCTGCATCTGCTCACAAGGTAGAATTATTTCATTGCTTGCAGGCCTCGTACATGGGGATATGTCAGTGCATCAACATCTTCAGGGACACATCCATAATAAAGATAATACTAATTTTCATAGCAATGTTTTTTCCTGACAGGAAAAGGTAATTAAGTGGTTAAAGAAGAACTCAGTTTGCTACCTAATGTAAAAAATAACTCATGCATTTTATGTCTCCTACTCTTCCAACTTTCACCAGTGTCAGGCCACATTGGTTTTGCATTTATGGTAACAACCTTTCAGAAGATATGAGACAGAGCCTGCTAAGTGTGGGGTTTCTAATCACTTTTCTTTTGTGTCGGATGTCTTGGCTACCCACAGACCTTAAATGTGATCTGATCGTGGCTCTGAACTAAACAGATTTAATGGTGAAATAAAAGAATATATCCAAAATGAGGTGGAACTAACAAATGAAAATAATAAGGAAATTAAATGTCAGTAATTGAAAAGGTTTCTAATGTCTTAGATCCAGTACAATAACTCTCCTTTATGATTTATCCAACCTTGACACCAGTTATTTGCTTCTGGAAATTTTTGTAAAGGTATATAGATTGATATAAGTGCTGTATTTTCTACACTTACTCTACCCAGACTAATTGAAAAGCTGCTGCAGAGAGGAAATTGGGTTAGTGTTGGGAGTTTGTGATTGTGCTCTGATCTTCAGGAAGCTGTGGAAAATCTCCAGAAAATTAATTGTTTAGACTTGAAAGCACTCCATTAAGCTGAGGTAATGGGCAGATTCAGCATTCCTCAACAGTGATCTCGGGTTTCTTCAAAATCTTACTACACTAATCATTATTTCTACACCATTCAGTCCCATATTTTCTAAGTTTGCATAGCATAAATTGCCAAATTACTTCTGCAGTTGACAAGGCATCATGGAAGAGGCAGGTGCATTTTAAATTATAGTAAGTTTTGCATTTCCTGGTTTAAAAGAAATCACTGTCTTAGGGCAGTGGAGTTCCCACCCCCAGCACTAGAGGGGGTGTTAAAAATCCTCATAAAAATAAACACGTGTTGAAAGTTAATTTTTAATGTTGTTCATGTTTGTGTGTATAAAAAGTAAGCTTGTTTTTGGGCTAAACCCCTGTGAAATCCATCCCTTAAAGGACCAGACCCCTCCTGTGCTGCAGGAGCAGCCCCTGTGCTGTCAGACCCTCTCAGCCCTGAATCACTGGTGACATGTCATCATAGAAGCATCACAGAATGGTTTGGGTTGGAAGGGACCTTAAAGATCATCTCATCCAGTCCCACCTCTCTGCCAAGGACAGGGACACCTTTCATTAGACCAGGTTGCTCAGAGCTCCATCCAACCTGGCCTTCCAGGGATGGGGCATCCACAGCTTCTCTGGATAACCTGTGCCAGGGCCTCACAGTGAAGCATTTCTTTCTAATACCCAATCTAACCATGGCCTCTGTCAGTGTAAAGCCATTATCCCTTGCCCTGTCACTCCAGACCCTTGTGCAAAGTCCCTCTCCATCTTTCTTGGAACCTGTTTAGGCACTGGAAGGGCCTCTCAGGTCTCCCTGGAGCCTTCTCTTCTCCAGGCTGAGTAACCCCAGCACTCTCAGCCTGTTCTGTGGTTTCATATTCCTTCTGATCTGCAGTGCCTTCCAAGTGCAGGAAATTATTTTCTTTCCTTTTTATGATTTTCTTTTTAACGCTGTATTAGTGTCAGAAAAGCCCCAGAAATAAAAGCTTTCCACAAAAAGGCTGCAACAAAATACTTGGTACCCGGGAGGGATAAATGAGACCTTGGAATTACAGCCTGCAATATGTGGCTCAGTCCTGCTCATTGGTACTAAAGGCATTCATTTCTGAATACTGTCTGCTTTGGTAATTTTTGTGAAATGCCTGGAGAAGCTGTTGCATTTTCCCATATATTATAATGAAGTATGGCATGTTTTAGAGAGATGAAGGACTTTGCAAAGGTGCAGCAGCCTGACATAAGGATTCATTCTGAGCATGAGCTGGTTCCTATTTTATCTAAGCCTGATTCCGTCATCCTTGGAAAGAAGGTTGCTTGCTTTTTGATGGTGAATCTTGCTATAAGTACTTATTTGGCATGCCAGTGAATAATAAAAGCTATCATGATTTGACATGTGAAATGTGAAGTCTCAATTACTTTTATGTTGTTTTTCCTTATGTAGATAGAGACTGAAAAATATATTTTAATTAAAAAGTGAAATATGATATCCAGATCTCAGCATGCCTCGTGAAGAGCAATCTGAATTTTGGAGTGCTTCCTAAGTCTTAGAGCAGAGCTTATGCTGCACTTCACAGGCACGGGCAGCAGCTGTGGCTGATAATACTGACTGATTTATTTGGCCATTATCTGACAGTTTCTTTACTCACTTTAAGGGAAAAAGAGGCTGCAGAGACATCCTGCATATTCAGATAGCTGTTATTGTAACCTTCCTTTGTGTATTTTACATTTTGATTTCTTTTCCCTTGCAGGCCTATTTTTTTTAATGCATATAAGAGTTATGAGAGTGTGTTTTGTACCTTCCTGCATCACCTCCTGCCCAAGCCCTTTTGAATCCCTTGACCAGCCTCACCTGAATTTGATCAGCTGAAGGCTCAGAGATATTAAATCTCTGAAAATGCTGCACCAATAAGCAGTGAAGGAAAATTTGGCTCAGGTAAAACCAGGGTGAATTTGGTTATTATGCATTTTTGCTGATGTGTAGGTTATTAGCAGGCATCTAAGAGGGGCTGGCTGCAGCAAATGCAGCAAACCAAAACAAAACCAAAAGGCACTGAAAATGCAAGGGCATTTCTGAACATGTTGTGTTGGGAGAGTGGTTGCCCCTGTATTAAGGAGTTGAGCCTCTATCCCCCATGCCACTAGAACCTGGTATCAGATCATTTTGCTGACCAAATATGTTCCTCAAGTTAATGCCTAAGTTAAAATAAGGACAATCAATCTTGGCATCTAGGGCATAAACATCTCCCAATGCATTTTGAAGAACTGTGTCTGAAAATGGAGTGTGTTTTCCTTGCTTGTGTTTCTTTGTGGTCATTAAAGGCATCTCACTCTTAATAAACAGTAACACATTTCTTGAAGCACTCTATTTCAGATAAAGAGCTTGGCTCCCACTCCATTAGGGTAAGTGGACTCAAGCTATGGCTTTTTATGGAGCTCCCTTTAATTTCCAGATGTAGTGCACAGCTTCAGCAATAGAACAGAGCCTTTTTTTAAAATAGATAATTCTATTTACCCAACACTTTGCTAAGCTAAGGCTGTTGAAAGTAAACCATCTTTAACATCCAGCCTATAATGTTTGTGCTTTCCTTTGAAGGCTCCAGCTGCTTGGGGCTGAGATCACCACATACTGACAGAAACTTCAGCTGGTGCTTCCTCAAAGCAGCCTCACTGAGTGAGCCTAAATTTAGTCCATGTCTTGTTGAATAACATTAGAATTGTAAGACCCTATGCCATGAGATTGGCAATCTCTATGCTTGGTTGTGTGTGGTTTAAGCAGTGCTCTGTGTATTTAAAATCAACAGCTTGAAAAGGAACAAAAATCAGGTATGGCAAAAATACAGATGATTAATTTGCAGTATATTAATAGAATAATTAGAAAAACCTATTATCTGCATATCATGCTCTCTTGAAAAAAGTAAACCAGAAAACTAAATATTTAAAGAATGCAACTTCTGTTAAATTATAAAGTGCTGCAGACTTTTCTGTGCTTTGCTGCAGAAATGGCCCACAGGAAGTTCATAGCATAACAACACAAAATCTCAGTGACATTGCACTGCAGTGGGTGCAAGCTCAGGAGCAAGAAGAGGGAATGGGACCCCCTTCCCACCCCTCTGCATCCCTCAGCAGAAGGCTGTGCTGGGATATCAGCACCCTTCCCACAGCAGAGCCAGGGTTTGTCCTCTCCCTGCCAGTGCCAGACTGGGGGAAGGTGTGGTGCATGTGGTTGGAGACTTCTGCTCCCACCCCCTGCTGAGGGATCTTATCCCCATCTCCAGGCATGTGAATGGTCAAGACTCACAGAGATCTGAGGGTATTGGTTTAAGGCTTTTCAGTAGGGGCTGTCATGCAGATTTGGAATGTGTAGAACACGCTTTTAATTGCGTTAAAGGGTCCATGAGTGAATAAACAGAGTCTTCCTACATTAGCCCTCTTGACATTCAAAGTCAGGATAGAGTTCATAATAATTGTTTATTTAATATTTAATTTATGTTACCAATCATTTTTACTTGCATATTTAAGCACTGGGAGCCAATGAGTATTATACTACCAATTCCATTAAGGCCAGCATTTTATTCTTTGCCATCCAAATCTCCATGTTTGAGTAGGAGACCTCATTACTTTAAATATGAGAGCAATGGGTGAACCTTTCCAATCACACCATCTATTATTATATTTACTACTGGGGTAGCTGCAATGCTAGAAGGACCCTTCAAATGAACAGTCACTAGGTATGACAGTGACAAAGGAATGTGCACTGTGAAATTATCTAATTACTGACACTTTGAGTCTGTATCAACAATTTGTTTTGAAATAGAATATAATTAAATTATTTTGCTCCAAGTACATCCCAAAGAGCAATAAGCTTTCAGACTTTCACAACAAAGAGGGAACAAAATTTGCCATGTAAGGATGATTTTGAACATTTGGAGGATAATATTCTTGCAGAAAATGTTTGTCATGGATACCATTCTTGGACCTGTTTGCTGGGCTCTATTAAAACTCTGGGCTCTGTTGATGGTTATGGAAATGAAAAGGAGGTTCCCAAAGGAAAGGGAGAAGATGAGAATAGAAACAGATGCTACAGCACCCCAGAATGCTTTACTATTGGCTATGGAAGGTATCCAGAGTCTGATTTGAACAGTAATTGCTTTGTTTGGTCACAGCTTTGAAAAGTAATGTAGCAACATGAACAGATGCATCTAATCTGTTATTTGGAATAAGAATGATTATAGATGCTTTTCAGGGTGGAAGGGCATCACTGCAATTTGTTGATACAGATTGTGAAACAGAAACACAAGTTGGACTGTGAAGTAATAGTCAGAGTAACTGGTGTCCTGGTCTTGGCTGGGATTGAAGTAATTTTCCTCCAGCTGAAACCAGGACAACTGGACACTTGGAAAGATGTTTGATCCCACTCTCTTAGTTTTGCACCAAGCTGGGTGTGTGTGCTGCAGGGCCAGGCTGTGTTTGGCAGAGGTGGAAGCCCTGGTAGGAGCATGCCTGTGCTGCTGGCGATGGAGAGCAGAGGGAAAGCAGGACCCCAAGGAGGGATGGGGCTGGGAACCCATCACCTGTGCCATGGCTGCTGTGGGTCTGCTCGTGGGACACCCAGATACACAGTGCTGTGATGCTTTCTGTCTCCTGGTGAGCATGGAATGAGCTTTGCTATGAGTCCCCAGTGGGGAGATAGACTCCAGAGGTATTTCAAGGGAGGCCTTTCCAGTCCCCAGTACATGTACCCCTGTCAAGAGTAAGAGTAAAATTCAGAAGTGAAAAGATGTCAAAGGAAAGAAAAAATCTATTCCACGTTACACTGCTTGTGTCTTCCTACAGCTCCTCCCTGCTTGTCTTCAAGAAGAAATCTAGGTTGCATGCATTTAAAAAAAATGTTGCTTTTCATCTACTAGCAAAAAAACCTTGGGAGTAGCATTCTCCTCTCATCATTTTTTGGAATTAATTAAAAGACATATAACCCAGCAGCATAAAACAGCCAAGAATGTCATCTCTCAGGTATCACAGCCTTTAATAAAAGTCAGTGGCACCGTTTGTGACCATCTGATGTTTATGGCTGCTGCCTCTGAAGTTCATTGTGTTTCAGCAGCCACCTTGGCTCGTCTCCATTCTTGCTTTAACCTCAATGACTTTGGCATAGTTGTTCCAGTGCTGAGCTTCGCCCATTTTGTCTTCCACAGAATATGAGGTCTGCTGCTTGCTTATCAAATATGAAACTGTGTACAACTGGGCAACCTCATGCTAATGGAATCAATACAGCAAAAGAGATCTCACAACCCCACTGCACTTTTTACAATTTACTTTGTTCGTCACCCATTAATTCTTATATTGATTTTGCTATAAAACACAAACTGCATTCCTATCACAGCCCGAGAAAAAAGCACATTGATTATATTGGAACAAGGTACGTTGTAAAAATGAAATGCCTAAAACATTTAAATGTAGTAAGCTCTGCTAAAGTCCATAAATCACATTGTTTAATGTTGTGAATGAGTGGTGCTGCCTTAAACAAGGGAAAAATATGGCACCATAAACCAATTTTGACACAAAATAACAGTCTGTGTTTCTCTGTACCTGTCATTCTAGAAATGCTATCAATAATGGTTATGGTTGTTTGCAGGTGTGGGGGGGAAACATCCTCAATATCCCCTTTAGAAAGTTCCTTCAAAGTCACTTTGTAAAATTGACAACAGCGGTGTTTTACCTGGCTATAAATAAAGTCTGATTATTACCATGTCCTGTTTACTTTTATCATTCACTCATCAAAAAACTTTTTGATGGATCATTACTAATGATTGTTTCGGGAGCCAAAGTCAAGCCATGTGCTTGACTGTTATTGATGGGGAGGGGCTGCAGCTGCTTCCTACCAACCTCAGTGACCACACCATCTGCTGAGGATCGTGGTCATCATTCCACCAGCTTAGAGAGAAGATGGTTCAAAGGGAATTTAACTTTCTGCACCACTTAGAGTTTAACCCTGAGTAGAGAAAACCACTGCTGAGGTATAATTCTGCATTATTGAGAGTATCATGGCAGAGAGGACTGAAAAAGGAGAATTTCGTGGTGATTACAAAATAGGTGCTTCTTATGACGGAAGTTATGACTGCACAAACCTGTTCCAGCTGAGAGTCCCTTAGTGTTTCAAGCCTTAGTCATGATCCAGGACTTCAGTAAGCCCAGTACAAGGTCAGGAAAGCTGTCTTGGAGAGCCTGCAGTCAGCAACGAGACAAGTGACAACAGCCAGTCAGGGATGGGTTTGAGTCCAGCAGGAAACAAAGAAAGGATGGGGTAAGAAGGATTGGGACTGCTGTCAGCAGATTAAAAACCCACGCTGTTTCCAAGCTTTTCAGGATCTATGGAGATAGACTGAATAGGGAGGAAAAAAGAGAGGAAGGCAGGAAGAAAGAAAAAAGGAGTGTGATCAAGATGGATATTGTGCATTCTCTTAAAATTAAAGGTGGTCAGAGAGGGGCCCTGGTTTCCTGCTCAGTGTTGTGTCTGTGCATGGCACTAGTGCATCATCCCTGTGCCAGGTTTTCCTGAATGAGCTTAGGAAGGGGGAGAAGAAGAATTAACACATCTCAGATCAGAGATCATAAACCAGGGATGGGACGATTTCCTGCCTAAACCTTGGATGGGTGCTTTTGTTTAGTTCTCGTTTCATCTTGTTTGATACCTTTACCTTTTTGAGTCATTTTTTCTTGCGTGTTTTTCTCACATGTGAATCAGAGCAGCTGCTGCAAAATCTGGGACAGCTTTGCCAAACTTTATCTATCAGCTAAAGCCTCTCTGCTTCCAGTTACATCACTCTAAATCCCAGCAAAACTCCAGAGACTGTAGAGAGGTTGCTCTACACTTTGTCTAGCAAGAGGAGAGTTTGTTCAGTTCCTCTGGAAAGAAGGAGATAATCTGTTTTAAAGGATGTGAAAATTCATTAAAGCTGCTGAGACTCTTCCCACACATGGGCTGTCCCATGAGAAGGCTGGTAGAGTGAAGCTAGGTGACAACTCCTGGGACAGGCTGTAGCACTGGAAAAGCACTGAGGGAAGCCAGACCATCTGGAAGATGTGCTGGGTACAGATCCTGTTTTGCAGGGAGGGAGTATTATCTGTCATAAGCTGGCAGATGTGAGACTGACTTTGCTCAGCAGGAAATTTGCAGCTGCAAAATTCCAGTTAATTCCTGGGTGCTTCCTTATTTGAACTCATTAGCAGCAGCTCTCACTATGTGGCTGTCAATCTTTATTCCTTTAAAGATATAATGGGTTTTTCTGATGGGACGTTGCTCTTGTCCTTGTTGGGCCAACCTTGTTTTTTTTCTAGTTCTTTGGGAAATTGCACCACTGGCAGAGCACACTAGTTCTGTTTTTTCCGTCACTTTGCAGGACAGCAGGACTTCTTCCCTCCCCAGTTTCACCCTCCCTTTTCCTCCCAGTCATGGGGGCAGAGGGGGTTAACAGAATAAGTTTGATTTTGAAATGCCTGTGAAATGGTTTCCTATTCCTGCAAGAGTGAACTCTGTGAGGACTATGCTAATCTAAAAGGTCACCACCAAGGTTTTTCTAAATTAATGATTAAAGTAAATTATCTCAAATTTCTCATCAAGAAAAGCTCTATTTTGCCAGGTCTAAACTCTTAATTTTTTATTGCAAGGATCAATCCTGTAAGATCCTCAGAATTTTAGTAGGGACATTTTGTCCTGATCAAAGCTCCTTTGGTCAGTGGCTGCAGAGCTCCCCTGGCCTGTCTGAGTGTGGAGGGTACTGCTCCCTACCTAAACAGTTGTAGAAACACAGAAAAGCTGAGAAACTGGAAAGGAAAATAACGAAAAGAAGAGCCTCATTTATTTTTTTATGAGTATTAAGTCCATCTAGCTGTCATGCTTTGCCTGCAGGCAGCATGTCTGGGCGGGCAGGTTGCTGTGACAGATGGACAGGAGCTGCTCGGAGAAATGGCTTTAGATGGGCAATTTGCTGCAAGTTGGTGGAGCTTTTACAAAGTCACAGGTGTAAGGAATTAGAGGCAATCCTCTTGCAAACACTGGGGAGCTGAAAGCCTGGACCAAGTTTTATAAGGCTCTGCTCAAAATCCCGCTGTCAGCACTGCATGTGGCTGTTTTTTACTGATACCATGTGCTGGGATGTGGAGCAGTAACCAAGGCAGGAAATACAGTTTATGGAGTTCTCTGCAGGTCAGCCCCTTCTCAACCAGGGGCTTTGTCTGAGGCCAACAAGCAGAGTTACAAGAGGCAAGTTCAAACAGCAATCCCTGAGCTTTCATTTTCTCTTTTGTGGAGCTTTTGTAATGAGCAGCTCCTGCTGCCCTCTTCCCCTCTAACTCTTCTGCAGCACCTGTAGGAGGTTAATGATGGAGCCAGGCAGAGCTGGGGCTCAGCTCACACATTAGGAGTCACTAAGTGCTTCCTTCTGTTAAAACTCAGGTGTATTTACAATCCTGCCTTTTATTCATCTAACGAGGATAATTATCCACTGTCAGAACAATATGACCCACTGGTGCTAAGGCATCACTCCTGGAGATGGGGAAGATGTTTTCCTGCTGGTGGTTGAACTGTCCCTGCAGAGCAGCATGGTGGGGAACTGGCCTGAGGAAGAAAAGCAAAGCTCAAAGCCTGCAGAGCAGTGGTCCAGATCTGAGTAAGTTGAAAGGATTTCCCCTTTTCTGAGTGGAGTGTGTCTCTCCCAAAGTGAAAATTGAAGTTGCTGTGGTGCAATGTCAGGAGCCAGGGGTGAAAGAGAAGGTAGGTGGAGGGGGAAGCTGGACCTACCTGGTTTGTTGATTTTTCTGGTATAGAGTATTTTTTGCTTTTTGCTTGGTTTACTGTTTTCCAAATATTTTTTGGGTCAGTGTTGTGGTATTAGTTAAGCAGTTGCTTGCACTTAACAGTTGATGGAGAGTATGTAGCCCAACTTCTGATGTGCTTTAGACACCTGATTACCCAATATGTCTTGTTTTTGCTCGGGGCAGCTTCTCTTCTCAGCAAGTGCTTGTAATTGTAAGTGCTGTTCTGTGATGGCCCAGTCTCCACTTGTAAGAAGGTGCTGTGCCCTCAACTTGAAGTGCTTTGTCTCTGTAGCTGCTTGAATTGCTACTTTCTTCCTCAAACATAGGTAATTGCTATTGCTGCAAAATGCTTTCTTGGATGACTATCAGTTGACTTGTATTAATATTTACAATCACTTTTTTGTTAGTAATTTTTTTTGCTACAACAGGAAATGAAATGCAAATTAACAACTGTAAAGATTAAAACATAATGAAATAGGACATGAACTCCAGAGAACTAATGAGTAAAATGGCTTGAAGGCACAAAAAGATGTTCTTCAAAAATAAACATAGGGGTGAATAATAAGATAAATAATTTTGAAGCATTAAACCAAGAAACAGAAAGAAATACCAAGTATGGGATAAATTGTTTCATGTCAAAGTTATAATTGCATTCTTTTTTCTTAATAAAAAGATGAAGTTTCTTCCTAAAATTAACCAGCTGTATAATCACTACATGGTAGATTTTTTTCCTACCTTACAAATCAGCACATCAGTATGTCTCTCTGTTTGTGTAACTTACCTGGCTATTTAACAAATACATTGGTTTAGTGAACTGAACTGTTGTGGATTTTTGTTTTGTTTTTTTTAATATTATTTGCCTCCAGTACTTTCTGTTTTCTAAAGCAGAAATCTGTATCTGAAGCTGCTGGGTGCTTTATGAGGTGTTTAAAGCTTGTCCAAGCTGACAGGTATTAGTCCCTGCTTCAGCAGAGCTCCCTGTCCCCAGTATTTATTTTCCTTCATGAGACTCAGTTTGGTGGATGGCTTTAGGAGAGTACAGAATTGCTTTACTTTTAACCAAGGGCCAGAGGCAAAAATCTGTGCAAAGCTCTTGCTGGCTGCTTTTTGGGGAAAACCCCTCCTTGATTAGATAGCTGTGTTGGTTCACCTGAACCCAGAGCTGATGCTGAGTTAATTTCTGCTGCTGCAATGCTGGCTGTGTTTGTTTTTGGCTTAAGTAGTCTTGGATCTTGTGAAATCACAAGGTATATCTGGTTCAGTGTATCTTTAATATTTTTTCACACCTTGCTTAGCATGTTATGGCTTTAGCACAGTGCAGACATCTACATGTACACCTCAGGTCTTTAGGTATGAGCCTATGATTCCCTATAAAATTAAGGAAGAGGCTCCCAAGGTGTTGATCACAGAAGGGTTAATCCTTTAGTTTATTATTGTTGTCAGGGCTGGGGTTCTCCCCCCTGCCCATGGTTAAGCTATGAACAGAGGAGATGGAGAGGAGCCTTCAGGGAGCTACTCTCCCTGATTTGATAAGGTTAGGACAGCCCTTGTTACCAGGAGGATGCAAACCTTTTTGTAATCCCAGGCCAGTTGGGTTGCACAGCTGTAGCCTGAGATATTTCTTGTCTTGGCCATCTTCCATCACTACCAGAGATTTTTGTTTGTTGTGGGTTTTTTTTTTTTTTTTTGGTGATTCTCTCCCCTGTCCCACTGGGGAGGGGAAGAGTGAGTGAGTGGCTGTTCAGCTGCCTGCTCTCTAGCAGGTTTTGGTGGCCTCAAGGATGGAGCTTGATTGTTGAGGTAGTGCTTTCCAACGTCGTAGCATCTCAGGATGTCTGAGCAATTAGAATAAGCATAAAATTAATATCTTGTATGCTATTTCCTGTAGAAGATGCTCTATCCTAGTAGATATATCCAGAGGAAAAAAGTCCTATCAGCATTGATAAATGCTCTCTTCCACCTTTCCATAACCTTGGTGGAAAGTTACACGGATATTTTACCTGCTGAACACAGACTTGGCTTCAGGAAGTGTGTATTTAGCTCTCCATAAATAAAATTAATGGGTATAATTTTAATTTTTGCTAGGGACCACTTGTATCTAGTTGGGCATAGATCCTCAGCTGGTGCTCATTCTCACAGCACCACTGCAGCCAGTGGAGCTTGGATGCCTAACACCTACCCATGGTTATTCTCTGGTGTTTCATGGCCTTATGGAGTAAATGCAAATTTACACCCAGTCATTGCATAGGGCCTGAGCTGGGATGAGAAACAGGCCTAATTAAGTTTTGTAACTGAAATAATTATTAAGGTCTTGCTCATTTTCTCAATAAAAATATTCCAGCTGAAAGGATTATATTTACAAGTGCTGCTTATAATTAAGCATTTCACTTGATTCACCCACAAACAGAATGTAAATCGTGTTTTGCTCTGCTAAAAGGTGAGGAAAAGAGAAAGTGTCTCTGAGTGATTTATACTACATTTTGTGGTTAGCAAAAACACAGGTTTATGCAAATAGGGATTTGTTGAGGTCTGGGTATTTTACTTGTGAAGGTACTTCACTTCAGCTGGGCTCTGTTGGGCAGAGGAGTAGGGAAAAAGGATCAACTTGCTCATCCCCTGCCGTGCAGCTGAGCAGCTCCTGGGCTCTGTGAGCAGGGCTGGCTGGGGAATGTGCCCCCCCTTCAGGGGCTGCTGGAGCCAGCCTGGGCTCACAGCAGGTGTTGGTAGTGGGAAAGGTATTTATTGCAGCCTGTCTGGAGATCTGACTCTGAGATGAGCTTCCTTTCCAACCTCAATGATTCCCTGCAGGCTGCAGTGCTTTGGGTGCCTTTAGCTGCTGGAAGATGCTGCAGCTGACAGATGGGATGCTTCTGACCCACCCTTGGCTGCACCGAGTGTTTTCTCTTGGAGAAATCCCACCCAAAAATGATCCTAAAGAATTGTGCAAATTGAAACAAAAGGAAATGTTTTCAGTTCAATCCATGAGCCTGAGCCTTTCCATGGGCTTGTGGTCAGTAAAGCTGACACAACAAAGGAGCATGGTTTCATAAGGATTTAATTTTATACATAAACTATAAAAGCATATTGTGTTCAGCTTAAATTCCCTGCCTTTTAAACTCAATTTTTGCTATACTTGAGGTATTTATCCTTTGGTAATTCCAGGTACTGGAGAACTGAGTCTTCAATTTACATTTGAAAAGGAAATATTTTCATTACTGTGGTGATTAGGAGTTCCAGCTAAGGGTTAGCCTCTGCTTTTGCTAGATACTGTACAATCATAGCTCAGAAAAATGACACCTGCCTTAAATGCCTCATAATCCAATAGGAAGACAAAGAAAATATATGTATCTAATTACAAGGGAAGGGTCTGATGAGCAGAGGCCCAGGAAGGCAATAACCAAGTGGCAGCTTGCATGGGGCTGTCATTAAACCCTCCCCTGTGGAGAGGGGAACGTGAGTTGTGCTGCCAGCTCTGCCTGAACAGATTTCCAAAATTAAGAAAATTTAGAATTAAAGGCCATCTGCTGGTAGATTAGGTAAATAAAAATACACCGTAATTGGATTTGGTGCTCATTTCAGCCGTCTGGGTTATAAATGATAGGGAAAAGGTCACATTCCTTCAGGCTAGCTGAAGTGGAGTGAATATATTGTCTCATCTTTTCATGACCCCTAGGTTAAAACGTAGTATCAACTTCACTGTTGTCTTTTTCCAGCTGTGGAAAATCTCACTTGTGACGCTGTGAGCAGCTCAGCATCCTTGGTGCTGCCTGGACCCCTGCCAGGGGGTTGTGTGTTTGTGTCTCTGCCCACCATGTTTGGAAACAAGCAGATTTTTAAATGACAGGACAAATCAGCTGGGCTGGAAGCTTCTAGCTCGAGTAATCACAGTTCTGTAATCTCCTGTTTCAAATTTGGTGTTGCAGACAGCAACCTCCAGGTGTTAGGGGAATAGTGGGAGCAAAGCTAGCACAGCTGGACCCTGACTGGAGAGCTTGTGGGAGGATGGATTGTAGAAGAATGGAGATAGTGCTGAAGTCAATCTTACCCCTGAGGAGTTGCAGCTGTACTAATTACCAAAGAGTAGGAACAGCTTTGCCCTTAACAGGGCACAGCTGTGTCCAGTAAGGATGGGTGTTATAAAAGAGTGGGTCAGCTAGCTGAGAGCCAGGGAGCTGGAATCAGTTGGTTGTGCTGCTATGAAGACCTAGGGTCAGGCAGTTGTGTTATGGACAGTAAGGGTTAGTGTGTGCTGCTAGGGACAGAAAGGGTCAGGTGTGTGTGTCAGGGACAGTAAGGGTCAGTATGTGCTATAGGGACAGGAAGGGTCAGGGTTCATGTTAGGGACAGGTAGGAGTCAGCCGGCCGTGCAGACGAAAGAGAAAAGGAGTCAGTGCTGCGAGGAGCTGCCCGTGAGAGCTCACAGAGAGAAGGTATGAAAGTCTTACAGTAAGATAATAAACTAATGGTGTCAGTCAGTCCCCATCCACCGTCCACTGGTGCCCAACACCGACACCAACAATTGGTGGCCTGTACGGGGATGGATCCCCACAGAGCTCATGTGGCAGCTCTGCAGTGGGTGAGCAGGAGGGGAGGGGAAGGACAGGAAAATGGGAGGAAAACAGTGGGAGGACTTCCCAGGCAGGAGGTGCATCAGGCTGAGCAACCAGAGGATGTGATGCAAGAAAACCATAGCTGTGCTTAGTGTGATTTTGACTGTCCTTCAATTAGTTGCTGCCCAGAGAAGCTGTGTCCCATCCCTGGAAGTGTTCAAGGCCAGGCTGGATGGGGCTTGGAGCAACCTGGATAGGAGGAGGTGTCCCTGCCTGTGGCCAGGTGTGAAATGAGATGAGCTTTAAGGTCCCCTCCAACCCAAACTATTCTGTGATTCCATGACAGCTGGGAGGCCCTGAGGAGTCATATGGTGTGAGGCAGAGATGAGGAATGTAATGAACTATTTTCAAACGTGAAAGTCCCCCCAGTCTGGAATATTTGTATCTACTCGTCAGTGATACCAGAAGGATGCCTAACTTGAGAAAACACAAGATGGTAGAACATGAATGATGTTTAAATCATATGCAAGTTTAAATCAGTTTAAAGCAAGAATTAAATTTAGAAACTGAAATAACTGTATTTTTAGACTGAGATCAGGAGCCAAGACAGTCCAAAGAAGGAGAAAGATGTTGCATAACTGTATCTATAAAATTCCCTCAAATGAAAATGTGACTATGTGGAGGGCATTGAGGACAGACTTCTAGTTCTTTCAAGAGTAATTTCTTTTGAGATTTTCTCTAGAAGTATTTATTTTCAGTTTGGAATAATAGCGCACTAAAATCAATTATTCTGCAAAAATGTAATTACAGAAATTAATGTTTCAGTGTGAAACTATACAGGTGTTAGAACTTTCAAGCTAATTTGTCACAGGGAGGTGGACTTTTTCCCCTCCTCTTGCTAGTGGGATACACATGCTTACTTGAACATGGAGTTTTTGGGTGCCCAAGACACTTAGCTTCAGCCACACAACACAGCCTCTGGGCTGGGTAAAGAAAAGCCAAGGATTTCCTGGAACCCTGAAACAAATCCATGTGAATTCAGTCTGTGTTCAAGGAAACAAAGCCCATGAAGATAAATAGGGCTAATCCCACCACAGCCTGCAAACAAACACTGCTGTTCAAACGTGAGACAGATAACACAAACAACCCTGGGAAAGCAGTTTGGAGAGTATCAAATCACATGACAAAGCCAATATATTGCTCTGTGACTTCCAATTAGAGACTTGCTGCTGCATAATTAAGTTTCTGACAACACTGTATTTAAAGTCATGTCAGTCCTTTCATTTATAAATACTTCTCTGCAGGTGCTTGAGCTCCCAGCTGGAATCTGTTTTTCTAGGATCTAATCCTAGAAGTGGGGGCTTTTTTCCTTCATTTCAATTTTGAGTGGAAAAAAAAAATCCCTCTGAACAGCTAAGGTACACGGGAGGGAAAAGATTTGAGTATTCTCAGTATGTTTTAGCTCTGCTGTAGGTCCCAGCTGCAGACATGTATATTTTATTATCAGCATAACATGTGTGTCCCCATGGTTGCACATTTCTGTAAATCAGGCGTAATCAGACCTGGAACCTGTTCTCTCTGATGTATTTTGTACTTTACAAAAGTTGCAAAGGACATTAGCTCACCTATTTTATTTTCCCTTTCCTCTGTTTTTACTCCTTTCCTAGAGGATTCGTGTATGCAGATGAAAATATCCTTGTTTTTCCTGCACTCTTTGAGGGTTCCCAGAGTGATCCCCCTGACTGGGGTGTTTGGTGCCAGGCAGCCCCTGTCCCAAGGTGCAGGCACTGTGCTGCTGGGATGGATTTGTTTGCATGGTCACAGTCAGGATGTGCTGGGCTGAACCAGGGCTGGTGTGTGCCTGGCTGTCCCACAGTGGGACAAACACACTGAGGGGTCAAAATCTCCCCAAGTCTCAGCACACGAAGCAGAGGGTGGAGGGGACTGGGGAGCAGCCCCCTATGGACACCAGTTCATAGCCTCATCTTCTGGTGTGCACAGAGCTGAGAAGGTCCCAGCCTGAGCTGGCTGCCAGTGCCAGCCACAGTGACTATCCAGGGGCTTTCATGACAGCTTTTGTGCTTAATAAATAAATAAAAGCAGATTTAAAAAATTGCAGTAGAGAGAAGAGCATCACCTTTGGACCCTGCTTTGCTCTGAACCCCAAAGCAGACACAGCAAACTGAAATTTTCACCTTCAGCTCATCCCCATCATACAGGAGTGAGGGATGCTGCCTGGAGCAGGGGTGAGTGTGGCCAGGGCTATTCCCTCCACCAGCCTGGGCTGAAGACAAGCTCTCATCTGGGCTGTCTCCTCCTGGGCAAACAGCTTACAGAGTGGTGAGAGGTATTAATGCCAGGGACTGCTCTTCTGCAGGGGTCACATCCCCCAAACCAGCACAACCTCTGCTCCCATCAGGCTCCTTGGCTCAGCAGTGGCTTTGCCAGGCTCAGGAGTTTTTGGCATGGCATGTGGAAGGGTGAGGGACAACCCTGTTCATCCTCAACCTTGTCCTGACCAGTCACTGCCCATGGCAGGGGACACAGTTAAATGAGTTTATTTTCTTCATAATAGCTTAAAAAGGTGCTCAGGCTGTTGGTCGTTACAGTATGTTAGAGCCAGATGAGAGTGCCTGCAGGTGCTTTAGGTTACTGTTTTTTCTGTGTTGATTGAGACTGTGTGGGGCCCTGGAGGATGGGGCATCTGCACAGTCCCTGGGCTGAGAAGGGCTCTCAGTGCCTTTCTGCCAGAGGGGTGGTGGATACAGGTCCTCCTTCATCACAAATGACATTTTCTCCATCAAATCTAACAGACATAAATAATGACACCCATAGAGCTGCAGAACCACGTGTGTGCACTTCCTGAGGACTGAACCATTTGATTTGCTGTGGAATTTCTGAATGGATAGCTGAACTCCTAAGTCCATTAAGCAAGGCAATTTACAAGGTTCTCAAGCTTTGCTCATGGAAACACATTAACACAGTTTCCCACTTGGCTTGTTGAAAAGGCATTATTCTATATACAAAAGGGGGGCGAAAAGTAATATTGTTTTGCAAATTTTGTTTGTTGTGTTGAGTGGTGAAACCTTTGACAATATTGAAGGGAAGTGGGGAGGAATGTCATATTCCTCTGTTAGGAGTGCTCTCACCAGCCCACATCTATCCAGGTAGCATTTGCTGCTGCCGTTGAAATCTTCATTTTAGTGTTTTAGACATGATCTAGCAAATGAAGAATGAAGGTAATCCTTGAAGCGGACCAGGGATATGAATCTTGGCATACCTGAGTGCTCCCAAAATCACCAAAATGTACCTGAGGGAAAATGGCAAATTGTCCCTGGTGCCATCTCTGATAATTTGCCACCTCCAAAGAGAATCTTTAAGATGATTGATCTCTTGCAATAAGATCAGTTGTGTTTTGGGGTGTTGGTTTTGATTTTTTTTTTCTTCATCTTGATATGCTGGCTTCTGCCAAGCCCCTGCCCCTGAACAAGCATATATCTCCTTTAGGTGTGAGAGGAGGGATGTATTTGAGGGTAACAGATATTATGAAAAGAGGGTTTTGTCTGGGGTTGGGAGTACTTTGTCTCCCTGGTTCTTTGTTTCCCCTCTGTAAGTTGAGCAGTTGCTCCTGACATGCAGTTTCTTGCTCGTGGCTTTGGCACTCAGTGGGCTCTGTGGACAGAGCACAGGTACTGGATAGCTCTAGGGATGTAATTTGTTTCCTGAAAGTATTGGCTAGTGACTTTTTCATTCTAATTTTGAGGAGAAGTGGAATTTATCAGTAGTTAATACACTTTGTCTTGGAGAGGCAGCCTGTGAAATCTCGCTGCTGGATTTAATGCATTAACAGCATTTTACTTTCTGTCAGGGTGATGCTGCCAAAGGCAGGGACAGCTGTGGAAGGGGATACCAAAGTAAACAGGACACATTATTCAAGTAGATGAGTAATTTTAGCCTTACCTTGCTCCCTTATGTTTCCAGCAGAAAACACTTTCAGCACACCAATACTGGGAATTAGCAGCAAATCTTGCTCATCTGCCAAGCTAGCTAAGGAAGCACTGTGTGTTTTCTCAGGCCCCTGTGAGAAATTCACTTGAAAGTGACAAAATGAGCAGAACCTTTTTTCTTTTAGTGGTGACAGTATCTCCAGGGAGATCTACCTAAGGTCAGTGTTGTATAAAAATCACTAAGTTGGGCAGTAAAATGTTTCTATACTGAGTTAATTGCTGCTAATCTCTCTGGCTTCTATTGTGTGGGGTTTTTTTTATTAGTTACTAATATACCTTTATACCAGTAAGGGGGATATGTAGGTTTGGGTAACTGTGCTCTGACTTAGGAAGAGCTCTCTTTGACAGGAGTTCATATTTTGTAGGTAGAAAATCCTTATTTCTGTTGACTTCAATGGAATTTTTTTTATCAGTTTGCTGCCTTTTCAGTCAGATTGCAATAATCTGGCTAACTGGTTTTGCTTTACTTAATAGTCTCTAGAAAATTGCTCTACCTGGCAGGTGCAGCTGAAGCCTTATGGGTAGTCAATAAGAGGGTGGTTTTGTAGCCTTCTTATAGAAAGGTGTTTTAAATACCAATTTCAGCTAAAGTAGTTTTCTATTGCGTTTTTTTGCCTATGGCACAGCATCTAGCTGTAGTGGTTCATTTTGCTTCTATGTACTAATTGCTATCTGCTGGCTGAAATTTTGGCAGTTTGTTTGAACAAGATAATGTGCAAAATTGTAGGAAAGAAAGGAAAGTACAGATAGGCCATCCCTGCAAAAAGCAGTGCATTTGCAGGAGAAAATCACTTCAAGCCTATTTAGAGGTCTGACAGTTTAAAGATGACATATTTGTACACATACAGGGAGAAATGGCCTTTAAAAGCAGTGGACACTTTTTATCATTACTGCTTCTGTCAATACAAATGGAAAAAAAAACTTTAAAGATAGCTCCACAGCACACAGGTAACTGCAGCTCGATGCCAGGAGGCAGACTTGTACTGAAATGCTTGAAAACACTTAAGGAAAAATTAGGCAGGAAAGAAAATTGGAAAACAGCACTAAAGTTAACTCCAGAAGATTCAGAGATGTTAATGTGAAAGAAGAATCATGGGATGATTTGGGAAGGGACTTTTAAGACCACCTAGTTCCAACCTCCCTGCCATGGACAAGGACACCAAAAAGCGTGGAAACAGGTTTATTAATTCAAAGCAGAGCAGTGATGAGGAAAATGCCCAGACCAGGTATTTCATTGTGACTGTGAACAGTCAGTGTGTGCCAGCATGTGTGTGCTCACACCTGTCCCTGCGAGTGCTCCTCGGGCTCATAGAGATTATTTGAGAAGAGTTACTTGGGTGCATGGTTTTCCTTGTTCTTTCCTTCTTTTTTTCATGTTTTCTCAACTCTCAAAAAAACTGAATGACCTTTAGAAAGGAGGAAATTGAAGGTCCTTCATGTTTTTTACCTTGCCCTGTGATGCTCTCAGAATAGTAAATGTGGTTCTTCAGGCTTAATCTGGACCTTAGTAGACCCTCACACGTGGAGGGATTGAGCATTTTTACCCATCAGTGAAGGGGTAGAAGTGATGCAGGATAGAAAGCTGCTGCTGCTCCTAAGTTATCTCGCTACACAAAAACTTCATTGGTGTTCCTCTTCAGAGCTGTCTGAATTTCCCCCAGCTTTCTGGCGAGATTTAGGGTTCATGTGCCTTTCCCAAGGCTCACAATTCATCATGAGCTTAATGGTGCTTTCAGGCTTGCAATGCAAGGTGAGGCTTGCAGGATCACTGTCTCTGGAGGTCACAGTCTGAAGGTCAAGCAAGCACCTCTCTGTAGCATGCTTTACAGAGAGCAGGATGTTATTTCCTAGATTATCTTGTATGACTTAACACCAGGCTGCAGAGTTTGTCCATCACTGAACTGCTGCAGCATGTGATGACCAACATGATGTGAAGGCTCTGCAATTCGAGCTGATGATTCACAGCAGATCATTTGATATTTAGGGCTCTGTTCATTAATAAGTTATGCTCCATTTACCTTGTTTTCTGTGGAATTTATGAGTCAAAAGTGCAGAGTGCACCAAAAATGACCCATTCATCAAATTCCTCTTCTCTCTGTATGATTGGCTAACCCATCACTGCAGCCCCCAGGGGCACATTGCACAAAAGGTGTGTCCCGCATGAGAGAGCAAAGTGGCCTTAGGAGGGAAAACAAGAACTCAGCTTTTGTTTGAGTCTGCAAGTTGCCTCAGTTGGTGTCTTTGAGCTGTGTGGGCAGGAAATTTCCCAAGCCAATTTGTTTCCTTGTTTGCTGCATGCACAGCCTGGGTGTTATGACAGCAAAGGAGGTGTCCTGCTCATCCACAGGTGCCACTGAGTGCCACTGTGGCTAGAGCTGAGAGGGAATGGAGGGAGGAAAAGGCTGCTCTGATAATGTAGGTCCATCTGCAGTTTGTCTGTCTGCACGTTAGGATAAACCAGGTCCATGACACAGAAAAAGGGTGAATTTGTAGAGGAGACAGAACCAGAGCACGAGCCAGCTATGGGAGCACATGGGTTTGGTGAGGTGAGGAGGGTATCTAAAATCAGAAGAAATGCCCTTTGCTTGTAAGAAATAGGAAAATGTCTGCAGACCAAAGCATCTCTAGCTGGCATCAAAACAACAACATTCTTTCTTTTTTTTAATGTTCTTTTTAGTTAAGCACATACATTCTTACATGTTGACACAATTACTTACACATTGACATAAGCTAGAGAAGCAGTTTAAAAGCCATGAAGATGAAAGAATAACTACTGCATATATCCTTTTGATTTCCCACCACCTAATGGGCAAAGCCCTAGGGAGAAGACAAAGAAATAATAATTAGAGCATACAGCTTTACAGGATGAATTGTGAAAATGTCCCCAGTGCTGCTGGCAGTGTGGTGTGAAGATACAACAGCTTTAAATGACCTGTCTAGCTGGTAAAGCAGGGAGACTAATGTAGATTAATTCAGGGTTTTTAGCACTTTGTACCTTGTTTAAAGCTGCTGTTGGTATCGACAGCCTCCCACAATATCCTGCAACCCTGCCAGACTCCCTTCTTTCCCTGCGTTGCTTGGTGAATAATCATTCACCATTGTGGGTATCTGGCACGTGGACTTGGCTGACTTTGGGAGAATAGAGGGTGTGGAAAGTGGGATTTAAAAATGAAAAATAAGACTTGATTTCATCATATGAAAACTTAATTTCATATGCAAATTGCTAAATTCTGCACGTTGTGGAGCTGGTTTTTACTCTTTTCCAGAGAGTGAAAATGTGTTGGATTTCCAAATGTCTTGAATATAAACTCAGAATATTTTTATAACAGACCAGAGGTTTTGGTTTATGATAAAAGGAGCAATTGAAGCAAGCAGTTAGGATTCACCTACAAGCAACAACTCATGAGAAAATCTCGGTTAAAAAAATATCTTGCCCAACACTTCTTGCTGCCTGCTGCGAGTTGGACGAGCTGGTGCTTCACCAGGCAGCACCAGAGGGATGGGACACAGCCCTGGAAGACCCTGGACATGGTTCCTGGCTTTCTACCATTCCACAGAATTAAAAAAATTTTAAAATGTCTTTAAGCTTTGAAGCTGAGTCAGGAGAGGCTAGACATGCTCTTGGGGCTCCCAAAACCTGTGCTGGGTTTCCACAGGGCCCAAGAGGTTCTTATGTTGCAGTTGGGGTCCATTGGTCAGTGGCTTGGACAGAAGGTGGTGAGGATGGCCATTACCTTAGACAAGTCCTGGCTGTTGTGTTGAATCTGGGTGAACTTGTGTGCTGTGTATGACAGAAATGCAAACTGATATTGGCTGGAGCTCTGGCTTCCCCACACTGCTGTGAGTGGAGAGCAGGCAAGGCAAGCAGGCAGATTGGGAAGGGGAAATCCAGCCTTCCTGGCATGTAGGCAAAACTGAGGTATGATTTATTAGGCACTTCAGCTCTGTGCACAAAGAATGCTTTTTTTGGTATCAAGCCAGCTGAGGATGTGCTCAGCCTCCTCCAAGAAGGGAGGTTCCAGGCTGAACCTCTCCAGAGCCACTGCAGGACTGCTGAGCTCATGTCTCAGTGCACATTTCTGCAACAGGGCTTGTGTTTCTGGGTGCCAAGCTCAGTAAGAACAAAGCTTAGCTTTTAAAATAAGGGGAACTCCTGATGGAAGCCTAAAAGAAGAAAAAATAATCTCCATAATTTGTCTTAATTGCTGTAGTACTTGAAGAGAAAAAAAATCTGTGTGTGCATGGATGCAAGAAGAAAGTATTTTGATTTGTTTTGGAGGTCATGAGTATTAGAGTTTTATGAATGTAATTTCTGCTGGGAATCAAGTCTAATGGCAATGTAATTTATATGAAATATATAGCCTGAGACTGCGTCTCAGTTCCACTGAAGTTAATGGTAAAACTCCAATGTCCTCAGCAGAGACAGGATTTGATGCCTGGAGAAATGTTTTATTATTAAAAGTTTATTAACACTTCATGTGGAAGGGCTATCTTCCTGTGCCCTGTTATGCCTGCGTAGCTGTAAGAGGTGAAGAACTAAACAGTGGAAATAATGCACCAAACATTCCTTCTAGCCTGAAATTCTCCACACTGTGTTGTATTAAAGAATTGTTTTGAAAACATTTGGCAAACAGATTAAAATACAGTTCTTTTAGACAAAGAGTCCTTGGAGCAGAGTGTAGAGAAGAGCTGTAATGGATTTTTATCCCCTTGAATTTTGCACTATAATAACTCCTACTGAATTACAAAAGGCAACCTGCACAAACTATGAGGAATTTTACTTGTTAATTTTCCATCTTTTGTCATTGTTCCTGTGGGATTGGCTCTTCAAACATCTGATGACTCTTCTCCTCTTGTTTCTGTCTGCCTGAGATTAATCTCACTCTATTTTTTGTACACATTTTGAAATATATCATACTTTTTCAAACTTAAAAGAAATTTTTGGGCCCTGAAAAACATCTCATACCAGAAGTGCCCCATGTAATTTTTTTTTTTCATCCACGTGAACTTCAATAGCATTTTTTAATTTTCTTACTGTCCTTTGTAAGATCTACTGCAGTTATGGGTATTGTCCTGTGGCATCAGTTTTGGAGATTGTTAATCTTATAATTAATTCCCACCATAATCTCAGTCAAATGTGCAGACACCTTAGCTTGGTGCTCCTGTGGATGGGAGATGGATGGTCTGTGCTGTGACTGAAGGTGCCTCACCTGCACATGGAGCTGTTGGCTGCTTTTCTAACCTTGCATAAAGGTGCCCTGCATGGAAAGGGGAACTCTTGGCACAAGCAGAAATATTCTGGTTTTCTGGGTTTCAGACCCCTTTTGCTGCCAGACTGTGGGATTGATGGGCAGTTTATGCACACAGATGAGAGTAAATTGGAGTTACTCACTGAAAGGATTTCAGCAGCTCTCCCTGGGAGCTTTGCTGTGTCTTTAGGCAGTTAAATACATTTATCAGCCTGGCTGTTTGCTTTGAGAAGTGGCTGGCTGCTTAAACACAGAGCTAGGATATCCCTGGATATTGGGATTGAGAATGTCCATGACTTGTGATGGCTGAGGGCTGTCCTGGTGGTTCTATTACTTGTGTTGGGTTGGTGAGATTAGGCTGCTTGTTTGTGGGGTGATGGTACTAACCAACACCCCAAAGACCCCCAGGACCTAAAGAGAACTTGAAAATTCCCTGTACAGCTCTTCATCTATGTTAGAGGCTGGAGAGAGACAAATTTATTAGTACTTCAGAACATTTTTCTTGTTAATATTTCATACAAGTAAGTTCCTGAAAGGCTTGAAAGGAGTTCTGAAAAATTACTGACTATTAGTTGTTAACACTATTGATAGTGGTGGAAAACTCAGAGTACTGAGCACTTGGAAGGACCTGCCAAGATAAGAAGGCTGTGATTACGGGGGTGGATATTTTTGATGTATCTCTGGAGCAAGCCAAAGGGCTTAAGGCTGTATGATTTGTGAGATAGCATTTCTTCTTATAAGCATTTGTGGAAGAAAAGCCTGCTCCTAATCAGTGTTGAAGTCTGCCTAATTCAAAAGCAGATGTTATGAAATAAAATCTGAAATGACAGCTGTGTCCACAGCTGCTGTGCAGCAGGTTGTAACCTTTGTTGATGTCTTGAAAAAACAGAACAGTAGTTGATTCATAGCTGTCAGTTCTGCTTTCTTCTTTTTGGCTGCATGGTGAGATTTCCATTAACTGCACTATTTTCCTTTAAAATTGTCCAGAGTGGAAGATTTATTCTGCTGCTTCCTAAGATTTCTTATTCTGCTTCTTCTATCCTGTTCTGCTGGTTCTTCTATTTTGTCATGTAGCTCTGCTGAAATAAGTTTAATTGAAAGCCATATTTATAAACTTGACATCGTGTAGGATTGGGGCTGGGGAAAATTTACTTCCTTGGGCTTTGTGGAGCACCCCAAGTGTGAAGGTGAAGAGCAAGCAGGGCTGGTTCTCAGGTGTTGTGCTGCAGCTCCCAGGCTGAGCATCACTTACAACTTCTCTCCAAGAAAAGCAGGTTGAAGCTGCTAAATCAGCTGCCACCTAAAAGGCACAAGCATTTAGGAAATGAGATGTGGGGAGAGGAACATTTGAAGCAATAGAAAGCACTTGAGGTCTGCTTAATGCATAGGTGTCTTACATATTTGCATTTGAAAAACCAGCCACCACAGGTAAGGCCTTTTGCCAGAGACTGTTTTAACAGCTTTGAAGTCCAATTCATTTTTTTTTTTGCGATTTTTTTTCCCTTAAGGCTCCACTGTGAAGGCCTGGGAACAAACAAGTATTATCCACAATGTTTCATTTTAATTCAGATTAGTCTCAAAGTCTTCATGCTTCTATAGCTACCAACTCAGTGAATTAATGGCATGTTTAATAAATAAAAAAATAAAGAGAGAAAATAGTGTCTGAAACTTTAAAAAAACCCCCACAGATCCACAACAAGAAACAAAACCAAAACACACAAAAACCTCTAAATCCTCCCAAAAAGTCCCAAACCAAACAAATCCAACAATGAGAAGACCCCCACCCAAAATACCTGCCTTTTACTTGGAGGTTGATTCTAGGTGCTGAGTGTAGGCTGGGTTCCTCCAGGATCCCACAAAAGCTTTATGAATTCTCTGTTGCCTTGAGGAAGCCTCTGAAAGGGATGTGTCCAGCTGAGATCTGAACTCTGGAAGTCTGGTCACATAAACTTAGTAAGATTTTTTTGTCCCACAATTTCACTTTTAAATAAGACCTATAACATTATACCTTAATCCAGCATTTAATGAGTTTGGCTGGAATAGACTGATGCTTAAGAGACACCATGAATTAAACCTGTTTTCCTTTTTTGATCCTTTTCTCCCTATGTTGCTGCTTGAGAAGGACCAGTATTCAATGGCAAATAATTTACCATATTTAAATTGTGAGGTTTCAAGTAGCAGCAGTAGCTAGCCATTTATTAATCAAGCATTAGTTATGGTAGTTAAACATTTAGGGGTAATAAAATGCAAATGTGCTTTCAGCACAAGTTGTGGTTCTTAAAAAATAAGAAATTACTTTAAAAAATTGTTGCTGTAAGGTTATGGCCAATATTAATTGCTGAATTTATTTCCTGTAGCAGACACTTCTTATGCTAAATGGTAACTTAAGAAATTGCTTATATTAACATATACAACATGGCTTAAATTGTCTGATCTGCAAGGTAAAACATGAAGTCTTTCCTGGAAGATTCTCATTTTAGCCTTCTTGCTAGTACAGCTCTTTTAAAAGGTGGTAGGCAAGTTGACCCTGTTCCTCATCTAGAGAATATATGAGCACAGAATAGAGTTTGCTGGGCTCTAAAGATTGCTCTGCTGTGAAATGGGAAGTGAGACCACAAATGTGGCCTTTCAGGTCAGAATTTGGTGTCTGTCTTCAAGCAGGAAAGATATGCCATCTGTTAATATTAGCAGGTTTTGTGGATGTAGGAGAGGATTTGCCAAATGCTGATGGAGGTGAGTTATTCTTCACCTGTTTGCCCATCTCTCTTTCTTGCATGCATAATACCATGTTGGCAGGGTAAACACATCCATATATTTTGGTAAGTAAACTTAAATAAAATCTAATTGGGAAATATTGTAAATAGAAACATCAGGCGTGATACATAATCATGAAGCACCTCTTGGAGAAGCAGAAAATGAACATATGTGATCTCAGTTGCTCAGGTAGGAATAGACATTTAGAAACTTGGTGTCCTTGGCAGTCTGTTATGGAGAACATGAGAAGCAGCTGTTTTCCCCTAAGGTGATAAAGATTTTTGCTAAAGGGCTGCATTATCATCAAAACTTTTCTTCTCTATCCAACTGACTTGGAAACTGGAGAGAGCTGTGTGTCAGGGGAGGCTCAGATTAACTATTAGATTTTTTTTTTCTACTGGAAGAGTGATTAGGCATCCAAATAAGTTGCCCAGGTGGTGGAGTCACAATCTCTGAAAACGTTCAACAGGAGTCTGGCTGCAGTGCTTGGGGTATGGTTTAGGTGTGATTATGGTAGGGTTGGGTTGGTGGTTGGACTAGATCTTCTTGGAGGTCTCTTCCAACCCTGGTGACTCCGTGACTGTGCCCATACATCACCACAGGAGAGATCCCCATGGTGTGGTTACCAGGCTGGGCTGGTGGAGCCACAAAACAGGGCTGGGGTGCTGAGACTGGGGCTG
Source organism: Ploceus nigricollis (assembly GCA_013399945.1). Taxonomy (NCBI): domain Eukaryota; kingdom Metazoa; phylum Chordata; class Aves; order Passeriformes; family Ploceidae; genus Ploceus; species Ploceus nigricollis. Next base: position 1,871,564 of record VXBC01009447.1, read on the forward strand.
GCAAAGCAGCTGTGCTGGGTCTGACATTCTTTGGAGATTACAGCAGAAATATGGCCACAATCATCAGCTACACCTCTCCTTGTGGAGGATTTAGGATGTAAAAAATTGCAGTGATAACACAAGAGTGGAAGGAAACCTCCAAGGTGAGGATGATGGAAGCCCAGTGCTGCTGCTGAGCACCTGCATCCACTGCTGACTGGAGTTTCACAGTGTATCAGAATATAGGAGACATTAAACAGATTTTATGGGCTAATCTATACTTTTGATTGGCTTTAATGATCTTTGCAGTCTGTTATTTATACGTGGCATTATTACACAGGGAGCATTGTAATGCATGAGGTCATTACTGCATTGGCTTTACAGCTTGTTGGTTTTGCTGCTGAGCTAACCTGTCACATGTGCTCCTGGAGATGTGCCTTGCTTCAGGATGAGCCTCCTCTGGCAATGGAGGCAAGAAAAAGTAGTAATGATAAATCTAAAATTCCTCAGGAAATGAAGGGGTGGCAGCTGTCTGATGAGATCCTAAGTATCCCCATCCTGGTGGAGATGGACCTTTATTGACTTGCTCCTGGAGAGGATTGACTCATTTGCAGTGGGTAACAGGGCCAGACAAAATAATTTCTAATGATAACTTCCTAATTCCTAGATAACAAAATGTAAAATCCCTCGGGTGATTTGTATAAAGCTTTATAGCCTCTTTACATTTTTTTTCTGGCCTTTCACCATAAATCTGGGAGAAAGGCAAGTAACTGTGCAATGCTGCTTTCCATGGCCAGGCTTTGCAAGGTGGACTATTGCTCGTCAAATCCTGATGGCAGTGGTGCCTGGGGCAGGGAACCCTATAGCTGTGAGATAACAGGTGTGCTTTAGAAGAAGGATGGAGAGTGCAGAAGAAATATTGAACTCTCCTTTATATCCTCTCTGTGTTGGAACAGCTTTTTACATCAGCTCCATTCTCTGCCACATGAGTTCCCATGAGTTTCCCTTTGCTACCTTGTACTGCTGGACTGGGATTTGTCCTGTTAATGAAAGTAGCAAAAATTGTCTGAATTATGTTTTATCACTAAGTCCAATTTTTTTTTCTAAGAAAGGTACATTTCAGAGACTCCTGCTTTGATTTGTGCTGCAGAAATTGCTCCCCTGCTGAAGAATGTGGGTTTTTAACACCAGCTAAACAAAACCACCTGATGGAAGAAGGTTACTAAAATGACTCATGCAAAAGCTTGAGCAAAAGGCATTTCAGCTATATAATGTTTTAGCAAGGCAGACAAAGCTGAGTGACTGAAAGGTGGAGGATTTTATGCCAAAGAAAAATATGTAATTGTAAACGCAGTATTTCTTCAAGCTGACTCACAGAACACATGCATTAGTATACTGAGGCAAATTAATGTTTGTAGAAAAATAGAATATCCTGAGTTGAAAGGATCCCCAAAGGATTGTCAAGTCCAAATTCTGGTCTGCACAGGACAAAATTGTCCAATTTATCTTGTCCAATTTTGGACAAGAATGACAATTGATGTCCAGGTGTTGCACACCAGGACTTGGGGTGCTGGGCAGCTGGTGAGCATTCAGGAAAGTCCAACCCTGACCTCTGTCATTGTGAAGCCATTCCTTCTTGTTCTGTCACTCTTTGCCCTTGTCAAAAGTCCCTCCCCAGCTCTCTTGTAGCCCCTTTAGGCACTGGAAAGATGTCTGTGTCACAGTCCAATTAATTAATAGTTCTGTTTTGTCCCTCAGCTCTGATTTCTACACCCTCACAGGTTTTCTGCACCTATTAAGGGCATTGCTCACTGTGGAAGCAGTGGATAATTTACAGCAGATATTTCAGGGACGAGCATTTGGCAAAAAGGGATACTTTTTGTGTCCCTTCCTGCCACGGGGGTCTGACAACATCTTCCTGCTAATAATTGCTGAACAAATTAATGTTTTGAAACTGCACTGAGCGCTCAAGAAGCCTCATAGATGTAGATAATTGCTCACTTGGATCAAATTTCTATTATTTTTTTCTGTCTTATAAATTAGCCCAAGATGAATTTTCTGTCAAGGACTGGAACTAGTCAAAACCTGAAATTTTCTTTTGGTGGGAAATTTTTTCACTTCAAGACAGCTAGAACTGAAATGAAAAGATGCAATTATGTGATGAAAGACAAATACTAAAGAAAAGTATGTGAATTATTCACAACTTCTTTATTATTTCAATAAGATCATGTTATTACCTTTCTATATTTCTGAAATTTTAATATGATGAAATATTTTATTTCAATTACTTGAAAACATATTATAGTACCTTAAACATATGTAAGTGGAACTGAGTTAATATTTCAGCATGATACAAAATTTTAAATTTAATTAATCGAAATAATGGGTAAAATACTGGGGTTTGTTTCAGAACACAATGAGTGTTGTTCACATTTATGTTTGATTTTTTCTGTTTGTCCAGGATGGAGATATTGCATATATTTTTCAGTTTTACAGGAGTGGATGTTCTCCAGGAGAAGAACTCCATTAAAGTTTGAACTTCTCAGTCTGGTTTTCAGCCTATGATGAGAAAAACAAAAACTTTGATGGGAACATGCAATGATAGGAATCTGTCCTGTGTTTGCTGTATGTCTGTCCCAAACTAGCAATGGGCTGTTAATGCCATAAACATGGACCAGGTTGAATTTGAGGCAGGGGCTGCTTGTTGCATAGGCTGGGCATGTAGAGTTTAAGATCTTCCCCCAAATCTTAGGATTTTATAGTCCATAGAAGCACTTGGTGTGTGTGAGGGTGAAATTAGAGAACAAGGACAGATGTTATTGGCTGGCAGCAGGGAGGCACTCTGGGCTGGTGCACACTGCAGACAGTTATTTAGAGGTCAGCTGTGTACTGATAATGAAATATTGATAAGCTGCATGTTGAGGTCTTTGGTAACAGAGGCTGTGTGTCCTGGCACTTGCTGTGCTGGGGAGAGGGTCCCAGGCTAGGTCATTGCTGGGGTCTTACACTGCTCTGACTCTGTGCTGGCTGTGGCAGGGACCTTGCTGGTCCTGCAAGGTGAGGTACATGGTGCTGGTGCAGCTGGGGCAGGAGCTGNGAGAGGGTCCCAGGCTGGGTCACTGCTGGGGTCTTACACTGCTCTGACTCTGTGCCGGCTGTGGCAGGGACCTTGCTGGTCCTGCAGGGATGTGAGGTACATGGTGCTGGTGCAGCTGGGGCAGGAGCTGTGCACTGATCTGCACCCACACACCCTGGCTGGAACAGGGTGATGCCACATCCACAAGTGCAGTGTTTGGCACCTTGCTTCTCCTCTGTGAGGAATGGTAACCATAAACCATCTGTATAAGGAGAGATTTGTAAGGTTTACATTTATTAAAGTTTGTAAAGCACTCTTTTCTCCTGCAAACAGATGCTGGTGCTGGTACACAGGATTATTTTACTTCTGCATCACTTGGGAGAGCTGCCGTGATTTGCTGTTTTCCTGGCTCCTGGGGAATCTGCAAAGACTCTTGGCTGCTTTGGAGTCCCAAATGAGATTTTTCTGCATCCTTAATGCATTGAATTTACTGTAATATAAAGAACATCATGACACCCAGGTGGTTTCATATCAGATTTCATATGAATAGCATTATGGCCAAGCTCAGCTTCTAATAAGAAACAGTAACCCACTGCTCTTGCCTTTGTCATTGTTTGGGATTTTATTGTTTTTGTAATGAAGAGAAATAGTTCGATACAAATGTATATTGAACATGATCACCAGCAGGAAAAATTTTGCCCTGTATTTCAAGTTTGGTTCAAGATAGAGTTTTTTGGTCTGAACATGGATGAATTCAGGTTTTTGTTCCTGAATAGGATCCAAATAGGAAGGGAGTGAAGCCTGAGGTCTGAATGACTGTAGACCCAGGACAAAATATTTGCAACTGCAGCAAGTAAAGGATGGGCATCACTGCTGCTCATGGTGGCTGCCAGTGCTTTGTATACAGAGAACAGACTCAGGTCAGGATATTCATCATCCCTAAGAATAAGGATTTCTATTTGCAGGTTGTTTCTGGAAAACCCTCATCTTTGCTGTCAACAATGATTACACAGAGTTTGTAAAACACTTGTTTATTCCATTTTAGAGATAGGAAAATAACATTAAATGTTGAAAAGAATTGTGTCACATGTGGAGGGAATGATGTTAAAACAGAAACTACAGAGGTTTAGAAAAAGGAAAAGAAGTCATAAGCAGGGAGCCAGTATCTACCAAGGCAATTTGAGAGAAGGCAGGAGAAGCCCTGCTTAGCATATGACTAATGGCTTGGCCAAATTGCTCTGAATTGCCAGGCCTGTGACAGACAGCAGAATAAAGCCCAGATATAATCTGCTCAATTTGGGCCAGCAAGGTTGCATGATATTTGCTTCCAAATGAAGCTTTCATCTCGGGTTGGTTTTCCCTTTTTGTTTTCTTTTTTTTAGCACAGCAGCTTTGATGTTGGATTGCGAGTCGAGCAGGGCAGAGTAGAGCTGCCCATGCAGGGTGGTTTGGAGACCCCTCCCCACCAGGCTGGCAGAGAGAAACTTGCTTTTTATATTTATTTATTTTCTGCAGAATCTGCATTTTCTATGGAAATGAGCTGAAATCTGCTGAGGTAATTTTGTGCTTGGCTGTTGATTAAGCCCCTCCTGCTCAGCAGGCGTTTGTTGTCCAAACACTCCTTTTTGTTTCTCCTTGTTGATGGCAATGCCTGTGCACTTATCAGAAAAGAGAGGACTCTTCTTTATCTGGCCACTGATTTCAGACACAGCTCTCTTGTCCAGCTGTGCCCTTCCTCTAACAGCTGCTGCTGGGTGCACAGGATGGGCACTGCAGGAGGACATGGAGCTTAAGTAGCAGCTGAGCAATATTCTGGATTTTTCTGTTGCTAATGGGAACATTTTTGATCTGATTGAAATGGGTGTTAATATTGAAAGAGATGCTGTGATGCTGATCTAAGTGTGCAGACAGGTTGTATAGATCCCTGCTCTGCTATTCCAGAGAGAAGTTAGTCTTGGATGAAATTATGATTTAAAGCCCAAGTGAGGAGTATGGAAATTTTTAATGTATAATTTAGAATAAAAGTTTGATCATAATAATATATATCCCATTTTGACATTTCCAAAACAAAGGGTTTTTCTAGCTCCAAAAGTGTGATTTGAGAGTAACCTTAATTGGTATATAGATTTTTTTTTTAAATCAGAGGAACTAAAAGAGACATTCTGACTGGAAGCCACTTTTTGTTTGTTCTTTGACAGAAGAGAAATCTGGCACATGATCCATGATGAAAATATTTTCTTATTTTTTGTACACTTCTGGGCTTTTCTGCCTGAAAATCTCCGTTTGCCACAGGTCTGCTTGGTCCCTGTTTGAGTGTCCTGGGGAAAGCATTGCTGCAAGAGAGAGGATGGGAAAGGACAGAAAAGGAAAGACTCATCCTTTTCTGGACACAGCAGCAGAGCTGAGAGGTCCCTGGGACTTAATCGTGTGCTGCTTTGAAACTATGTCAAATTAATTTTCTGCCTGTTGGTACAATGACAACCTCTGGCAATGGCATTGACTTGAAAGGCAATAAACAAGGAAATTGCATATTCTATTGCCAGTGTATTAATTTCATTGTTTGAAACATGAAGTCATTTTCTGCCATTGCCCTGGGTAGTCTGTGTGTGCATGTGCAGGTACTTGGGAAGGTCTGTTGCTTGTCCCTGCAGAGGAGGGGAGAGAACAGAGTGATTTTCCTGTTTTGGTTGGTGACCCTTCCTGGCCTCTTGGCAGCACAGGAGATGTGCAGTGCACCTCAACAGGGTCCCTCATCCATGAGAGAAGGAGGTGTTTGCAGTCACACTGCTCCTGTTTATCATATAAAACCTTTATCCAAGGTTTCTGTCCTTAAACTCCTGACTGCTCTGTGATTTTTATTGAAAGTTGTTGGTTGAAAAAGTCCTTTTCAGGGAGATAATCACGTCCAGGTGCAGGGTTGTTTTTTCAGTGTTATTCCACTGAATTATCATTCATGAAAGGGACTGGAGATGGTTTTCAGGCTGAAATTTAAAATTGCCAGAATTAGAATCGAGGTTAAAAAGTATTTCTTGTAATACATGTTTAGTTTTGCTGGAGAGTCAATTTCCTTTCAGTTTAATCAAGGTCATTAGAACAATGACAGGGCTGAATTTGCTCGTAAATTTTGTCTGGAAGCAGAAATTGTTACCAGGTTCTTCCCACAGATGTGCAGCATGTGCTGAATACCTGGGCTGATATGTCACAAAGGTTAACTGACTTATTGCAGTAAGATAAATAAATAACTTTCTGAAAGACACTGGAAAACTGTGGTTAACAGTTGTAGCTGGGTTGTGGACAAGGTGACTATATTTTGGTGCAGATGAATTTATCTTTCTGTGTTTCATGACTAGTCCACTGATGCACAGGCACTTCTGTCCTGCAGGAGGAATGCTACTTATATCCACATCAAATGTATGCTTTAAAAATCTCTGTAAACCAGATTCTAACAGTGAATCTCTGTTTAAGTTAACAGAGAATGGAGAGATGCTGCTCTTTAAAGAGTAAGGAAGCAATTGTAATTCCACAAGCAACTGGATCAGTCCTACCCATTTAACTCCTAAACTGATTATTTTGTCTGTTCTTAGGGAAAGACTTTTTAAATGACTAAGCAATTGGGATAGAGTGACACTGAAACGGGGCGTGGAATAAAATATTCCTTCTTTCATGGTCAAGAGGCCAGGTAACAATTTCAAGTGCTCCTGAACCCAATACTCTTCCAAGTTACATTTGGAACTGATGATTAAGCTGCCTTTAACTTTTTAATCTTGAACTGATATTGAGAAGTCTTTAAAAAGATGTTAGAGTAAAACAACGGACTTTCTAATCAATCACGCAAAATTATAATATATTGGAAACTTATTATTAATAATGGACTATTATTCTTTATGTATCACGTCTTACTATCTAATCTATCTATATTAGTTACTTTTAAAAGGAATCGGGTGATAAATTACTCCATTAAAACAGAGCAAAGAGACTTAAGCTCTTCAGCGGGGAAAATTACAGAGGGGATTTTTACAGTGGCTCCATGGCTTTGCCAAGCACATCCCACACTGTTGGGTTCCTGGGAGCTGAGCAGGATGTGATGCTTCCACCAAGGGATTGGCATTGATGTGCACCCTGAGTTGTGGTGCAGAGCTGGGCCTTATGAAGGCCACCTCTGCAGGTGCAGTGTGTGCCTTCAGTTTTGCTTTTCAACCTGGGGATGATGAATTAGATCCAAAAGCCTTTTGGTTTGAGCCCCTGTCAGCTTCCTTTGTGTCTCTGGTGCCTTCAGCAAGACTGCAAGCTATGGAGACTTCTCTACTTGACCCAGTGTAGCTGCTGATAAAAGGAAAAGAAAGCAACAGCCCTTTCCTCAAGCTCTCCTGAGGCTGTGGAGAAAATCTGTAGGAGAACTGAAGAACAGTGTCAGGACATTTGCACTCCAGTTTTTGCTTTGTAATTTGCCCATCTCCATCTCATTTTCTATCACTTTGGGGCAAGTATTGTAAAACTGACGGAAACAGTCTGCTCCTGTGTGGTTTGTTGCTGTGGGCACCCTTTCCCTGACAGGTGTGGATTTATTACACTGTTTCCTTGATGCACTTATTTCCTCTCCTCCAGCAGGCTGTGTGAGTCTCTCCTCATGGTCCCTTGGGAACGGGCCAGGCTTGGGGAGACAAGAGTAGAGAGATGAGCACGTATGTGCTTGCATCCATAATGGGTGGAGGAAAAGTCTGAAAAATAGCACTTTGCTATTTCCTGCAGGCAAATAAAGAACAGATTTTGTGGGGCTCAGGGAGAATTCTACCTCTCAGATTTCTGACCTCTCAGCTTTTTGACCTTTCAGCTTTTGAGGTGGATTCAGACTCAGGTGGGTGACCTGGACTGGACAAATTGCTGAGGACATGAGCTGCTTGGGGCTGTTTGAGTTCTCTGGGCTGGGAGAATTGTGATGTTGGCACTGTTGTGTGCAGGTGAAAGTTCATCCATGTTCTTCATTGCTGCAACTTATTGCAATTAGAATATTGCAATATAAAAAATTCTAAATAATATCTAATATTCTAAATATCTAATAATCTAAAATTCTATAAAAAACTGCACCTAAAAGATTGGATTGGTGTCACGTGGCACAGGGCATTGGGAGAGCTGCCAGGTGCAGAAAGAGAATTTAGAAACTCAGATGAGTGGAGAGAGAAAATCAAACAAATGAGTAGAATGGGATTCATCTATTTGCATGTTTTAGCTGTGCAGTGCACATAAAAGGGAAAAATCAATTTACTGAAATCCTAAATAAATAACTGATAAAAGAACACATTCTTCTTGAATTGAAAACAAAAAAGGAAACGGTAAATAAATGATTGTCTGAATAAGTAAAAGTGTAAAAAGCAGCAGTAGTCCTCCTTTAGAGGAGGGCTAAAGGCACTGCATTTTCATATGAAAAAACACAAAATTGGCATAAATTGTGGATAAAGGCCTACTAGTAAGAGGCCTTTGCTAACTGATGCTTTAAACAGCTCATTTTTCTTCTCATTTTGATTTAAAATAATCTAAAATGGTGGGGAGGGATTTTCTGGGAAAGAAGCACAGTGTGCAGCCTAATCTTCCATCCCACAGACTTTACCAGCATTATCATAAAAATGCTGGAGGTTTTCTTGGTTTTGAACTCATTTTTCTGAAATTCTTGACAAATGAGCCCAAGTGCATTAATAATGGAGCTGGAGTGATTTTCATGTCTGTGGGGAAACAGGCAGTCTATTTGCATTTTGTGTTTTCATTGTCTTTGACAGCCTTGGTAACACCCCACTGGCAACAACAAAACCTTCACCTGGGGTTTGCTTTGGCTGGGCTGGGATTTCCCAGTGCACTGCATCAGTGCTCTTCCAGCTGGTTCTGTTTTAAACTTCAGCTGTTGGCTTGTGGTGAGCAAGCTGGAAATAAAGGGCAGTGCAGGTGCTCTTTGTATGACCCTCTGCTTGGAGATTCCCCATCCACTTCCCAAATACAGCATCCCAGATTAATTCAGCTGTGTTAGCCACAACTGTCAGTAGCAAATCCATTGATTTTGGGATGTGTTGGTTGGTTTGTCTACTGCCACTGATGAGTAACAGTGTGATTGCTCAGCTGAGGGTGCCTTGAGTTGAGCATCCCCAAGGATGCTGCAGCTGTGGGAGCCAGGAGCTGGTACTGTCAGTCCTCCTGGCACTCCTCAGTGCACTTGTACGCATTTCAGAGAAGAGAATTGTGGAATCATAGAGTGGTTTGGGTTGGAAGGGACCTTAAAGATCACCCAGTTCCCATCCCCCTGCAATCTGTGCCAAGGTTTGTGCAGCCTCAACATCACTGGATTTGATACCTGAGTTTACAGATTAAAGCAAGATTTGTTGAACACTGGGACAGCAGTGTGGTGTGTAGAAGGGCTTGGGCTGTACCTGGACATTGTACCAATAAAGCTGCAGTAGGGTAGATAAAACCCTTAATATGGATAAAGTTGACCTGCCACAGAGGTGGTTTATTCCATTTACTGTTATTGCTCACTGCAGTGTCTGAGCGAGAGCCTATTTGGAGATGTGGCAGGAAATAAACTCATTTCTCTTCTTTTGTCACCAATTAAATGTGCTGTTGTAGATCTTGTGGCTAAGTTAGCTGTGGTTTCCACTACAATGCTATTTTGTGGGGAAAAGAGAGAAAATAGGAAAAGAAAGTGAGTTTTCTAGGCCAAAATGCTTGTTGAGTGGTGATTGTGAATGTTACTCTCCAAGTATAGCTCATACTGGTATTATTATGATATTAGAGGTTAGGGTAAGTGCTGCAGCTGTTCTGGGTTGAGCTGAACAGACAACACCTAGCAGCCAACTTTCTTGCCTCTGAAGTAAAGATCTCCAAATTACTAATAGATGCATTTAATCTACTTTATTTACTTCATTTTTTTGTCTGATGCTGCTGTATCATGAGATCATATGTGCCCCTGCATGGCTCTAAAGCTTCCTGGGCATGTAAGATATTGGAGTAAGGTGGTCCACAGAGCTTCCTCAGCAGGAAGCTGAGGAAAAAAAAAAAGCTTTTTGCTGTTGTTTTTTTTTTTTTTTTCAGCCTCTTCTGTCAGCATCTTTGCTTCATCCAGTGCCTCCCTCTGTATCTTTTGAGGGTTTATGGTGTTTTTGTGGTGCTTCAGAGCAGGAAAATGAACATGGCATTCACAGCTCTCCATGCATGCCAGGGCTGTGTTCTGTTCTCAGAGTTGTGCAGCTGGATCCTTTTGAGGCTGGGTGACTGGAAAGCAGGCACCCTGTCACCCATGAGGTATCACTGAAATCTGTGACAAAACCCCAACACTTTCAGACTCCTCCCTTCTGCTGCCAGGAACACACAATTGCTTCAGAGAAAGAAATGGTTCATTGCAGTAAAAGATCAGACACTTGGTTTGGTTTAACTGCTGTTCTGGATTTAAAACACAAAGACATTTTAATTCTTTTGCGACCAGGTGTTGGTAGCTGTTAAAAGAGCACACAGAAAGCATGTGAGTACCCCAGGGAAATGGTATAAATTTAGGGGCAACTGTTGAATCAGTCAATGTATCTCAAGCAAAAGCTTGATATTTTAGGGTTTTATGCAAACTACCTAAAAAAAGCAAAGTAGTGTTAGTGTGGATGGAAGGTAACAGATTGAATGGTTTACAGTAACAAAGACATTTTCTCTGAGACAGAAACTAAAACTTGTAAAATATATTAATAGGTCCAAATAACATAATTAAGAGTTAGTGCACTATGACCTAGCTTTCCTTTGGACCACATTTTATGGTCCAATTAAGTACTTAATTACTTATCCAGTACACAAGTTAGAAGTATAAAACATTTATTTGTATTTTGCTCTGCAAATGAAAGGAGAGGATATGGCCATGGGTCTGAAGGTTCTAAGTGGTCAGAAGTACTATTTGTTATTAGGGCAAAAACTGTTTCATTAAGTCCTCCTGATGACATGGTTTCCAGTCAAACAGGACATTGTGCAAGAGTCATAGACCACTTAATCCTCCATCTTTATAACTGGGTATTTTAGCGTCACTGGGATGTGACAGGCAGAGTCTATCCCTGGACAATGACACTGGGAATGAAGCTGTTCTGAACAGCTGTCCATGGGAGTGATGGAAAATGTAGTCTTAAAAAAAGTGACTTTTAGGTCAGGTAAGTTCATTTCAACAGAAGTCAGAGGTGTAACACTTCCTCTAAACCCACATAAAGTGCTATAGGGAAGCCTGCAAATCTGCTTACTTTGCTAGGTAAAGCAGAATCTCTTTTTCCTGTCTTGGCTTTTAAAAATAACTGCTTGATGCAGTAGATTTCGCCCTCTAGAACAACAAATATCTTGCAGGACAGGTGGAATTTTAAGACCTTATTTTGCTGGTGCTGCATGTTTGAAGCTTCTATTGAAATTAATGGCGATTGCAGTCCTGTAACCGTGTTAGGAGAGAACCCCGTGACCTTATAAATGCAGGCAATATTGTGAAGCAGCTACTGCCTTCAGGTGGTGAAGAGCAAACAAAACTGCACTTTATATTAGACATCATTCATTTGTCCTTTCTCTTCTTCTATTGCACTCCAGGTCCTGATCCTATTAGCCACTGTGTCCTTTTGTAATTTACCAAAGTAATGCTTGGCGCAGGGATCCGGGAGGTGATTTCCTGCACTGCCTCCATCAGCATCACTCTTGTAACAGAGCCAGAGTCTGTGAACAGTTGAGATGGGGCAAGTTCTTGCAGTTCCAGTGCATGCCAGAGTCTGGTTTATTTGCTGGCTCAGATATAAATCTGTTTTCATTGGCCTCTCTCACTTCCTCAGCCCTGCTGAGCAAACGGATGATATTTGAGGTAGCAGTATATGCTGGGAGTGGGCAGAGGGCAGGAAACTGGATAAATGGCTGTGTAATTAATCTCTGGGTCTTCCCAATTATTCTCCTCTTATCTGTTACAGTGGTTAATTGAGTTTTTGCCCGAGTATGACCTCTCCTTCTAATTCCCCCATGAATAATTTTCAGAATGACTGTATAACTTCATTCCCTACAGTCTCCAAGATGTTTAAACTCCAAGATATTAGATCAAAATGGTGAAGATCAGTATTCCTGAAGGCATCCCATTAGTGGCTGCTCCTTGGGATTGTATGGTTTTCAGAAACTCAGGTGTTTCTTGACTTTTGCTATGTTATGATTTTTTTTAAAATTCAAGTGAGTACATGCTTATCAAAAGAGACTTACTCAAGAGTCTCAAGTCACCTATCTGCTCTTGAAAACATCTCTCTGGTTTTTTTCCAAATGCAGTTTTGTAGTTTGTTGAAATTTCCCTAAGACTCACACTTTTGGTGTTCTGTGTTACTGTTGGCAGTAGAAAGTTTTGTATCATAGTAAATCTAGAGACTGTAGATTTGGAGACTTTCTCTTTTCCTGGGCCTACTCTTCCTTCCATTAACTTCTTTAAAATGCAATTGAATATTAGGTATTTTTCCTCCTAAATGCATTTTAATCCAAATGTTAAAGCGCAGTATACATTTCTGAAAAAAATAAAACTTTTTGGTTTCTTTACAAAGATATCACCAACAAAAGTGCTTGAGTTCCACTTTTTTTTTTTTTCAGTAGGAAAAAGGCTGGTTTCTCTCCTCCCTTCCCACCCTACCCACAGAGAAATCAAAGGCTGTGTGGAGCAAGTCAACCTTCCCCAGCCAGCACTGAAAGTTGGATTAGATTCCTCTTCCCAGAGTCTTCCCAGCTCTGCCTTCAACACAGACAATCTTTCTGGAAAACAAAAGAGTCAATATGTTTATAGTTTGAGTTTAAAACACCTGAAAAAAGACAACTCAGAGGGAAACTCTGTTTCCCTCCACATGCCTCTTCAAACACCATGTGCCAAAGGTGGTGTTGCTGGAGCAGCTCTCCTCTTCCCAGACACCAAGAAGGGATGTTGAACCTCACTGTAGCACTAATTACTGAAAATGTCTTGGTGTCCTTTATCTGAATCTTCAAAGGGTGAAACTATTATTATAGCAAAATATCATATCCCATGAAATATTGCAATTGAGTGTGCAAGGCCATGGATCAGGAAGATTGCCTGAATTAACTCGACTTGGTGATGAATGAGAAGGGTAATAACTTCTCAGAAGAGCCATAGGAGGCAGGCAGCAGCTTGATTAGCAGTGATATATCATGGGTAAGGTTCTAGGGAAACACAGACCCAGAAAAAAAAGTCAAATTTTTATTCCTTCATGAGGCTGTGCCTGGGGAAGGAACTGGCAGGGGACGTAGGGGAAATAGAGCTCCATAGAAAGCAAGTAAAATGTTTGCTGGATGCCAGGGCCAGAGGCATGTGGCTGTAGGAGCAATCTGCCTCTGGAAAAGGAAGAATTGGACAATGAGAAAAGTTTCATGTTCTCTGTAGATCATGGTAAAATCTACATCCTGGGAATAATTTATTATGAAATATAAGAGAGTGATAATCCCTCTAGAAAAGAATTCTTGGCTTTCTTCTTTCTTATCCAAAGGTAGATCCATGACTCCACAGAAATCTGTGAAGTTTATTTTGATTTACTGAGTTTAAATGAAAGAATTATGCCAAAGGGTCCAGAGTCTTTAGGCTGCTGCACTTTATTGAAATCAATGAGGCAGCATCACATTATACCAGCTAAGGAATGGCCTTGATATACTTTGTTTCTGGAATGCAAATACAAAATCTCTTAATGGGGATAGATATTTTGAGATCTCCTGCTTTAAGTCGTATTTCTCTCCTAATTACTTAGTTCTAAATAGTCCAGGAAGGAAATTCAACTTTTGATTGCTGGGTTTCAACTTATTTACACTAATTTCTATTCATTGCATGGTTTCAAACATCTGGGGTTCTGAAGACACTGTAACATGGACTAACTTTCATAATCTGATACCAGTATTAATATTATTTGTTAATTCATTCTTTCCTTTTTCTGTTATTCTTTAAAATTCAGCTTTATCTTGTTTTATTTTATTTTTAAATCTAATAAAATCTCAAGATTATTGGAGCTAGTTTTTTGTATTATCTTATACTGCCAGGTATGCTTGACTAAAATCCACGGAAGCTGACAGGAAGCTCTTGACAGATGTTGGGTGTCTCAGTGGCACATTGGCTGCCCCCTGGGATGCCCTGGGGGTGCTGAGCATAGCAGTCCAGCCAGGTGGCCACACCAATGCTCTGTGGGGGGCTGGGGGTGTCTAACTTGCCAGCTGCAGTCAAAACCACAACATTCTCCTGTCCTTCTCCAGTGTGCATTAATGGCCTCTTCATTCTACATTGGGATGTTTCTTCTGGAAGGTGGGAATAACCCTGGGGTGGCAAGGGAGAGGGTATGAAACCTGCAGGGCCTCTGATCCCTTGGGATTTGAGGGGTGGGCACCCCAAGACCCCCCTGAGTTAGGAGGAGCCTCCCAGGCTCTCTGGTCTGTGCCTGACTTTCCTGGTCTTTCTGCCTCATCTCAGGCTGAACATGCTCTGAAGCACTCCTGGGTGTTGTGTGCTACAGGCTCCCCACCACGGTTTGGGGCTGATTTTTCCCAGTTGCATCTCTGGACTAGGAAAAATCATGTGGCACTTTAATCACCAAAACATAAAAAGCAGGGAAGGGAACAAAGCAAGTCTCTTGATAAAGTGCTTGTAAGTACAGGCAACCTGCAGAGTAAAGTCAACAGGTCTCTTCAGTGCTGAAAGCACAAGGATTTCCTGTGGTGGGGTGAGAGCTCTGCTGCTTAAATATTGCACTGGTTCAGTGCTTTCCCCTCTTGAGCATCTCCAGCAGATGCATCTTTAACATCTTCTGGTCAGGCAGGAGGTTACAAACTCTCATTTGCTGCTTTCTTTGTCTCAATGCATTAACCAATTCATCAACACTTATTATCAAGATCATCCCTGGAACACAGAAAATTTAGCTCTATTCTGTGACAACAAAACCACCAGATTAATGCAAACCCTGCTTCTTCCTTATGTAAAATCTTGTAATATGGAAAGCCACTGTACTATCACAACTTTTATGAAAGCAGCCTCTAACATTGCATGTCATGTTGGTTAGGTTTTGTTTGTGAAGCTTTCTGAGGACCAGCTGGTCAATGTAAACACTTCTCAAGATGACTTCAGGTCCTTGGGAATGAAGCTGCTAGAGAACAGTCTGGTCTAAAGGGATCAGCTTTGAAGAGCTGTGTTGCTGTAAGGTGAGGGGTCTGTGTGGAGTCTTCCCAAGGGGTGGGTGTAGGGACAAGCTGGTATGATGCACACACCCCCCAGCATGGTCTGTTATCTCAGTGCAGAAGTGGAAGAGTGACCTATGTCATCCTCTGAAAAGGGAGACTGAAGGGTTTAGTTTTTTGTAACATATAATTAGTGGCTTATTCCATGTCAAGGTCCTTTCTAGACATCGACCTTGAGCAAATACCCAAGGTGAACTGCCCCTCTCTTTCTGTTCTCTCACTCACCCTCCCCAGTAAGATGCAGCTCTCACAACCCCTACCTGTTTTAAATCCTTGAGGATATATGGGCTGGATGTGCTCAAGATGAGATTTTTGTGTCCTGTCTCTGCTGAGGGGACAGCGTGCCCTCAGTGCTCCTGGGAGTCCAGGTCCTTGTGCAATGGAGTCACTGAAAAGAGCAGAAATTTCTGTGGTCATGGTGGGCTGCTGGTGTAGCTGTGGTAGCAGGTATTCCAGAAGGTGCTGCTCTGCTTTATCTCACCTGAGATCTCTAAGTAGCCTGTGCAATTAAAAGATAGAAGATGAAACAGCTGTCAGCAGTGCAGAGCACCAGCCTTCTGCAAGGCACTGGGAGCTCAGAAAGAAAAGAAGCATCTGTCCAAGGTTTAACTCTCAAAATGAGATGAGCATTGGGAAGGTTATGCAAGAGGCAGCAGATATATAGCTGAGTGTGTGAGGATTAAAAAAAAAAAAAAGACTATTGCACCTATCATTTTGAGGATTTCAGACATCCCTAGCAAAATACTGGGCAATAGAAAGCAATGTGCTGCATTTAATAGGAGGACATTTGATTTTCTACCATGTAAAACACTTTTTAGATCCAAAAGATTCCTTATGGTAGAAATGTAGCTTTGCCCTCATTAAGTTCTTATTTCTCAAGTTCTTACAAAATGCTGTGAAGTTAAAAATTCTATGTTTTTAGAGATTATAATAATGAGGTTTAGATCATTTTCCAGTTTATAGATAAAATGCCATATTAAATGTAAGCACTATTATGTTTCCTTGTGCAATTCTGGATATCTCTTGCTCAAAGATAAATCAAAGTAGACCAAAGAGGAGTTTTTTTGTAATGTAGATTTATGGCAGTGCAGAATAAAGTGCTGCTTCTCAGTTGCAGGTATTTTTGGCATTCTAGTTAAAAGTGTCAAAATAAATGATTAAATTTAAATTACTCAGTAGCAGCTCTGCTACCCCCATCCCCATATAATAAAGTAAATGCTAGAAGTGTAAGAGACAAATCCAGCAGCATCCTCCTGCTGTGTCATTAACTTTCTCCCAGTTGCTGAGATATTTGCAAGTGTTGCTCCGTGTCTACAATACAGAGAGTGGAAAACAGGGATGCTTTTAGTCTGAGGGTTTCAGCAGGAAAGGTTGGGAGTTGTCCTTCCAAGGGAGAAGCAGGGGAGTCCTCAGGTAAGGATTTCACTCCATTGTCCCCAAACCAGTCCTCTGCAGGGTCAAGGCAGAGCCCCCCATCCCACATGGAACTTGCTGGCTCCTTAACACAGTCCTCAGAGATTCCAAAGGAGAGGGGGCCTGGAATGACTCTGGGTTATGCCTGCATTGAATTAGGATCTCTGCTGTGAATTATACACGTGATTTTTGCTCCTGTATGTGAGTGGAAGCTCTGGGCAGCGGGAGGGGGTGTGGGGTGGCAGTGCCTGTCTCTGGGGGTAGTGAGCAGGGAGCCCATCACAGGGACGTGCTCAAAGTGAGCATTGTGCTCAAAGTGCTCCTTTGTGGGCAAAGCTGGCCCAGCTGGAAAGGGGGTGTTGGTTTGATGTGTAGAGCCCAGGTTTGGGGAGGCCAGCCTGTGCTTTTTTTGTATCTTAGTCTTTTGAGGAGAGCAGAAAGAGCACCAGACAAACTGCAGAGGAAGCAAAAGAAAAATAATTTGAATTATAAGCCAGTTGCATAATTTTAAGGTGAAAACTTGTAAATTTTTTCTCTTCAATTTTGACTTCTCCACCGCAATAACCCAAACCCATTAGCAATATTGTTTACTTAAACCAACATTGTGCTAAAGAGAAACTAATCCTCTGGTGAAAGGTTGTGACACATATAAATCTGCAGTGAGAATTGCCAGGTCCTTGCACTGGCAAATAAGCAGGGAGAGCAGAAGTGAGTCTCTCCTGCCTGCCATTCTGCTGGGAGCCCCATGGCTGGGGAGATCACAGGCCTCCCAAGTGCTCCAGGTGTGGCAGGGGTGATCTCTGTATCTGGAACTTGACACCCGAGAAAAACGCATTGGTCTGGTTTCAATTACACGTGTGGAATGTAGAAGTGGATGATATTCTATGAAAATTCAATAAACCTTGAGAACAGCAGCAGGGCTGATATCTGTAATTTAAAATAATGGATATCAAGAAATTGTTTCTCATTTATCTTTACTGCTGAGTTTCAGAAGCACCAAAGAGACTTCATTAGGCTTTTTTTTTTAAATAGCTTCATTTATCTCAATCAATGATGGGTTCTAGAGGTGGCTGACTATTATGTTTAATAATACACTGGATAAAAAATATCCCCTTCCTTTCACATTTTTTGACATATGTGGAAAGAATATATGAAATCTCTTCTCAGTGGGAGATAGAATTAGTTTGGTTTTTTAAAAAAAACCCCCTTTATTATGCAAGATAAATGTGGTTTTTGTTGCGCAACGTGATCTGTAGGCAGAATATTTAAATCGTTGTTTTACACAGATTGAAGCTTTATTAAAAGAAATATCTTAAACCTGAGATTCCAAAGTAAATACTGTGGCCAAAACATGACGATTCAATCCTGTGACTGCCACTCACAGAAAAATTGTGACCAGGAAATGAAGAAATCCAGCATCATGTAGGGGAACAAGGTGAGGTACAGAGTTCATCTAAAGTGAAGGAGTAAAGAAAAATTATGAGCAGGAAATGAAGAAACCCAACAGATAGTACTGCTGTGGGCTCACAGCCAATGCTACCATCACAAGTGCTGTTCCAGGGGGTTAGAGGAATTAAAAGGGGTGAGATTTAAATAATAAAAAAGTGGATTCTAAAAAGAAGTAACGAACCTGATGTCAAACACATACGGGAAGATTGCAGCTCACACCTGTAGCTCTGCGAGGATTCCAAGTGGACAAGTATTGTGAGTGAATGAGGTGTTCTTTTGTTACATACAATGCCAGCCTGCTCATGCATTGTCTGCTCCAAAGGCCATGTGTTGATTTGGCACAGCCCAGTTTTGGTAGCAGGGAATGGCCACAGAAGTGGCTCCTGTGAGAAGCTGCTGGAAGTTTCCACCACGTCTGACAGAGCCAAGCTCTGATGGCTCTGAAGATGGACACATCAAACCACAACAGGCCACCACACAAACAGGCTAAAACCCAAGAGTTTCTGTGAAAGGGGTTTCAAAAAGGTGTTGTCCTTCAGAGTTTTTAAAAAGGAGGTTTTACCTGGAGGATTTGAATACTAGAGTCTGTCAGACATTCGCCAGTTCATGAGTATAAGGAACCTGGTAAGATGCATTTTTGCTCTAAACTTATTTTGTTAGGATTTGGCAGGGAAGAAAGGCTGGGTTTGGATATGTAGAGCCAACAGGGAATGGCTTAGTGGCATAAGCTCTGCTTTGAAACAACTCAGATGGTGTGATAGTGACAGGGAAATAGTTCTGTATATAGGCACCAGATGCAAAACATGTCTTTATTCAACTCTGATAAATTGTAGGTGAAATGCAAAGAAACTGTGTAATTGCAAAGAGGGAAAAAATGAATATCTTATGAGTTTTGGAATAACTTCCTGTGAAGGGCTGGGCTGGCAACTTCCATGCTCCAGAAGCAGGTTTTTTTTCCTTTTGCTGCAATATCTGACATTGGGACCTGATGTTTTAACCCCAGGAACATTGGTTTGTTAATTCAAACCTTGTGGATAATTTCTATGCAATTTTCTGGTTGAATGGCCATGTTTCCAAAGGATAAAGGACGGGGGAAAAGAATAATTAAAAAGCATAAATGGAAAGAAGACCTTTGACTTTCATTGGCATACGGGGAAATAGGGAAATATGGTCTGTTCCTGTATGGATGCAGTTGTCCCAGCTTTGTATCATCAGTGGAGGATGAGGCTGGGAGATATTAACCCATATCCATAGATCAGGGTGATCTGGGTATGCCAAGGAGGTTGTAGAAGTAGGTAAGTAGGTGGAGTAGGTGATTGACAGTGAGTTTGTGGCAGGTAATGCTCCTCATTCTGGTTAGGATAAATACAAATGTGGTGATGATTAAACATGCCAGATCAAAAAGAGGTTTTAAAGAGCTGGCCATGTGCTTTGAGGCTTCTTGCATCACATCCTTAAATATCAACAAACCTAATGCAATGAGGGCAGAGAGGTTTAAGCTAGTGCACCAATAAGATTAAATCAGACAGGAAATGAGGAAAAATGGGGATCTTTGGAGGTTTTGCTGTATTATCTGGTGCAAATATTAAGGCTGGCAGTTCATCTTTACATTAAGAGGCCCCTGACTAATTAAGGTGTTCTGGCAAGGATTATTCTGCAACACCAGAATCAGGGAGAGAACAGTTGATGGGATGGTGGTTAATGAGTTACCTGAAGTGCAGAATGTGCTGCTTTGAGAGGTCCCATCAAACATTAGCTCAGTTAACGTGCAACGATTAAGTTCTCCAGACAGAGCAATAGATTAGACCCCTCCCATAATTCACACCAGCAGTTTACCTGAAATGGAATAATCAGACACTACCTTGGTTTGGAAGTTACAGCTCATTGATTCAAACACAGTATTTCTCCTAAGTTGTTCTATTCTTAACGTAAATAAATCATAAGTTCCTGGGAATCTGTTTTAAAGAAATCTAAGGTGCAGTGTTTTCTATCAGAGTTTATTTTCTTTCAACTCACTCCTAAGAAAAATCACATTGCTTTTGGTTCTGTGGGTTTTTTCTCCTTCTTATTGCTGCTCAAACATGGATATGCCCTGACTGTTTTTAGTAGGCTCTGTGGCATGTCATGCACAACTAGAGGTTTTCCCAACATATATTGTGGAATTGTGTAATTTAACTTCCTGGCTTTAAAATCCATCTACTGTTCTTACAGTTTCTTAAAAATAGACAACTGGTCTTCAGGTAGGTGGTTCAAGAGACTCTTGAAACACCAGAAGTCAGAGCCAAGCTCTGCTTCCAGAGACAAAGCTTCCATTGATTCATTGAGAAGGCCAGGAAAAAATGATGTCGTTAGTTTTAAAGGTAATGCATTTCAATAGACACTTAAAAATAGACTCTACATCCACGCTGGATTTCTCAGGCTTCTGGTCCTTTGAGATCCTATTCACTCTCTTTGCTGAGTGCTGTTGAGAAATGTAGTTTCCAAAGGTTACAGCTGCTCCTGGGATCAATAATTCTGGCACAAGGAATAAGTAAATCTCAACTTTCCGACACGTTGGAGTATAGGTTTCTGTGCACGAGCAGGATGTGACTGATCTCTGGGTTTGCTGAAGGTTGTGTGCTCACACAAGGTTACTCTGGAGCTGGTGGCATCGGGGTTTGCTTCATCACAAGCCCCCAGAAACAAGGTGGGGGTTCATTGTGGTGCTTCAGCTGTGAGTGGTGTGCCCACAGAGGCTGTCTGTCAGAGGGGCTGCCCCTGGGCTCGGGGTAGGCAGCTCTGTTGGGGAAAAAGATGGAAACAGGCTGGTAGATCAAATATTTCCCATGGGCTGTTGGTCCCCAGTGGATCTTGTAAACCTGGAGAGATGCCCTGCAAGTGGAGTGCTCTCAAGGGCAAAGTCATGAAACCAAATGTGCAGTTATTTTTTCTCATGTTTACAGTGGAATTCTCTTTTGAGCAGTGCATGAGCAAGAGACACTACATTAGCTACTGTCACCTCTAATAAACTGATCATTAATCACCAATCATTTGTCTATTTTCAGAGCATGTTCACTGTGTACTTGGACATATATCTAGCTAATGCTTCTTGATACAGTTGTATGGGAGATCTAAGCTTGCCACTTGAACTTGTAAAGTGTTTTTATTAAATTTATCTTTTCATGTTAGTGTTTTCAAGGACTGGTCTGGAATTTTCCATGAAAATATCAAGCAAAACACTTTTTATAAACTAAACCTGCTGAACTGAATCAAGCATCTGACAATATACCAGCCTGTCTCACCTGGTTCCTGTATGGATGTTGTATTTTGAATGCTCTTCCACCCTTCTTGATGAGGAAACCCATCCCACAAAGCCTTGTGGCCCTACCAAAACTTGTATAATCACATCATACCAAGTTTGGCCCATTCTGGACCACTATCCACAGATTATTTTTTGTTGTTTTTCTCTTGCTATCTACACATACATTCTGAAGACATAATCCAGGCACCATATTATGACATTTTTCATATTAGCTTTTTTTTTTTTTTTTTAATCGCATGAAAAGATTGGGAAAGGTCCAAAACTGAGCATTTCTTCTATTTGAAGCAGATGGCCCATTTCTCCCCATTACAGATCACCTTTTTCCTGTCAAGGATGCTCAATCCCTACACTTTCTCCTACACTACCATGGGTGGTTTTTGAGCAAGGTGTTACACTGAGTTCCCCCTGTGCTTGATCTTGACTAAGTCTTCTTATATTTTTATGGCTCATTCTACTTAATTTATATAAAAAATGTTATTCCTTACGAGTGATATTTATGGTTTTGAGAATGAAATTCAGAGGAGAGCAGTCATGACTCTCCAGCTCCCCACCTCAGAGCTGTGTCTCGGAGAGGTTTGATGTGCAGGAACACACAGTCTATTCCAAGACCTGTTGTAACTCATCTGTGGCTCTGGCAGAACATCCATCTTTGCTGAGCTTTTTTTTTCTCTATCTGCATTAGCAATGGGAGTTCATCTAAAATAATAGGCTTGGAAGCTCCCTAATATGAATCCTGCTGGTATAAAATTTCTCCTTTTTCCCCACAGGACTTTTGCTTGTTGGTTTTCTTTGAGAATATTGTAATATATTTGAATTATTTTCTCCTCTTAGTTTTATAAGATTCCTCCTAAGTGAATAAATTTTAACACTAAGGCTGCAGCCATTCATACCAACTGTAAATCTCAAGGAAGCTCAAGAGAAAAGGGGAGCTGTTCTCTGAAGAAAGATTCCACTTCACTTAATTTTCTTCTTGTTATGTTGTGTCATGTCCTGTGGGGCTGATTTCAGCTGTCTATGCATCATTGTGTAGTTAGAATAGATGGGACTTCTAATACCTCTGTTACTAAGAGATTTTTGTGGCACTCAGAAGAAAGCTAACCTGGAGCACAGCTGCTGGAGTCTGGACCTTCTTTCCACTCAAGTTGGTGTGAAATTTGTCTTGGCTTCAGCAGGCTTTAGAGGCAAAATTTAAAACTATCTTCTTGCTGCAGAGGATTTCCTTTGGGGAATCTATTCTTGAGCAGTTCTCATGCCTGCAGGTCTAAAGGGCTGGTGTGCACATCCCTATTCTGCTAATTAAACAAGAATCAAAGCATGGTTTTGTGGTATTGTTAAAACAACACCTGCAGGATGCTCTGAGGATGGAAGGGTTGATGCTGCTCATGGCAAGAAGGTCTATGCAGAATGCAGTGTGGACTTATTTCTGCCACGAGATGCCCAGGAATTTCAGGGAAGAAAGTAACAAGAATTTGAGTTGCTGATTTTTCTGCCTCTTTCTTGGTTTGAACACTTTCCAGTTGTTCTGAACAGACAATATAATGCATTGATGATACAAAATTAGCTTAAGCAGGTAAAGCATCTCAGAGATGGTTAAAAATGGCCTTTCAATCAGAAACACCTTTGTTATCCACAGTTTGGACAATGCTGCCACTTTCACTTGCAACTTAATCTGTTTATCAAGTATTCCTGTTTTCTGGCATTGAGCTACATAATTTTCAGTGGATTAAAGATACAAGGTTTAGCTACATTATAGATTATTTAGTTTTGCACCTATAGATAAAAGACAGCCACAATTCATCAAAGGGTGACATGATTGTTTCTAAATGTTTTGTTGTGTTTGAAAGGAGGCATGTACCTGTTTGAGTTATTTAGACAATTCTGAAAAGTTTCTATTGTCCAGTAATTCAAATAACTCTGAGTTGATAACCCATGAAGTTTGTTTCAAGAAACACCTGGGTGATTCTGGCTCCCAAGGATCATGATCTGCAGCGAGATGGAGCCACATTCAGTGAGGTCCATTGAATCCTTCTAGAACTAAAAGGAAAGAAGAAAAGCATGGGAAAGAGCATTAAAACCTAAATATGTTAACTTTAGCAGTACAGAACTTCTTTAAAGTACTGCTTCAATATGGGGTGGGACAAAGAGGAAATAAAAAACCAGAAGAGATTGCAGGCTTGTTGCTACTTTTTGGAATCAGGTGGGATTAGTCAGTGTCCTCCATGTGTTCTCCAGATGTTTGCTCAAGTTTTACTGGACCATAATACAGTTACATTTCCATAGTTCCCCTCAGGTTTCCTGGGAATCCACGTTTTCTCTATCCCCTAAAGGTCACAGTCTCCACAGCTCAGTAGGGCTGATTTTATTACACAGATTTGTACTCCATTAACACAGTCCATAGGTTATTTCTAATCCACAGAACTGATTTATTTAATCCTTGTAGATGCCATTTGTTACGCATTATTCCCAGCATTTATTCACGGCACAAACAGATGGTCAACGAAACCAATTAACCTTTCCCAAGCTTCCTTTCAGGCTTTCCATGGGGTTTTTTTTTGAGTCTATGGACAAATGAACAAAAAACTATCAGGAGACTTCATGCCAGAGTGTGATGAATAGGAAGGCAGACTAGCACATGTGCTGTGCTTAAATAAACCTCGTCCTCCCCTAGGCTGGAGTGCTGGAGGGAGGACTATGGCTGGCAGAACAGGCAGAAGAAATGAGCTTCCAAAAGGTGAAGTGACCCAAGTCTGTCTGTCTTCTTGCTAAATGGTGTGGAGGATAGGGAGAGTAGACAGCTTAACCTCATTGCTCTCTCCCCCGTTTGTTTTTGGTTTGTTTGGTTTGTTGTTTTTTCTTTCTTTTTTTTTGTTTTACTAAGATTTTTAGATATGAGGAATATGCGTTTTGAAGTCAAATGACAAGTTCTGTTAAAAACTGTGCTCTCAATCATCAAAGCCTTCACTAAGTGCCTTGAGAAAATAAAAAAAAAGAATAAATCTATTTTATTAGCAATAAATGTAATATATGAGTAATTAGAAATTGCATCCTGCCCTTCACTGATAACCTGGAAGACAGACCACGTAAATTTAGAACAGTATTCATTGCTAACTTTTATGACAAAACTATAAATAAGTATTTAGGTGGATCCTATCTCAGTCTGTTTATCTCTGTAATAAAACCACAACCTCATTTGTGTTGTACAAAATATCCCTTGATTGTTTCATGGGTGATTAGTTTATTACCAGAGTATGTGGTCTGTTGGATGGATAGATCTCTGTTGTCCTTTTCTCAAGTCCTGAAGAAAACAGGCTGAAAGGCCTTGGCAGGGTATGATAGGGCTGTGTCAGGGCTCAGAGGGGGATTTTGGGCAGTTTATTTTGTCTCCACAGGGTTTTCTAATCCTCTCTGGCAGATATGACCTTATCTAGAGAGGGACATTTTTTTTTTGTTCATAAAAGCTCTGTCTGCTTATGTAATGACCACAGTGTGGGTTCTTACATGCCTAATCATGTAACCATGGAATGATCTGGGTTGGAAGGGATCTTAAAAATCATCTCATTCAAGCTCCCTGCCATGGGTCCACTAGACCAGGTTTCTCCAGGCTGCATCCAGCCTGTCCTTGAACACTTCTGGGCTGGGGCAGCCACAGCTTCTCTGGGCACCACCCTCACAGGGAAGAATTTCTTCCTAATATCTAATATAACCCTCCTTCTGTCAATGTGAGGCCATTCCCTCTTGTCCTGTCACTCCAGGCCCTTGTTCCCTTTGAATAGCTGGAAACTCTTGGAAAAGTTTACTTGGGGTCAGCAATAGTCCTGTGCTTGTCTATATATACACACTTGTCATTTTCTTGGGTTGTCAGGACTATTTGAGCTCAGAAATGCAAATCCAAAGGTGTTTCTCTTTATTTACATCAAGTGTGCCATAATGTGTGACTTACCTGACTCTGGGTATCTTCTCAAAAGAGTGCAGGCTTTGCTACTGATCCAGTCCTCTGGTCACTCAGATTGTGCCCTGGTAGCAGCTGAGAGACTGTGGACTCTAATTACTGCTTTGGGTTAATCCTCATCTCAGATTAGTCCTGAGCCCAGATCAGGGGCTCTGCATCACAGCAGACACTGAAATTCAACTTCTGTGGGAAGTTGAGGTGGGAAGTTGCATTTAATAATCCTAAAGATTCTTTCCCCTTTGTTTCTTCCACTGTTAAAAATTCTGGATCTGCACATGGACAGCTGAGACAGATATTCCCTTTTCCCTCCAGCCCCTTGCTTTGATGCCTGTGTGTGGTGGTGCTCCATGGCTTGGGCTCTGCCTGCAGCAGGCTGGTGCCAGGAGGCTGGATTCCCCCCTGCTGAAATCCAAGGAATAATAATTCAAATGAAAGCTCTGCATCTTGGGTCCCTCTCTAGTTATGGCAGGAAAGAAGTAAAGATTACAGCAGAAGTGACTGTATTCCACAAATCTGAGTCTGATCTCTTCTGTTTTACAGATTTCACTCTTAAGGGAAAAAAAAAAGATAAAAAATAAAAAATCCTAGATTTTCAAGTGGAATCAGGGCTGTCATGATCGGGTTAGATCTTAGCATCACTATGTAGAAAGAATCTCTATAACAGAAGCAAATGTTTGAGGATTTTGTGTCCTGCACCTTTGAACTCTAATGCTGAGCACGTCTCCTGGGTGGGTAACTTCTCCCAGCAGAGCTGAAGCCAGCCACAGAAGCTTTACTGCAGACCCCAAGCCCCTGAGAAGCCCCTTTCCTTTCCTGGGTGCAAAAATAACCCTCACTTCAGAGAGTTATTACAACTTTAATATCCTGCTCTTCTTATATGTTCAGACAGTCCCATAGTTTTTCACAAATATGAAAATTATTGTCTGAGAATGAATTCTTAAAATCCCATTATCATACATAGTAAAAGCAGATGAAGAAATCCTACCTAGGGCAGCAGTGGCTGATGATACCTATAAAATAAGCTATAAACTCCTGGAGCCCTTGTGACCAGAGGGGCACAGCAGGTTTGGAGTCTCCATCCTCATCCTCCCAAAGGGTGGGAATGCTGTGTGAGTGCATTAGGAGAGGAGCTGGTCTCACCTCCATCTGCCCATCACTTTCACTGCAGCCCCAGGGCACAAAGGTAGAGCTCAGGCTCTGCTCTGTGCCCTTATGCCAGGTGTGGCTGGGAGCTGCAGTTCTGCCACAGTAATTGGAAGGTAATTGGCTCATAAGAACAGGAGAGATGGTGGAGGTCTCATGGGGGTCCGAGTAGGGTGTTTCTCTGGTCTTGTTATGTTATATTCTATGAGACATTATTTTATGAGATATTATTTGAGAGGTCATGAGCATTTACAGGAAAGGCTTGTGAGCAGCAGAAATGCTGGTTTGAGTTTCTCTTGATATTGTTAAGGTTTTGCATGTAAAAGCCTCAGGTATGGCTGGTTTTACCTATTAATTTTTTTTTTATTATTTTATTTTTGACAGTCATTGAGTTGGCCTGGCAGTGTGATACCCTACTTCAAGTATCTCACATGAAATTCCCATGTTTTATGAGGGTAGAGGGGAAAAGACTTGCCTATGTGCCTGCTTTGTAAAACAGGAATCACACTCCCTCTCCTTCAAATAAAGGACATTTATGACTGATAATATATTTCATTTCCCCAAACCTTAAAATCAGAGGCTTAAGTGTAATTTTGAACTTGACATTCTCTGATTAAAATTTAAAATTTAATAGAGCTCTGTATGTGTCCAGTTATAGGGAAGGTGGTATCCAACTTCCAGCTGGTTGCTCCATCTGTTAAAGCCTCTCTGTGTGACTACAGGGCTGCTCAGGAGCTAACAGGGAAATTGGTGAGATGAGGTGTTCTGGAGAAGGAGGAGCCAATCCCCTTTCTGTTGGGAGATTTTTCACCCCTCTTTTGGGGAGATGCTGCTCTTTGCCTGGAACATCCCACAGGCATCATCCTCATTGGGGTCAGCAACACCATGGCAGGCTGTGCTTGCAAATGAGAGCAAGAAAAGCCCTCAGAGAGCTGGGGCTTTGACAGAAACTCTTTAAGACAAAGTTATTTTGAATTCTCTTTTCTTTAATGCCTACTCTGTGTCTGGTCCAGAGAAAGCTGAATGGCAGTAATGTTTATTTGCTGTCCCTTTGCTGGTTCTCTCCCTTGCTTTCATTGTTATTTGCATGGTAAATGGCACAGTTCAAGCAGCTGCAAAACAACAATCTTGTTCAAAGTATGTGTCAGGGGTATTTTTAAGGCTTCTTTAATAAAATCAAATAACTGGTGAATATTTATCTTTTAACTCTCATGTAAATTGTATGTCAGAGCATAACAGAAGCTGACTAGGATGTTATCTGGTGGAGAAGAACTTCTTGTGATGATTTAAGTCTTTATGACTTTTCTGAAAAAAGTTTTAACTGAGTCCCTAAGTTGGGTTTTAGAATCTTTGTATTTTGAATTTGACAAAGAGTTAAGTCTGTGGTCCTTCCACAGGTGAAAATATGATATTTGTTGCAACCAGATATTATCTGGCTTGGTGCTTCAACTCCATGGATGGGAAATAACTCCCAGTTTTCCATCTGGAATCTGTCTCACATCACCTACGTGACACAGGCAAAGGCATCGTCAGTCAGGGCTTTTGGGGAGTTTGTGTAAGATAAAATCTGCCTCTTCATGGGCAGCTTCATTCCTGAGTTAAATTTATCCTCTTTTCCTTTTAAAGGATCTTTGCAGAATATATACTGTAAAAGCACTTGTAAGCTCCAGAGCACAAAGACAATCTGCCTTCACCTCACTTTGTCTCCTACAGGAAAACCCCACCCAACCCTAAAAAGGACCAAAAAACTCTCCAAAATGTCCTTCTGACCTCTGTTTCCTGCTAAGGTCTGGTTGTCCCTGTCCTCAGCAGCAGATAACCTGAGCAACATTCGCAGAGCTAGATCATGTGCCAACACCAGAAAAGCTCTGTAAGTAGGGGAAAAAAAAATCCAAAAGTAACCCCAAGTTTAGCCTCAGACAGTAAATTTCTTAATTCCCTTCATGAATAGTTTCTTGTAGGAGTTAATTACATTTCTAAAGCAATGATTGATTATCCTGATGTGGCTGAAACCACTGGAATTAAATGTAAGAGCCTAGAGAACAGTGAGAGCAGTATTAATATGCAAAATATGCAAAGAACTGTTTTTTCCAGCTCCTTCCTGAAACATTTCCACACCTATTTGTGCTTAGCTCCTTTTCTTTTACAGTTAGGAAAGCTGGTAATTACAAGTTTACTTGACCAACACAGCCACTGTTTATATGATGGTGTGAAATATTTCAGCATTGATATATTTCTCCTTATATTTTGTGTTTTACATGAAATCTGAACAGTAAAAATCAACTATTTAAGTGTCTCTAAAGCAAAATACCCTTTCCTCTGTAGTTTTGCCCGCTTGGATTTGTGGATTTTTAGCCATTGATTGTTGGGAAAAAAAGCATTTGAGGAAGTAACTCCTTAAATTGAGAGTTAGGTGTCTTGGTTCTCCCTGCCTTAAAACAGGCTTCAGTAGCTTTAAGGAAAACTCTCCTGTACATTCCTCTTGATTCACAGCTGAAGGAGATGTAAAATCTTTTTTAAAGTTTGAAACCAACCTATCTTTTGGCACAAGGGATCTATTCATAAGCTAACATTGTTTTTAGCATTAAAGTTGAGCTAGTATAACCTGTCCCAGTTCCACTGAGCACCATCAGTCTATTCCAGGTGGGAACAGAGCTGACACGTCTGGCAAAATCCTGCATAAGGCTCCATTAACGCACCTGAGTGTGAGATAAAATCCAGCAGTGTGACCACAAGCTCTTCTATTTATATCTGTTGAAAGCTTTGCTAATTGTTCTGCCTAATTGGACCTTGTAGAGTCTGGAAAAGTAGTCTCATTTCCTGCTTCATGTGGCTTTTTTCCCTTTGCTGTCAAAAACGCCCCAAACATCCATTAGTTTCATTTTCTATTTAGACAATAAATTAATTTCTTATTGTTTTCCTGTCATTGTGCTTGCTGCAGATTTAATTAACAGCACGTAATCTCTCTATGTTATTACTGCCTGTTACTTTTGTCTTTATTTATTTATTTACTATTTTACGTATTCATTACTATTAATAGCAGTATTTTTTATCATCTAGGATCCAAACCCCAAATCCTTTGCTGGATCCCTAGATGAGCTTTGGTAGTGGTAGACCTTCACCTCTGCCTGTGTGTCCCTTGGGAAACAGCTGTAAATCCAGGGTGGAGATGCTGCAGTGGAGTCAACAGCCACTGCACCCACTGAGCTGGGACTCCAACGAGTGCCTCTGCTAGGAACAGCTACTCCCACAAGCACTACCTCACAAGGAAACTACATACCTGCCAGCATGATTTATGGATTTCTATTGCTAAGCTCCCAGTCAGATAATCTTTCAGTGTCCACTTTTCTGCAGTACTGCGTAAAATATAATTAAAATTTAGAATTCAGTTAGACCTGTCAGTTTGGGAAATGACTTGTTTTGGGAAATGACTTCTTTTTGGGAAGCAGACAGTTAAGGGCATGGAGGGGTGGCAGCCCTTGGTGAGCAGCACGTGGTGCCTTGGTGGGTGTGGACATTGAGGACATTGATTTATTAATGAATAAATCATGAATGTAAGAGCTGGTTTTGGCACAACTCAGTTTCTCCAGGCTGGCAGCTGGGGGATATTCCAGGTCCCCTCCTGATTTGGTTCAGTGACTCTGAAGGTGTTTGTAGCTGCTTCTCACCCTCTTGGCTGTTACCAGGTGGAATTAAACCATGTTTACAAAACAAAAACATAATTTTCTGCTGTTCTGCAGTGGGTGGTTAAAACAGCTCATTCCCTCAGTGCACTGGTACTTCCAAGTGTACTGCAACACCTCCTGTGCAGGATTCTAGAGTGCCTGATGCCGGCAGGTAAGGAAGCAAGGAGGATGTATTTACTAGAGAGAGGCAGGTATTCACTGCTGTTGCCTTTATTTGTGATAGAGGCACAGAGCATCCACCAGCACCAGGAGCCAGCTGATGGCTGCTCTGAAACGAGCTGATGAGATTTTCCTGGTGGGAACTTTTTCAGCATGTCACATGGTGAAATTTCATCTTATCTGTTTTTCCTCACAGTCTGGTTTCTGAGCTTTTATTATAACAGAGCACTGACTCTTCTGAATATTTGATTAATGAAAACTGGCCTTTTGCATGGGTGCACAGTGCAATATTTCATATTTGGTATTAGGCACTGTGGTGAGCCCAGCAATTCTGCAGAGATAGAGATTATGCAGCACAATGATAAAGTATAAAAGGTGATGTGAAGCTCGCAAGGGAGGAAGGAAGAATAAAAAGAAGGAAACCATAGACAAAGGTGTCTGGGTTTTACAGCTTCTTGATATAGCAGCTGCATTACAATGCTGATGTACAAGTGCAGCAGAAGCACTGAAACACCAGATTGAATGAGGCAAATTTGCCCTTAGGA
Organism: Ploceus nigricollis; assembly: GCA_013399945.1. Lineage (NCBI taxonomy): Eukaryota > Metazoa > Chordata > Aves > Passeriformes > Ploceidae > Ploceus > Ploceus nigricollis. The sequence goes on from VXBC01009447.1 coordinate 1,902,495, forward strand.
CAAACCTCCAATTTATTGACATTTGTATAAGCATGTGGTGATCTACAGATAAAACCCCCCTGGAGAGCTCTCTGGCATTATTGTAACAGGCGAGCAGAAACTTCCAGACCCAGGCAGCAGTAGCTGGGATGGATGGGTATCCTTTGGTTATCCTTCTCCCTCCTTAGAAATCAAGAAATGCCTGGCTCAGATAAAATAAGTATATAAATCATTTCAAATGTGTCTAATATTTATGGTGCTAATTTATAATGTTGGATTTATCTCCTGCCTGGTGAGAGAGAGTTTTTTCTGATGCCCTCAGTGGCTGCTGCTTCCCAGTTTTTATCATTTGTTGTCATTTTTTATATCACTTGAAAGGCTATGTAGGAAAGTGGAATTTGTACCAACACGTTACAGTATAGTTAAAAATAATTTTGGTGGTTGTCCAGGTTTCCTCCTGAAGGAACAGAGGGCTTTCTCTCGGAGGACTGGTTAATTGGGACTTTGCCGAAAGGTAGAAGTCTTTTTCAAAATCTAAAATGAGTGAAGGACTCGGCAAGGCAGAAGATGAAACAGTATAAAACGCAATCCTAAATTTTGAAACTGCGCCCAGTTTCAAAAGTGGGTTCCCCTGGGAAGATAAATAATCTTCCCTTAAGAAATGTGTTTTCCCTTTTGATATGGAGAATTGTGATCAAAACTCCTCCAATTTGTTCACCTTTGTGAGCAGTTGTAGCTCTCTCTGGAGCATAATGAGGAACAGTTGTGCTGGTGCAAGCACTGGTGGGCACGGAGCAAGGTGAAAAGTTGGGGTAGGAGGAAAGTCATCCAACCTACAGTGCTTGCACTGCAATTTTTGGACAGTTGTGAGTGAGCTGTGATACTTTTCCTTCTTTTTAAAAATACATCTGGACAAATTAACATCTAAACCCTGAGTTATGTTCAGACCTTGTTCTTTGAGATGGTATTCCTGAGGCCAGCAAGACAGCGCAGCTACCAAGGTATCAGGTTAAACCACTTCACCTTGAACCCCAGGTGTGAATTATTCAAAGCTGCCTCATTAGTATTCATCTATATAACCTCACTTGTCACTCATCAGAGGTTATATTTTCCATCTATGCCCAATTCTTCCTTTCCATGTCTAGACCTCCCAAACCCTTGTATTTTTTAATAAGCATTGAATTACAGGGGCACAACTGATGGAGTCTCTTCCCCTCTCTAACTTCTGCTGGTACTGGAGCTTTTAGTTTTTGTCCAGGCCTCCTAACTGCCAGGTAAACTGCAGCACAAGCTTTTATGGGTAAGAAAACCCATGAAGAACACGGAGAAGCCATTTGCTGGGAAGTGCTTTTTTCCAAGGTTACACTCTGCAGCAGACTGAAATCAGACTGTGCAGACTGGAGTGCTTTGGTCCCATTTGGTCTGGAGAGATGAGTAGTTTGGAGGAAGCAGTGAGGGACAGGTTGGTGGTGAGTGATTGAAGCAGGAGGTGATCTGTGAAGGTAGGGACAGATGGAGTGTGCAGGTGTTCAGCTGCCGAGGGCTTGGCAGGGAGCTGGGAAACTTGAGACTCTTTTACTTAGAAGTTGTGAGGATTCAAACACAGCAGATTTTTTTAGGTCGGGTTTTTTCCTTCATTATTTTGAAGCTGTGTTTCTATGTGTGCCTTATCAGATGCACGAGAGCCCCTTTTTGCAAAATCATCAGGTGATAAAAGGGGTGCTGCTGGGGTCAGTGGGTGCTTCCCACAGCTCCAGCATGGCATTTCCTGGTGTGGGCAGTAATGGATGTTACCTACCTTCTTTGTTCTTGTTTTGGGTGTTGCAGCTCTTTAAAATGCAAACACCATTCAGGAACGGGGGCTTCTGCCCAACAGGGCCCCAGGGTGTTGCCAAGGTCTCTACTGTGGTGGGGAAGGTGGCAGGGAAGGGAGAGAGATTCAGAGGGGAGAAGGGAGGCCCAGAATGATGCCAGGATCTGGCTGAGGGGAGCAGGAAGGAATGTCTGCAGGGAGGAGCAGTGGGTTTTTGTGACATCCCATATCCTTGATCTTAACTTGAATACTCTCCCTAGGAATGGGCACAGGAATGGTGCCTGAGCACCTGAAATGGGCTCTCCTGGAAACCCTCATGGTCTTTGGACTCAAAAAGTCCTATCTGCCCATCTGCTTCTGCTTCCCCTGTGACTTTTGAACCTGCTTCAAGTGCATCCTGACACTGAAATGGATATGTTTAAAATTCCCAGGAAAATTTGTCAGAAGAAAGTGTGGGCTGGAAGAGGGACACCTAACCATCACCAGAAAATCCATCCATAGCAGGCATTGTAAACTTTTGTTTTTCCTGGTACATATTTTGCTTGCTGGCACCAGGACACTTGTGCAGATGTTTTGCCCAGCGGTCATGCCTTCAGCACAGCTGGGATTATGTTCTGATGGGGGAGAAGCATTGTTAAGCCAGGTTGGGCCGTGCTCTGTCATTGCAGAGGCACTCACAGGTGGTGGGAAGGTTTTGGCAGCTGCAGGCACCAGGGGAATACCCTTTGTTTTCATACAGCCAAAATGATAGAGTGAGAAAACTGGTGTTTGTCATCCCCAAATTTCCTTCAGTACTACTCAGTTTCATTCTGAATCTAGATTGAATGCAAGTAGTGCATCCAAGTTAATTACAGAATTAAAACATTTTAGGAAATAATGAATTTACACATTATAAGTACAAATTATTTAAAGGTCACTGTGTAAGGACTGTTTAAAAATCTATTAAAGATCTTGCATCCACAAGATTATGTGATCAAATTGTTTGCTCATTCGGCAGCGAGCTTCTCTGAGTTACTCAGATTTATTCTTGGGTAAAAGGAAGTGGAAGGGGCCCTTTCAATTACTTATTTTAACATTTCATTTCACTTTTAAGGTAATGTGGAAGCTGGCGATCTAACCTTGATTGCGTTTGCAGTGCTGACAGTGATGATTATGAATCTGTAACATCCAGTGGAAAAATTCAATCTGCTCTATCTCTGGTTCTGCTTTGTGTAATGTGGTTTTTGATTCAGCCTGTTTGCATGCCTGTGTCCTTGTCTGAAGCAGGGCAGACCTACGAGGGGCTTCTCATGCTTTTTGCTGCCGGATCTGCCTCTTCTCTCACCTGTGTCATTCCCACAGCCAGGGCAATTCCAGTCTCTGCTGTGCGAGTCCCATATCTGGTTGTATCCTCCATGCAGAGTCAGAGCTCATCTTTGTGTTCTCTAAAACTGACAGGAAAGCTTTCACTAGTGGAATGAAGAGCTGGTGCTGGACTGGAGCAGGGAGTTTGTCCTGTTTAACTTTAGGACTGGCACCTCTGTAGCAGGGAGAGAAGAGAATGAAGGGTTGGATTTAGGACGCCTGAATTGCTGATTGCTGGGATTGACAGGCTGCCTATGGAAGCTGTGAAATCATCATCCCCTGAAGTATTCAAAAACCACATAGATATGATCCTTAGGGACATGGCTTAGTGGTGGACCTGGAAATCCTAGGCTAATGGTTGGACTCTGTGATCTTAGAAGTCTTTTCCAGCCTTAAGGATTCTATGATTCTGTGTGGAAGCCCTTAATGCCATTAGCACAGTGCACTTTCTGGTGGTAGGAACCAGAGCTGAGTTCAATATCCCCATTGCAACTGTTCTTTAGCTACAATGCCTTCTCTTGGGCCATTCCACTCTGGTTTTCCCCTCCCTCCACAGCAGCACATCAGCACAGCAGATGGGGAGGAGGAAGCAGGGACCACCTGAAATCTGGGAATTGCTGTTCCCATTACCAGAACTTCAAGCTCACGACATCCAAGTGCCTTCCAATTTTTTCCAGAATCAGCTGCTATTATCTTTGCTTCTCTGGCTGAATGAACGAACACAATTTTATTAAATTAGCCATTTGTTATGTCTCTTGTACACCATGGAAAGCAATTTTGGAGGCTAATGATTGCAAGGCCCCTCACAATAGCAGTGTGAACCCTCCCTGCTGTAGGCAGTCTTGCTGAGGACAGCGTCACCAGCACTGGCATCAAGAGGGAAGAGATGACAGAGCAGTGGTGACACACAGCATCTGCCCTCCTAGATAGAAATCACCTGAACCCAGGTCATGCATCAGCAGGAAGACATCCCTTTATGTAAAATCAGACCCTGAATGAGGATATGTTATTTTTCCCCTATCTCACAGCCCACTTTGGCTGGGCTAGTTGCCCTTTGGGAAAGGTGCTGTGGCTGTTTCAGCAGACAAATGCTTGACCCTTCCAGCCTGCCCAAACCACATCCATTAGAAAGGTAAACCAGCCAGAGTTTGAGAATGTTCCTCATCTCCTTCTATTATCATAGAAAGACAAAGCCCTTAAAGAAGAAAATAGAGACTGAAAATAGAAAAATACAATTTTTTAAAAAGCAATAGATGGAGAGAAGGATGGCAAGCCATGTGGTGAAGTCAGGAAATGTCTTTCCTTGAGGAGGAGGGAGGGAAGTAAGTGCAGCTCTGGCAGAGATGGCAGCTGATAGGCAGCATTTGTGCTACTGGACCCCCTTTGCTCAGCCTTGGAGCACCCCTCTTCCATGCTGCAGCAACCCCTGCTTTATTTTCCACATCTTAGGTTGGATGGTGCAAGAGGCAGGGGTCTGCCAGCCCCTGCACTGTTATCTTCCTCCTGGCACACCATGAGCTCTCATCCTTTTTCTGCAGCACCTGTGAATCAGCTTTTTTATTCCCAGAGTCTCCAGAGATGGTAGCTCTAAAAATGATGCCTTATCCTGGGTCCTGTCTCTGCAATAGGTGGAGTTAGGAATGGCACCCCTTCCAGAAGGTCACTGGGTTCCCCTTCTGCAGAGGCACCAGGATATTTATGGGGCACCTCGCAGCATTTCTGTCAGGATCCCTTCTCCTAATAAATGTCTTAGAGATTTTGAGCTTGGTGCACAAGAAAGATTGTAAAGCCTGCACAATAAATCTGCTTGTATTAATTCAATGGCTCTCTTGTGCAAAGCCTTTTTACGCTACCAGTACCCAATAAACACAAAGCAAAGTCAAAGCACAATGATATTTTGGAACAACTTGTGGGTGATGCATTATGCTGAGGAAGCCCTCACAGACAACATCAGCAGAATCACAGCAGATGCTCAGCCCTAACAAATGATGAGCTTTTTCCTATGATCAGAGGCAGAGGATGCCTAGCAGTGCTCCAGGTGGTCTGGTGAGCTGTTTCCAATAGAGGACAGTGTTGCACAGTCACACTGGCTGCTTATGAGTTAGGATTCAGAATTCAAAGCCGCAGCATGATCCAGTTTAAAAATCCTGTCCCCATTCCTTAATGAGCTGAGTTGTCCTGTTTTTTAAATTCTTGCTGTGTAGTGTTTGATCCCAAATTTCCCCATGCTGTGCTGGGTTCTCTGGCAGCTCTGTCTGCTGCTGTTTCTTTGCCTTTTCTGACGGGTCCCAGCAAATCTCACTGGCTCACAAGGAGTAAGACCAAACTGAAAGGGAAGAGCATCAATGGATGTAATACTGCCCCAGTGGAGTGAGGGACTGAGCAGTTGTACCTGTCTGCCTATACTTGACCATTTGAGTACCTTGCCTAATACATTCTTTGCTGTTGAAAAGACTTTGAGCATCCTTGTTTCTTTTTTCCTGGAGTGTTTTGACTGGTCTCTTTAGTAAAATCCTGGCTATGTCATAGGGAACTGTGTTGCCTTTGTCCAGGGAGGTATACAGGAGAATTTCAGGGGACTTTTCTAATTCAAACACCCATTACAAGGCTATCTGTAATTGCCAATGATTGTATTTGTAAGGAAAGTGTCATCTCCAGTTCTTTCTTCCATAGAGTGGACTGAGAAGTTCATAAATTAGTGTGAGATTGCGAATTTAGAAGCTAAATTGAATGTTTGTGACTCTGTGCTGTGAACAACAGCTTCTGTTCCTGGTGCTGGGATCTTCTACCTATTAAGAGCACAGGTGGTTCCTACTGCTGGTGGGTGCTCTTCTCTCTCAGGAAATGAAATATTCTGAATTTTAACCACAAAGCAGTTGTTTTTCCTTTTGGGAGGAGGTTGTTGCAGCACCCACTCACCCTTAACCTGAAGGGATGGACACTTGTCTATGCCATCAGTCACTGCCAAATACCCAGGGAGAAGCAGCAACACCTGGCATGAGATCAGATACTGTTTTCTCACCATATTCCATACTAGAGGTTCATTTGGCAACAGTATCAGAAAAATAGGGAAAATCTCTTGACAAATTGGACAAATAGATGCTGCCAATAAACCCCATAAGCAACAAAACCTTCTTTATTGCACTGTGAAGCTGCATTTTATTGGTGAATTAATAGGAATAACCAACTATTTTAGTGGCTGACTGGGAACAGTATATTAGTAGCAGTATTAATAACTGTAGAGTGACAGGAGACTTGTAAGAGTGGGAAAATGAGATACAGTATTTATCCCTAGTGCAAAATCTCTTTTATTATTAAAGACATTGGGTTAACTAGGGATAGATTTAATACTTCAACTCTATTTTTATTGGATAATTAGTAGTGAGCAATCCCATCCCTGGGACAAGGACAGAAATCTGAAAATCAAGGAAGTTGTGAAAGGAGGGGAAAGAAAAGGAAAATAGGTATTTAGTTTGGGGTTTTGCTTTCTATTTTTTTACTGAGTCAGCCACAATATAAAATTTTGCTGGTGCAGGTGGAGGGACACATGAATGAATGAAAATCAGCCCAACTTCCTACCTGTCCATGAGATAAACTTTTGCAGGAGGGTTTTCTGGGTTCCCATGAAACACCTCACTCGCCACCAGCTTGTGCTCTGCCAGGTGTGATGCAAGGAAGAATTTAAAAAAATGCATCAGCTAAGTAATAGTAAAGGTCTGTCTTAAGTTTTGCTTCCCAGATAGAAGCAGTTAGCAAGAACAAAGAATGTATGATGCAATTCAAAAGAATGAGAGTAAGATCTAAATGCTGGGAGTGGAAGTTTGGAAAGGCTCTGGAGGCAGTAAGAGTTGAGGGAGGGCAGACAGGATGCCAGCATTTTGGAAATGTAAACCACCCTTCCTTAGGCTAATTGTGCAGAAAAAGAGCCTGGTGCTGCAGTTTTCTCTGCAAAATGGGGTAATTGTGCAGCAGCACCAGCATTTACTGACTATGGAGTCTGCTTATTTCCTCCTATTTTTTATTATCAGCAAAACCTTAATTACAGCTTACCTGCCACCTTCTGCCTACATTTACAATGCAATAAATTTTTGGTCTCCCTATGTAATCTGCATCTCAAACAGTGCTGGGCTCTGGCAATGGGCATTATTGATTCTTTGAAGAAATTAGAACAGCATTTGTTCCAAGGAAAAGGGGGATGGAGAGGTGTACATGTGCGCATGCCAAGTATTAAATTGTCTCCTCTCTCCACCAGCACTCACTTGTCTGTGCTTTATTGAGCAACACATTTCCAGGTTAGAAACCCAGTACAATTATTTTAAAGTGATTGATGGGAGTCACGAGGAGCAGGAACAGGAATTTGGACTGGATTTGATTCCTTACTTTCCAAAACCAGCATTTTTCGTGTGTGGGTTTTTTTTTCCTTCACTTGGTTGTAGGACTATTTAAAATGGAATGCAGGAAAAGATAGTCATTTAATGATTTAAAAAGTGAGAAATCACTTTGCAACATTTAACTGGTTTTTTCTGTTTGAGTATAGGAGCAGATGTGGCTGTGAACAGTAATTAAAGGTGGAATCAATGGGTTCTTGGCTGTTGGGAAATTAAAAATAGCTAGAAATAGAGTGAATTAATTATTTGAAAAATATTGCCTGTCAGATTACTGCTACCTCGAAAATATGTACAACACAATTCATTAAAAGAGTCCGGAAACGAAAATTGGCTTCTTGTTTAAAGTTTGTGTTAATTTGTCATTAATATTCATTGACTTAATGAAGGCCATAACTGCTGCAGCATCTGGCTGACCTCAGATGAGGCTCTGTGTGCTCTAGTGCACTCTACAGAGGTTTCCCAAACACTTTAATTTAATAAATATTACAGCCACGTTCTGATCTGATGTGAACTACAGTGAGACCAGCGCACTCACTGTGATTAGCGCCCAGTCACGATTGCCAGGGATTAGAGAAGGCTCAGCCCCGAGGTGTAACCCAGCAGGGGCAGTGATGCATGTGCCAGCTCTCTGTTACTGCCCAGGGATGAAAGAGCTAAAATGCTACGAGCAGGGGGAAGGCTGAGCTGCTGGAGTGACGGGTGACGGGACGTGCAAAGCCTGTGACTGCACTGCTCCCACCCAGTGATGCAGAGATCACTCAGGAGGGTGATGAGAGTTGTTCCATCACTGAGTGCTGCAGGCAGAGCCTGGTTTTGTCACAGCTCCTGCTCCTCCAAGGAATGAGCAGGACCCTGCACACAGGTGGTGGGAGAGGTGCAAACCTGCACTGATGTGATGCTCTGTGCCAGGGATTGCATTACAGCTCCCAAGGGCTTGTCCTGAGCAAGAATAATGTCCCTGATATTTTGTAGTGCCAACTATTGACTGTTGATAATGATGATTTATCTCTAGAGTTAAGCAGACAGAATATTAAAAGATTGTATATGGTGGAGAACAAACCTGATTTTAAACATGCTGCATCTTATCCCCCTCCCTAATAAGAGAGTAAGAGAATGTCCTGAATTCTGTATTTGCTGTGTTTGTGTCCTTCTGTAAGCTCTCCCAAAGCAACAGCCTGCAACATTATTACAGAATGGTTTGGGTTGGAAGGGACCTCACAGAGCATCCAGTTCCACCCCCCCTGCCATGGGCAGGGACCCCTTCCACTATCCCAGGCTGCTCCAAGTCCCATCCAGCCTGGTCTTGGACACTTCCAGGGATGGGGCAGCCACAGCTTCTCTGGGCAGCCTGTGCCAGGGCCTCCCCACCCTCACAGTAAGGAGTAAAAGTAAAATGAATAAATAAATGAAAGTGTATATAACTGTATTGTATAAGATAGCTTTATATTTATTTTTGTCCCATTCATGAAGTATTTTCTGTTTCAGTTTTGAACCTGTGTGATACTGTAAGGGTTAAATTCAAGGATTTTTTGAGGATTAAATTTAAGAATTTTTCAGGATTCTCAGGTATTGCAGAAATAAGGCTGGATATTTTGTTTTGTGTTTGATTTTTTTTGTTTTTTTTGTTTGTTTTTGTTGCTGCTAATATGAGATGTGATTTTTGGGTGTGGTACCAGACGGTGTTTAGCCAAGCAGGAGTGGGGAGATAAACTGGAATTCCAAGCAGAAGGTCATTGGAGTTGAATAAAAAAGAATTGTAGTTCAAGTGTTACCCAGGTGAATGAGCTATGCATTCTTGGCTCAAAAATTTCTTTGAAAAATTCAAGTTTCAGTACCCCTTTTGTTTTGAAAATCAATAGCACTGACATGAAGCCTGTACTTAAAAACAAAAAGAAAAAAGAGTGTTTAGATTCTAACTCAGCCCCATCCTCAGCCCTTATGTAATCAATAACAATAAAGGAATAAATCTAACAACAAACCTTATGGATTCTGAGAAAATGAAAAATATCATGCCTGGTTCCCTTGAGGAATTTCAGTTTATACTAACTGTTAACCAGGAGGAAGATGTTTCTCAAAATGAATTATACTGTCCTTGTCCAAAAGGTTCCCCTCAGTGTGCATGGTATATATGTGAGCATAAACCCTGCCATAAACCAGTGCTGGGTGGAGTGCAATTCCCCCAGCATGGCTCTCTGGGACAGGCTCTTACTTTCCAGGTGAGATAGAAGTGGGATGCTGTGTTTTTATAGCAATAATAAGATATGTGAGGCAGCCAGGTGAGTAGATTTGGAGAAAAAAAATAATATCAAAGCCCCTCAAACTAACAGAAAAACCTTACCACCACCACCACTGAATCCTTCCTCCTTCCTCTCACGTTCTCAAAGTCCTTCAGAACATTTAGGAAAATTGGGTAGAGTTACCTTAATACAGCGTACTTTATGTACCCACTTGGAGTACAATCTACAAATAACTTCCACAAGGTCTTATCTAGGAAAAACCATTCACAAAAAAACCACATAAAGTGTTTAATCTGGCAAGCCAAGTTTTTTTCCCATGTGTTGATGCTGTTTAACACCTTATATGCCAACATAAGTAGCAGGAAACTCTGGATCTGGTCAATCTCAAATTCCGAAGCTGTAATAAAAAACAAAAAAACCACCCACAGTAATATTAAAAGGTTAGAAACAAATGAAGGGATCCTCCTGCAGCTGGACTTTAGTTCTAAAATACATTCAGAGTGATAGAATTGGCAGCTCTTATATTCTTATTTGGGTTTAACATTGCTAAATGTTTTCAAACCATGGCAAACAAGGGTGTAAGTGCAGCTGAGATTAGTCATCTCAGTACCTAGAAGTAGCACAATTTACCTCAAATGACTGTGATGGAGAAGTGTTTGCAATATGAGATGCATTCCATTTTCCTTGTCAAGCTGTGAATCAACAGAAAATAGCTGAAGACAGCAACATGAAAAAGAATAAAGTGTTGAACATCAGCAGCAAAGCTGTGGTGGTAGGGAGGGGCAGGTTGTGGTGCTGGAGCTGTGGTACCACCAACCCTTTTCCTATTTGAGACCTCTGCTTGGGACGTGTCACTGGGCCTGTGAGCAACAGCTGCTGCAACCTGATGGATGCTGGAGCTGGAGATTGGGTGATCTCATCCTGAGCCCATTCCACACAAACAGCAAATGCTGGTTGTGGGGACATGTGTGGTACACCAGTCAGCCAGGGCAACCTGATGCACTCTGAGTGCAGGTCAGGCATCACTTCCATGTCTGGCACCCATTCTTCCACCTGCCTGCTTGGTTAGCCTCCATTTTTTTCCTTAATAGTGTTCTTAGGAACACTTTGCCCCAGCCCTGAGCTCAGCCCATTAGCTGGCAGCCCTTGATGTGGGCAATGGTTTGGAAAGCTGCTGTAAACTCTGGGACCAAAATAAACAGTCAACAGAAGAGCAAGGATCACCGTGTGGGGTCAAGAACCTTTATCTTTTGTGGATTTTTCCTACAGCCCAGCTCTTTCTGTGCAGATGCAAACCAAACCCCAGCTTCAAAAGACCCTTTGTTTAATCAACTGATTTCTTTTTTTAAATTTTATTATTGGTTTACACTTTTATGGATGTTGTTTTGCATTACTTTTGTCAAGCCAGTGCTTCTTCCCCTACAGCTAGATAAGTCGAGTGATGTTTGAAATTTATAATGCTCTTTGATTAATATTAAATGTGGAGAACAAATACATTTGGAAGGTCTTTATCTTCTGATAGACTTGGTTGTTTGAATTGCTGAGGCTGAGGCTTGTGACAGCTCCCTGGGGATGTGTGGGGTGTCTTCCTTGTTTTCCAAGCCTCATTATGATTGAGCAAATGTTCTCAAATTTCCTCAGTATTCCTTTTTTTGTTACATCTCTAATATTTTAGGTGTTTCTTGGTTCTTTAATATCTTACATTTATGTTTCTTTTTGTAGTTTCTGCTTTTACTTTTAAAATGAAAGGGTTTATAATTTTTAAAGTTCCATCCACTTGATACCACAGGAGAAAGGCTCCCTTATATATTGAAAGTCAAAGTTTGCTTTATGTGAAGTATTGTATTAGGCAAAATTTCTCCTCAAATAGAAAACAGATATCTATAACAGCTTTGCTTTATTGCATTTGGAATTAATTTCATATTCCATTTTAAATTAATTTCATATTTTGGGGGAATGACAAATGTTAGGAGAAAAAGGTATTTTTGTGAGTGAAAGATATATTAAGTATATATGAAAAGAAATGTAATACTTGTGCAAGGTTCTGAAATCTGTTATTTTCTGACCAGAAATCACTTCCTTCTGCTTACAAATTGAAGGCAATCAGTGGTATTACATGTTTCTGCTATCTTTCCTTTTTTCACAGATTTCCTCAGCATTCTTGTCCAGCTGTTTGCTCAGTGAGATAAGAAAAGTGCTATAGCTGTGAGTAAATATTCCAGGCTTTCAGGAAATCCTGAAGAGTTGTTGCAGAATGACACAATGGGGAATTTGGGAACAGAGCAACTTCTGCCAGCATTGACCAGGATCAGAGGTTATCAGAGATGAAGGAGAGGATGCTCAGCAGTGATAAATGTGAGTGCTTTTAATATATTTCAACTTCAGAGTCAGAGATGTTTGCTGTGGTGAATTAGTGGTGATTCTGAGGTGGGACTGACCTTGGACATGTTTGTGTGATATTTGGTTTATACCCTTGTCTGAGGCAGGTGGGGAGGTCCATGTGTTACTGGCTTATGATTTCATTAAACTGTATTAACAATTAAAACCAATCAAAACTAAAGATTGACATAAAACCTAGGTATGTTGGAGGGGTTGGGGAAGAGAAAACCTCCCTGTGCCATCGGGAAGAGCAAAGACTGAAAGCTGGTGATGCTCCCACCCATTGTTTCATGTAATATCCAGTGTTGGACACAAACTGGTGGAGCTTTCAGTAGGGCTCAGAAAGTGAGCAGTATTATCTGTTACAGCAAATCTTCTCTTGTCATTGCTCACCTCTGCAAGTTACTTGTAAAGATAAGAGCCTTCCTTTAGCCTATAGTTACATAGACAAATCAGTGTTTAGGTCCTTCCCTTTGCTCTAGCCTCCTGCAGTTGTCTCTGTGAAGTCTTCACATTGGATGGCCTCTCCAGAGGCTTAACATGAATTGCAGAACAAAATGAAACCTGAGCTTATGCTGTATGTATTTTTTATGACTAGAGCTTATCTTACCAGATACCACAAAGAAACTCTGGCTGATGCTTCCTAACAGAAATGAAGAGACGTCGTTTCTTCAGGGCTTGAGGGATGCCATCAACCTTGCACATGCATTTCACCCAAACATGACCTTGCTTAAGAGCAAAGGCATTTCTGAGCTTGGTTTTAAGCGTGGCCTAGCAGCAGCCTGATTGCTGGTTGGCAGCTGAGCGTGGAGGGAAGGGCTGTTGTGACGGGGCTGACGGCGCCGCCGCTGCCGCTTGGCTTTGACGGTAATTGGGTCAGGCAGATGTCTCTGACAGCTGTGGCTAATGGCCTGCCATGCTGGGCAGGGACCAGACCTCCAAACTCTTTCTGCTCCACAGCAAATGCTTGGGTTTTCGTGCATGGAAAAATAAAACTTGTTCCTAATTTAGCTTTATTATTGAATTCTGCCCTCACTACTAAATCAACAAATTGTTGGTGCTTTACACTTGAAAGTTGGCCTTTTCTGTGTAAGGTTGGTTCTTTTCCTTTGTTGTGGGTTTTTTATGTGTGTTTTTTTCATCTGTTTCATTTGTTTCAAATGGCTATTTAAATTATTGATAAGATCTTAAAACTGAGCTAATTCACCTCAATTTATCCAATAGACAAAACAATTTATAATTAACGGAGAAGCAGAGGTCACTTCGGTGTGTAATAACTGCCAAGCCAAATGAATAACAATTATGCGGTTTTTTATCCTAAGCTAAAAATTATGCAGGGACTACCTTCTGAATAGCCTTGAAATGATTAGCAAGAGGTTCAGGTGGTAGGCTGTTGGGAAAGGGGAAAAAAAATCCTTGGCGGGGGGTCTCAAAAACTGTGCACTTATTTATCTGATTCGTCTGGCTATGTTGGCACTAGAAACAAACGATCTTTTAAAATAAACCTTATCTTTAAATCATAGTGACAGCAGAAGCTATTGTGAGAACATGACCATACATAATTGAAAAGGACAAAGGGTGAGGGTTTTACATAAAAAGAATAGGATTTGAGTGTGGCTTGCTTCATCTATCAGTGTTTGCTGGGCAGTTCCTAGGGCTGTTGATGTTCTTGGTTCAGGAGGAGACTACTGAGATCAGTCACATAACCTTTAGTTTTTCTGAACATTAAGACAGGGAGGAAATGTCCCTAAAATGTCCCCACCACCTTGCTATGGGTTCCTCTGGGGCTTGCATGCTATTTGAGGAATCAAGAAATGGAGGAATGGCTTTGCTCATACACTGGCTGGGTAACACAGTGTTTTGTTTGCACTGCATATTTTATTAGTGTGAAGGAAGGAGCGGTTAAAAGAAAAAAAATTAATGTGGGCTGCAATACTGAATTATTGCACCAAAGCTGGAATGGGTGTAAAAAGTAGCAACAATTGCATAATGGAACAATAAAAAAGCTTCTTTCTTTTTCTTGCAGGACATAATACCAGTTCACAACACAGTATAATTAGATTGCCACATCACCCCTTGTAAAACCAGAAAGAAAAGAAATGTAGGGCTGCATTAAAACTCCTTTCATTTTCTAATGCCTTTAGAGAGCTATTGGACATAGAGGACTCGCTCTGGCAAAAAGCTCTAGTGAGCTGTTAGGTTTTTAACTATTTTATAGGGGTTTTTTATTGTTGCCAGGCCCGGTTTTTCAGTACAATGACTTTGTCCTCTCTCCCCTTTCCAGCCTGTTGCACATTTATCAATCTTACAGATAACATTCACTATAAAGATAAGTCCAGGCTCTTATGAAGCATTGTGTCCTGCTGACAAATCTTTCCCTTCCCCCAGCTTTTTTTTAGTGAGTCTCACATGGCTTCTTTTATCTGATGATCTTCTGATACAAATTTCTTGTGTCAGCTCCAGATCTCACAGACAACAGGAACAAAACCCTGTCATGCAAGAAGTGGACATCATCACCTCTAGGCCAGGTTTTAGTGGAACACAGCAGAGGAGAGCAAAGACTTCTAGGTCAGAAGATGACCTTTCCTAAACAATTAACCACGAGCAAAGCCCACACGGTTTTTTCCTATTAATTAATACAAATGTTTTCTCTTCATAAAGACTGCAAAGCTAAAATGCAAGTGGTGAGAAAGGAAGCACTGAATGTTGAAATGCAGCTTCATTTTCTCTGTGAAGCTGATGAAATTTACTCATAAAAAGCCCAGCTTTTGCCAAGGACAAATTGATGCAAAATCACTACATTGCCACAGGTTGATTAGAATTGTGTCTTTTCAAAGAAAAATAGTATTGCTTATTAGTGGACCTGCCAAATTTTGTCCTGACTCAAATTTCTTAAAATCTGTGGAAATGTCAGAGTTCAGAGTTGCTATAAGCATGCACAGCTGACAGTGATAAGTTGTGTGCCTCTCTAACCAGGAATTTTAAAATGACGCATAGGGAAAGCAGTTGAATGAAATCTTGCAAACTGATACCAACAAGAAAAATGTTCCTGCTTAATGCAGTGGAAAAAAAAAAAAAGAAAGTTGCATCTTCCTTGTGTTTATTGTTTTTATGGCAGTGGAAGATGTAGTCTTAGCTGGGACTTAAGGATTTGTTCATGAATGTCACCATGCACGAGCTCTTCAAGGCTTCCCAGGCAGCTTGGGAGTGCAGTACCAGCAGCACACTGAGCAATAGACAGGATGCTGACCCAGTAAGAGAATGTCTCCTAACACGTCCTGGTTCACCTCTTCCGTGTTTAATCGGCTGTGACTGGTCTCCAGAGCAGTGTTCTGGGATCCACGATAAACTAATTCATGTTGCAGTGGAGAGAACAGGACAAGCCTGTCTGGTTTCTTCCTTATCCATCCATCCTGAGCACTGGCCCTTGGGAGCAGAGATGAGATTTTCTTCCAAGCCATTGCAGCGACTTCTGGGGCCAAGGCTGGGTTGTCACCTCTGCCAACTTCCAAGAAATGTTTCAGTGACTTTTACTTGGTCTTAATAGCAAAGTCCACAACATCGCTTTGGCACTAATGAGCACCTCAGCTGAGCATTTCAGTTTATATCTGTGTTTTGAATTGAAGAGGAGATTGAGAAGGATATGCTCTTTGCTTGCTAGGTTGAATTTCCTACATGAGCTACAGGGCTTTTAGCAGGTTAAGTATGTTAAGCTGACAGAGTAAGTCTGGACCACACAGTTCCAGAGACAAGACATTTCCAGCTGGCCTAGGCTGACATGATTTGTATATTTAATTAAATTTAATACCACAAATATCTGACAAGACAGCATGAGGCACCTCTATTAGACTTAAGCTTGCACAGGTGCTACACATGTATGAGTGTATATGCATGTGTGACATTTTTTATATATTGATAAGTGTAATATATCTATGTCTTTCAATCACTTCTACTATTGTTAAATATTATTTAACCCAGTGTGTTGACTCTTGCTGCTAGCAGCAAAGCAGTTGAACAGAGTGTTTGTAAGCATCTAGAAGATAACAGTAAGAAAAATGATTAACAAGTAGTCATGTCAAGCCTATTCAATTTTCATTTATAACAGCAACAGACCTTGTGGGTAGCAAGCCAGTTTCACATATCATTACCGTAAGCAAATATTTAGAGGATAAGTTCAAATACAAGTGGAAAATTTTATTCTAACATTAGAATTTATCCTGCACGCGTAGCCTGCTCTGCACAGAGGAGACTGGATGAGCAAAGAGGCAAGAGGACAGGGTTTATGCACAAAAATATCTTCTTGTGAAAAAAACCTGGACAGACAGTCAGAATAGAGTAGACTGTTTCACATGGAGGGGACCTTCCAAATGAAAAGTTTTCATGTGGCTAGGACTAGAAAGGTTAAGTGTCAATTGAAATAAGGACAAATCAGTCTGGATGAGCAAAGAAAAAGGAAAAACTCAATCAGCAAACCAGAAGAGCCAAAGCTATTGGACATCAGAGGGGTTTGCCCAGGCAGTGGGGACTGTTGCTGCAGACAGGTAACAAAGACTCTTGATCTTCTCCATAGTTAAAAATAATGCCATTTCCCAATGAGGGGCTGGGGTCTTGCTCCTTTTTTTCCTCCTTTTACATCTCCCTTTCACTAGACAAGGCCATCAAGGTCCTGGAGTGACCGAACAGTGACGGATGAGTGGCCGTCAGGGCTCAGCAGTGCGGTGGTTGGGAGGTGTGGGAATGGCCCTGGCTGCCTGCAGGCTCCAGCAGGAGAGGGGATGCTCTGAGATGCAATGGAAGCACTGCATAAATGCCTGGGAATGGAGCCAGTATTTCTATAATGGCACTTGACACAAGAGCAAACACCAGAGAAAATCCAATGAAACTTTAAAGCGAAATGTCTCTTAATTGTTCAGCGGTCACAACCTCTCTCCATCAAACCCCTGCATAACGAGTTTCCCTTCAGCCCTATTTGGTCTTGTCTTTCCAAGCTAAAAATCTGAGCTTTCAAGCATGAGTGACAAAATTGTCAGTATTGTCTAGATTTGTGCAAAAGGACATGCTTTTGCTGCATACAGCACCACCAATAAAAAGGAACTTACCCAAGTTTGGGTCAATTTTTCTCTATGAAGTCATTTCAGCAGAATGGGAAATTGTTTCAGGAAAGCAGCTTAGAGAACAGGCATCAACATGTTAATTATTACAGTCTTTCTGCACTAAATCACATAAGTTTACCCAGACCATAAAGCCTAGTGCTGCTGGGTGATCAGCTTCCAGAAACAACCAAAGATGACTTTTTTATTTATGTTTGATGTTTCTTGCTAATTTAAATGTCACAGCTCATATCTATGTCTCTGTTACCTCAAGGGTAGGCTACTCAAGTGTGAACTATAATAGTGCTGTATCTTAAACACACTTGAAAAGGTACTTCAATGTGGAATGCCTCTGTTTACATTAAAATGATGTATTATTATTTATTATTTAATATTGCAGTAATATCCAGCTTCTTCAGCCATCTATTAGGAAGCCTTTATGGTCAGAGCAAAGCAGACCATAAAGTAATGTCCCTAGCCCTGCTAACTTTCATTTATAAGTAAATCCAGCCATGAATATATCAGCATGTTTTCATAGAAACCAGATATATGTGCTGCAGTGTTAAGGTATCAGTTAGTCATACAGCTGCCAATGGACTGAGATTTTACTACACAACAGGCTCCATCTTCCTTCTTCCATGCCAAAATCACCTCAGGCATTCAGGCTACTCAGGTCAATGAAACAGAAAAGAGGAATTGAAAGAATATAACAACTATTTGATAATAGGTAAGCCACCTTGCCAATATCCTATGAGACACTGGGACATCACTGATGGAGGAGGATCATTTGAGTCTTATCTCTCTCTCCCTCTTTGTTTCCTGGAACTGAAAGAAGCCCACACCACATGGAAACCTTTTAGATCTATTTACTGAGAGATTTTTTTTTTTCTGCCACAGATGTACAGGCTGATTGGCTTTGACAGTGTCTTGTCTGATGAGAAAGGCCCTCTGCTAATAAGCTAATATTCTCAGTTGCACTCATAAATGATGCAGTGATCCTAACAACCATTTCAGCTGTTACCAAAACGTCCCTGATCCATATGTTTAATTGCACTCAGAAATGCTGCAGGGACAGGGAGGGTTTGCTACTCCTGTCAGGGAGCAGGTATGGCTGTTAACATGTTGTTGCCCTTTTCCATTCTTCTACACATCTTTTGCTAGATGAGCTGTGCTCATCTTCTGTCTTGTGTCATGGGAGAAAAAAGCCATAGAACTGCATGTGAAAAGATGTTCTATCTGCTTTACCTGGAACTAATGCCATATTTCTGGGTACCTGGTGGATGGAAGACAGGTCCTTTAATGTCAATGCTCCCACGTGAGAGGATGTGATGCCTCAGTTCAGGTGGCAGTGTATGAGATTTGAGGGGTGAAGTCTTGGGGATGTTAGGCTGGGCTTCAAAATTGACTCGTGTTTCTGAGTTTGTAGCTCTAAAACAAGTCATAGAAGATATGACAGGCCACTGAAAGGAATTCCACTGGCTTCCCCTGCCTCTCCCAGACCTAACTTAAAGGCACAGGACTCATGTCTGGGCATAAGGCAGACTATAGGGGATACAGTATCACAAAGTCACCCCAAGACATTTGGATAGGCTTCTTTATATGGAGGAGTCAAAACTGCCATCCTTCCTTGTTAAACTTGCTAAATGCCTGGTTATGCTGGTTGCAGGAGCAGTCAGGGGTCCTTCTGTTTTGTAAAATAAGACTTCACAGAAATCTTATAGTTTATGAATTTGTCAGCATCTCAAGCAAGTTGTGTTGTCTGCTGCCTGAGTTGGGCTCTTATTCCTCCTTAGTATCATGTATTACCGCTGTTTGGTTTTCTGCTAAGAAAAAAGCAAGTTATTTAAAACCAGCATCTGAACTGGCTTTATTTGACATACATCTGTTCAATTTGCAGAGGCATGTCTTTTCCTGAAATTCCATTTGTTTTCTTTCCTTGACACAAAGACTTTTCTGTGAACACTCTTGGCAAAAGCAAGACTGCTCGAGCTGTAATCACCGGCCCAGATGTTCATCCTGCCCCAAGTCAAGGCTTGTGTTTCCAGCTTCCCACAAATCTGTGCAGAAGATGGAGAGCAAGAAACTCTTTGCATCCACAACCTGAATTGGAAATATGGGAAGAATGATGTCCCTATGTGTATGTTCAACTTGCATACTCAATAATTCACATCCATGCCCATGCTAATCGTAACAGGCATACAAACATAAGCACAAAATCTGCCTTCCCTCACTTTTTGTTTTCCTGCCAAAATTATTATGTTCCCCTTGAGTCTTCCTACCTTGAAAAAAATATCCCCACTTGCTACCCTGGAGCCTTTGGTTTTGTGTGTTTTTCTACTGATATAAAGCTGTATTTTTCAGGTTAAATTGTTGGCTTCCTGCACTACTCCAAGAGCAGATCAAGGTGTGGGTTATTCCTCTGTTCCCTTTCTATCATTTGAGCAAACACCTTGTGTTTGAAGGCATTTGCCTGAATTGAACCCAGTAAACTCACTCACAATATTTAAGAGAAGGTGTCAGGAGTGCCATGTTCCTTGTATTTAATTCAATAAGTATCACGTAGGTTCTGGAGTGCCAACTCCAGAACTCAAAGCAAGATGTCGTTGTGTGCCCATGGGTGTGCATCTGGATATTTATCTTCTGTTTTTCTGACTATTGTTCAAAGGCTTGGACAATACTATGATCCTGTCAGTGACCAAAATTCTTTTGTCACCCTGTACTCAGCAGAGTTGGGTTAAGTACCTTAGTGTTACTGGAAGAAATTTGACCTAAAAGATGGTAAATATTCATTTTTTCACTCTGTAGTGATAACTGATTGTTGTTATTGGCATGGTAAAAAAAAAAATGTATTCACAGGCCTTTCTTAACATCTTTGAAGTGGGAATAAGGCTGTTAATAATGACTGTTATAATGATGTCATGATGGGGAGACACCTTTGCATCAGAAGAACATCTAGATGTCACCAGTGCATAGTGTAGCCTAATTGCTCCGTGATGTAATAGTTTGCAGATTTCTCACCCAATAGTCCTTGAACCCACAGGAACAAGCACTTTTCCCTAACTGCATCTGTAGATTTCTTGGTGGAAATAATCTGTACCAGAGAGGCATGGATAACTCAATTGAAATTAAAAGGAATAATAAGAAAGGTGAAATCCCCAGCTGATATTTTCTTCAGAAAGGCAAGCTTTAGTAAGCAATTGGAACACATAGCTCAGGAGAGGGGCTGTGCCAGATGTGGAAACCTGTCAGTGGCAACCCTGCCCCGTATGAAAAACCATTGTACACAAAGTGTGTACATATATATATATATATGTGCCTACCTTCTCTGTGGAGATGTAGGAAGCTCAAAAGGGAAGGAAGAGTGAGGTTAATTATGAGCATAGAAGCTTGCAGCTGGGTTGGTGCTATAAGGCAAAAACTCATCAGCCAGGAATGTCTAATGAAGAGAAAGATTCTGGCGTGGTGTTTGATCACAGGGTGATTATGAATCACTAAAACAGTATGGCTGTATAAAAACCCAATGTACTGTAAGATTAAACAGCTGAATTATTTTCTCCATTTATACAGAAGCATTAATGTCTGAATACACCACCGATCCCTTATAGTCAAAAGAGACAGATTCAAGCTGCAAAATATGTAAAGCAGAGTGTAGAGAGTTTGATAATTATGTGTGAGAAAGTATCATAAAGGATGAAACTCAATGAGCCAAATCCATAGCTTATTTGTCCCAGCAAAATCAAAACTTTGAAGGTTTCTCTAGACAGACAGAGAGCAAGAAGAAGGAAAGAACTTCTTAACCCAAAAGGTGATACTGTGGTGATAGCAAATGAGTACAGATGAGCTGTAAATTAATGGGAGCTGAGAGCAGCATGGTTCTGGGAAGCCCTTGCAGGACAAAAGAGAAAAGCCATTTAAGATGGTGTTTGTCCCAAGTGATGCAGTTATTGGTTTCTTGGGGGACAAAGTGACCGTTTGGAAGGACAGTCCTTCCAGTCTCCTGTTTCTAACTTCTTTTCCTCTTACTCTTGATCAAGTAATAAGTACCTTCACTTATTATTTTGATGACTTTGTCACTGTTTGCAAAGTAATTTAATTCAGATATCTATTCAACAGCCACAAAAATATTCATGAATCCTGATTGTTTTGTAGATTTTAGTGCCATAATCAGTCAAAGAAGTTGTGCTATACCTTGGTGACTAGGCAGTAAAACACTAGCTCTGCGCTCCATATAAAGTGACAGAGATTTTAATTGCACGCTTGAAAGGTCTGAGGTTGTTTCTGAATGAATGAATGAATCTATTAGTGCCATTGTCTTTGACTATAAATGCTCCAGCATAATGACAAGGCAAAGCTATTACTTTGCCTTGCATGGAGCACTCCCACTCCCATGTTGCTCAAATTGTTTTGTCAGTGGTCAACACTGCATCGAAATCATGATCTCAAAAAGCAAAGTGGACAAATAATGTAAAGTCCTACCAAACCCTCCAAAATTTAAATGACTTTCAGTTTATTAGATGGAGAAACCTTCACCTTATTCACATCTCATGCCCTGGCTGCAGAGCATGCAACTTGCCTGGCTTTAATGTGAAGCTCTATTTATGCTGGTAAATTTATTATACTGGTGTGATTGGTCAGCTTAAGGGATCAAAGCCATTTTCTCTCCTGAAAAATAAGGAATATGTTTTATTTGGCTATATCTAGTACAATATCTTTGCAAAAGGCAGTCTCTAATGCCCAAAATACTAATGGAAAAAACCACTGGGAAGAGTTTTGTATCAAAACCAGAATTGTGTGCTTTATTACTGACAAAATATTATGTTGCCTGCTGGCTGCATGATTCTGAATCTTGCTTTAGCATCCACAGTCTTTTAAGACATTTCTCCACTGGTACAAAGCCCTGTGATACATGGAAATCCTGGCTCTAGGTGTTTCTTTGTGTGCTGGAGAGCTTTGCCAAAATAGCTGGCATAAGCAAGAGTTTATCTTTACTGCTAAAAAAGTCCATTTATCATCTTAGTAATGAATGTTGAGTATAAAATATGTATGAATGATGCCACACAAAAATCACTGAGAAGACTGGATGTATTAATTGCAGTGCTTTGACTAACTCAAGTTTATTTCTGGTAAAACTGAAGTGGCTTGCTCTTGCTGGAGTCTGTGTTCTGAATATTTTTAGGCTAAAAAGACACATTCTTCTTGTTCAGACATGACAAGCTCCTGCTGTTGTCTTCCTTAATGTCAGCCAAAGAGTGCTTTGGGCACAGTTATTATTTATATCAATGCTGCAGATTGTATCTTGCTGGAGTACTGGATATTCATTGGGAATTATATTGATGCAAAATGCTGTGTTTATATGTTATGCTTCATGGGAATGGTTATGGAGCCAGGAGTTCAGTGTCCCAGCATGAGTGAGGGATTTGCAGACTGGGTGAAATTACCCCAGGTCATGGGTTTACAGAGAAGGTGAGCCTTGGGCATTGAAGAAATGGACAGAAATATTTCATCAAAGATTGGTCCCCACTGTCCTGCACCAGGTCTGGATTCCTGCTGCTGAATCCAAGGTTTTCCTCCTCTGTGCCAGGCCACATAAGACACAATACAATATCTCTAAATGTTAACACAAAACTCAGGAAGTGACTATTATAGACCATAGGTAGAGTGGAAAATAATGGTAAAAAGAAGCTGTATAAGGACATATAATTATTTGCATGAAAAATCCCACAGCTGAGAATAATAGATGGGGGAAGGAGGGAGGGAGAGATTTCCATTTAATAATGATCTGTCTGGGTCAAAGGGACAGAGAAAAATTTGGAATTAATCCTGGGCCTCTCTGAGTAGTTATCTGCATATTTAGGAGCCTTAAATCCATAGATCCTGCTCCCATTACTCAGATTTGTGGGTTTTGTGCTCTCATTGCTGCCTTGGAACATATATATGCTGAGCAATAGAAAGCCTGAAGTTACATCTTTCATTCCTAACTGCACAAAAGCAGTAAGACTAAATGACTGAAATACAGCATTAGGGAACAAAATCTTCCTCCTCCCTCATTTTCTTCCTCCGTGACACAAGCTAATGGCATGTCCACAGAATTATTATATAGAAGGATATCATCTATGAAAGAAAACCTGAGCATCACTTCTCTACTCTGTGACAGAGGGAAGTGATATCTCCGTGGCACAAAATTGGTGTACCTGGGCTTGGAGTCAGATCCAAAATGTGTGATGATGTCTTATCTAATAGGATAAATTAACTCTTGCAAAAGAAAGCACCATGCTATTTGTTGAGGGTGTCAATAAATTTCCACCTATGTTTCCCCCTGTGAGCAGAATGCAGACAACAAGAGAGCTAACAAATGATCCCTCTCCTCCAATGCCTTAAACATCACTATAATGATGGGAGAACAATGGCAACTTCTATCACCATCATGAAACGAGGAATTTACTGTCACATTTCTCCTGGGACCTAATTTAAAGCAGTGTTCTTAGAGAAACTCAGGTCAAGAGTAAAGAAGAAAAAGTTGATGGAGATCTGGTTTGACAGCTGGAATATCACAGAGCATACCAGGTTAAACATGGAGGGCTTTATGGAAAAGGACTTCTTACAGGGAACATGCCTGGCTAAGAATAGCAAAGCTTTTCTGTTTCTTGGTATATAACTTCTCTTAAAAATGCATGCTGGAAGTGCAGACAGTTTTGCCAGAAATGTTTTAATTGATCTGCTCCTTTTTCAGCAGTCCTGGGCCGTGAGTCTTGCCATTTTTTTGGGAAAAAGTCCAGGATTTTGCACTCGGGTCAGCGATGTGGCTGTACCTCTTTGAAGAAAATGTAGTCTGAAGGCAGAGCATCCCTCCATCTGTTGGTGTTCATCTCTCACAAGGGTTTCTTGCCCCTTGCTCATTGATGGATGCTGTAACTTACATGAATTAAGTCATAACCTTTCTGGCCAGGGGGGTGTGACTTTGGACACCCAGCAGTGGGTATTTAATCCATCTTCTTGACTTGGACTTCAAAGTTTAAGAAATTGCCTAAATTAAGCAGAAACTGACATCTTCCCTTTAGGTTGCTGTGCACTGTGTAACATGCCTTCCACATGTGTTGTAAGACTAAATTTAGTGCAAGAATTTGTCAGAAGCACAACAACTAAATTTCTTTTCCTAACTTTTCAGAAAGGAAGGAAAAAGAACATATTCTTTAGCTTTAGTCAATATTCTTAACTTCAGAGAGGCAAACAGGTATCCTTTAGCTGTCAGTTCCTTGTAATTTGTTTTAAACTTTTGCAAAGGTCATGTAAGAGAAGGAGTGGGGGGTACCTACAGGGAAATGTCTCTTTTTTACAGTAAAAGCAGGAACTCACAGCTAAGGCTATTTTTGTGGATTTTTCTAACAGAATAGGGTTTTTTAACTGCTTTTATATCCTTGATTTTTTTTTTTATATTGCTAAAGGTAGCAGACCACTTTAACAATATTAAAAAAAATGCCCCATAGGGTCTTTGAATTAAATGCTCCTTTTGGTTTAAATGGTTTGAGACTTTGAAATAAAGAATGGTGAGGCCTCCTATATTTGAAGGCTTTGCTGTTTGAAGCATCACTTTTGTTTTATCACCCAAAATGTCCTCTGGGATCCTGAGAACACTTTTACAAAGGAGGAGTCCAAAAGTCACCTGTTTATGGCAAAGCTGCTCTCCAGAGGAGGGGAATAAGTGAAACTAAAGCCATTCACCTCAAATATAGTAAAAATAGACACAAATATTATTAAGCTTTAATAAATGATGAAATGTTGCCAGGCTGGAGAGGAGGAGACCAGAGGGTAAGGAAGAGAATGGGGATCACAAGTAGTAGAACAAGAGGAATGGTCTCAGGTTGTGCCAGGGAAGGTTTAGGTTGGATGTTAGGAAGAATTTCTTCAGGGAAAGGGTTTTCAAACAACAGAACAGACTACCCAGGGCAATGGCTGAATCATCATTCCTAGAGGTATTTAAAAGATATGTAGAGGTACTTGGGGACATGAGTTATGTGGCCTTGGCAGTGCTGGGTTAATGGTTGGACTTGATGATCTCAGAGGGCTTTTCCACCAAAATGATTCTGTGATTCTATGATGATTAAATAGCAGGATCTCATCCTGTGGGATGATCCTCCAGATAGTGCCCATTTTACAGGCAAACAGTGTCAGCTGTGCAGGATGAGCCACCTCCTGCTCCCACCCTCAGAGGTGCTGCCCCAAGGTGAAAGTAAAGGTCAGGAACATCAGAGGCATTGCCACTCTGTAATCAGGAATGACTGACTGTAATTGACCCAAACACAGAACAATACCTCAGACAGAGCTGATAGGGATCACTTGGTCATCACAACATAAACCACTGCCAAGCCTTTTAGCAGCAGTAATGTAAAAAGCAAACAATATTGTGTTAAAAAGAAAGGTCAGAACAGCACTATAAAATAATTGGAAATTGAGCACACTCCTTATGAAGATTTGCAGTCTTCATTTTTGTAAGAGAAACTGTATAAAGGTGGTGCCAAACCTCAGGTCTTCTATGTATTACATGCCACTGAGAAATATTTTTGTGTGGCATATTTACTTAGAAATATCAATTTTCATGTGTTGTAATCAACAAATTCAGGAGCTAATTCATGCTGCTGAGTTTTTCCAGACCCTGGCCATATTGTGTTTTCTCTAAACAAACCCATGCTCAAGAGCAATCACAAGCTGGTAAAGCTAAAAGCAATGTTTCTACAGCACAACACAGTTATGCTGTCTTTATTTTTGCAATTTAAGTGGAGTAGCAAGAGCTGCTCTGCATGACCCAAATTTTCTCTTGCTGAAGTGGGACAACACGAGATGGTTCTGCACTATGGAGCAATAGCTCAAGGCAGGGTAGAGGGAGATGTTCTCAGCCATTACTAAAGCCAAGCTTCATCACCACTCTTCAGGTCTTTGCTTGCAGTTCAGGCAGAGGACATTTGCTTTGGCGTGCACAGTCTAAAAATAGTTCATTTGATCCACATTGGGAGAGGGGCATCCAAACCCAGGGACATGGAGTAACCCTGCACATGTCTTCTCCTAGAGCATCCTTTCTCAGGTCACCAGGAATCCTTCCCTTTGACCTCCTCTCTGGGCTCTGCTCTCACATCTCATTGTATATAAAGTGCATTTTTCACATAAAGAAACCCACGTTGTAACATGAAAGTGTATTTTTCCAAAAAGACATTTTTGGCACCCTGACAAAGGTCATCCACACATCCCAGCTCTTCTTTTAAAACCTCAAATTCTCCAGTGCAGTAATGATGTTGAAATATGTTTTCATGCTCTAGAAACTTGTTTATTGGGTATTTCAGTTTGGCTGCTACAGAATGAAAAAGATTATCTTTGAATTGGTCTAAGGTCTTAGAAAAAGTCTCCTTCAATATACAGGTTTGTTAATTTGGTGGGTTTGGGAATTTTTAGGCTTTTAGTCTGTGAATGTGAATTTTAAAAATCTGGATTACTGGAGTAATATATAAATGGGTTAAATAAAAAAAAAATAAAATGAGATTTTCTGAAGAAGGATGTAATCCACAGCAATTATTCAAAACTTATTGTCAAAAGAAAAAAATAATCCTATTTTGTGTTATAACTGCAATGTAAAAGAAAAGGTTACACCCAAAATGGACATTTGGCTTTGCAGTTCTGACTCAAGACTTCTGTTGGGAGACTCAGTCCCAGCAGCTGACCTCGTGCCTTACTACCATGCAGAACAACAGCTGGATTGAATGCATTCCAGAGAGTGCAGTAATTCCAACATGCCAATCACCCTATGAAAAGCCAAATTAAAATGTACCAACTAATAAGACCTAATTTCATCATCCTTTAGCACTAGAGATGAACGAGCAGTGTAATTAGATGAACACTGTCAGTGGGCTTCAGAGAGTTGTTTTTAAGAAAAGCTAACAGAACCTGAATAAGAAAACAATTGGATTTATGGGATTTGGGATGTAGATTTGATAGCATTTTTGGTGAAATGACTACTGTTAAACAGTGGGGTCCCATGAGGGATCAGATGCAGAAGGGCTTGAAAGAAGATTAGATTAGATATTGAGAAGAAATTCTTTACTTATAAGGGTGGTGAGGCCCTGGAACAGAGAAGCTGTGGTTTCTTCATCCCTGGAAGTGTTCAAGGGCAGGTTGGATGGGGTTTGGAGCAATCTGGTCTAGTGGAAGGTGTCCCTGCCCATGGCAGGGGGTTGGGACTGGATGATCTTCAAGGTCCCTTGCAATCCAAACCATTCTGTGGTTCCACGAAGCTGTTCAGCACTGTACCTCTGCCTCGTGGAAGACACAGAGATCTGACCTTACTGCTGTCTCTTCTTGAGAAGCACCTGCATCATTAGACCAGATTCTACAGTGATTTTCATATCCTGATCACTTAAGAATAAATTTAACGTTAAAATTAGAAATATGTAGTTCTGTTCAAAGATCTGTTAGCTCAGGTGGATCATGCTGACCTGGTCCTTCAGTACTTTTGCCACCTGCCCTGTACATGTGTGCAACAGCTCTTCCCCCGAAAAATCTTTGCAAATTAACTTAATTAGCAAATGACCTACCATGAAAGTACAATGCTATTTTGCATCCAAGGAGTTTCACTGACAGGTCTCAAGGTACTGGAACATTTTTATCTACAAATCAATAGCCAGGCTCCCCAACACTTGTTCTATCAGACGATCCAAGCTGTGATAGCACAGCAATCAGTCATAGCCACAAGAGAACAATACTGGCTTCTAATGACATGAGTGTTATCAGAGATTTGCAGGACCTGATCAATTGAACAAGACAATAGATGGCAATCAATAGTTTTCTATCATTATAGCAACCTCATTCATACTGCTGGAGTAAGAGGTTTGTCAGAACTTAATTTCATGCAATTTTTTCTGTGATTTTATCCACTCAGGTGTTTGAACTCAAACTCAATTTACTAGATTTATGCTTTGAAACTGGCTTTGCTTACATTGAGAGAGCTGAGTGATT
Organism: Ploceus nigricollis; assembly: GCA_013399945.1. Lineage (NCBI taxonomy): Eukaryota > Metazoa > Chordata > Aves > Passeriformes > Ploceidae > Ploceus > Ploceus nigricollis. The sequence continues at coordinate 1,930,723 of VXBC01009447.1, forward strand.
TGTTTTGGTAATTACTTTTTACTGAAAATTGTTTCTCTGCATATCCAAAAAAGGGAAGGCTAATGAATAATTGCATTCATAGAATGGTTTAGATCAGAAGGGACCTTAAAGATCATCCAGTTTCAACTCCTCTGCCATGGACACCTTCCACTAGACCAGGTTGTTCCAAGCCCCATCCAACCTGACCTTGGACAACACATGGGGAGAGTTGCAGAGGGGGTAACACTGCCTGAGGGCTGCAACTGCTGTTGTCACTCTCAGAAAACAGGGCAAGGTGGCCCATGCTCCATAAAATTGCAACCACCTCTCTTGCTGCTCCATCTGTCTCGTACCTATTGGTGTCCTTGGCTCAGTGTTGGAGTACAAAGCTTAAAACCTTGAATTCTGGCATTTATTTTATGAATACTCCTGTGCAAGTAGAGCATGAAAGTCTTCTCAGTCAATATTTTTCAAAAATAGAAGCCAAAATCTGTCTCCTGTAGCCAGGCTCTTAAATGGAATATCTGATTTTCTCAATGCCAAGCCCCAGCTTGCTCCTATTAATTTGATACTCCACAGTCTTGAAACCAACTATTTATGAAATGAATGATGCATTCAAGAACTTAACTTCTGGCTTCTTTTTCCATCAGCCCAGTTGTTGTTATGCTTCTGTTTTTAAATCTGGTGTTCTGGTCATGGTGAGTGTCTGGTTGACAGACCCAGCCCATCTGCAGCAAGCACATGCAGTTTCACCCTGAGTTATCAGCTCTGAGGTCACTCCAAGTCTTCTTACAGATATGGGTTGAGCAAGTGGCTGTTGTTTTGCTCCCCTGCTTAAAATAGTGAACACTGCCTTGGAGTGAGGCTTTGACAGCAGCTCTGCCAGGACCAGCTTCTCCATTAAATTTAGGGCAAGGTGATTTGATTTGATTTAATCTAATTAAGAGGAGGTAAAACACTATTGTGCCTTGGAATTGCTCTGTGCCTTTGCTTGGTGTTGGCTTGTTAGCTGAGCTCTTTTAACACGACCACTGGCCCAAAGTAACCCAAAACTTCCATCTGGGAGAGCACCAGTGCTTGGGACTTGCTGTCTGACAGAAATAACCTGCCCTAGCAGAGGAGGCCCCAGGGCCAGCAGGCACCTGCAGGCAGGACAGGCCCCACAAGTTACTTCAGCTCCAAAGAGGCTTTTTTGCTCAGCACACAAAGCATCATCTATCTGTGTTTGATGGGAGCTAAAGTTCATGGTTTGCTTATCAGACCAATGGAAAAAGGGTTCTTATTACAGTGTCATATACCTGTCCTGCTTGTTAAAAAAATAACAGTGGCTTAGGATCAGGCTCCCACCTTTGCCTGGAAGCCAAACTGCTGGCCATGAGGAAAGCTCAGTGCACTGCTTTCATTCATTATTTTACTGGGTAAATAATTCAGTTTAATACTTTCTTGTGATCTCTTGCCATTGCTGCAGTTTGCTTATGCACACAGCCATCAATTTAATCACATATTACAGCTGAATTTGGGTATTTAGGTTGCTGACTGGTTATTATTTTTGGACTCACAGACAGGAGCATATCTCTTTATAAATTCTTTATCATATTTCTAGAGAAATATTTCATTTGAATGTAATTAACTTAGCCACTACACAATTAGTTTATAGGATTTATTGATGCAACTATTAAAGCCAGCTAACAAGCTCTGGCAATCCCTATGTGGATTTTAAACCACAATACAGACAAGCATAATAATAAAAGGGAAACATTTTAATATTCTCTAGTGGGTGAAATTCTGGATTCCCTACTTGTTTTACACTGTCTTCAAATTAAAGTGCCTGCCAGCAGTTCCAACCCTGAAGCCTTCACTCAGTTTTTACTTTGGCTGCTTTAGGCAAAATCCTTGCCCTTTTTTACTTTTTGTAATTTTTGGTTGGTGGATTGGGTTTTTTTTGGTTGTTGTTGTGTTTGGGCATTTTTGTGGATATTTTCTGTATGTATAAGATTGGTATTTGAGAAAAACATTTCTGATTTGACTTTTAATGTGTTTAAAATGACATGATTAAGGAAAGAAAATTATTTATAGAATTGCTTTTGATCCTGGAGTGCTGCTCATCTCCTGCTGTGCAATTTTTAGATGAGGAATGGTGCAAATGTAAATTGTAGAGTGAAGTTTTTTGCTACCAAGTGTGGAGTGTATTGATGGCCGGCTTGGACGGGGCTTCTGCTCTAGTGGAAGCTGTTCCTGCCCATAGCTGGGGGTTTTGTAAAGATGAGCTTTGAGGTCCTTCCTACCCAAATCATTCTATGATTCTATATATCTGATTATCCACTCAAAAATGCAGGTTTCCTGTTTGCCATGCTAAAACCATGCCCTTTTAAAGAGCCTGGCCACTCCAAACTCTCTGTTTCATACAAAGTTTCTTCTCTTGCTTGGAGCTTGCTTTGCTGTTGGACTTGAGTGAGAAATTAACCTTGGAGCCCATAGATGTTTCCAGGAGGCCCAGAGAGCAGAGGATATTGGTAGGGATTATTGAGTTTATGGAGCTGTGCACCTTTTTGAGGTCAGGAGCTGTGATTTCCCTGATTTAGATATGTTTGCTCTCCTTCAAAGCCTCTTATGCAGATTTGTCATGTGAGAACAAGTGCTCCCAGCAGTGTTGGAGGTGCTTTGCCACATGTCATGATTTGAGATTTCTGACTTTACTCCAGGTGACACATCAAATTGATTTAAATTTTGTGTTGAAAAATAGAAATTATTTTCAGAATAAATTTTTTGTCTTTTCTCTTTATTGAATAGTTATTTTCACAAAAATGATAGAGGAGAAAGCATTATTGGAAAAATAAGTTCTATCTTTGAATAGGAAAATGATATATGTTTACATAAATAAACATAGAGGGTAAGTAGGCCATTATTTAGAAATTTCAGGTTTTGAATGAGCATAGATTGAAGAAATGACTAATGTTATAAGCATTAAACCTAAATAACAATAATTCAATTTTCATAAGCCCAGGTCATTCTGTGTTTTAAAGCTTCAGGTTTAGCTATAAAGGCTGGAAATTTGGTTGTGCTGAACTTCAAGGCAGCTTTGTTATTGCTTCCATGTGGCCAGAATTTCATCCTAAGAAAAGCTGCTGCGAAAGCACAAGATGATTTTTTGTGGTGAATTCTTATTTTCCTCTCGTTAGAATACTCACTTCAGAGTAGACTAATAAATGAGGATTTCAGCTATTTGAATACCTGGAAAGTGGTGAGAATGGTTTCCTTTCTCCCAGACCTGCCCCTGGAAGGAAAGTCTCAGCTGTAGAAGGGGCAGAGAGAAAAATCAGGAGTAAATTCTGACTTGGAACTGTTTATGTAGAGCAACAATCATATAGAAGTGACAAAACATCTGAGACATGCACAGTACAAGAGAGGCTGATTCCCAATGGATAATACAATTTAAATATTTGTTATTATTGCATTATATTTTTCCAAGGTTTGTCAAGCTCAGGTTTGATTCAATGTCAGTGCCATTAAAATTGCTGCTATTGCTTCTTTCTTTTCTCCTTATACTGAACAATTTTATTAGCTCTTTGATGGAAACTTATATTTTATATCACTCATTGCTCCCTTCAAAAATATTTTCCTTGAAAATGAGTTAAGCTTAATAAAATAGACTGACTTAATTCTGAAAGAAACTGTCCCTCTAGGGTTGTAATGCTGTTAATTTATCTATTATGTTATCTTTTAGTTAACTCAGAGGATCTTCCTTGAGGAGCTCATTATGGTTTGAACGGTTTTGAACAGAGAAGTTGCACTAAACCAGGCTCATGGAAGGTGCTTTTTTCTTTTTTTCATTTATAAAGGGGATAAAAAGGTTCTATGGAGAGTATAACAGGCTTTGCCCCAGTGTGGGCTGCCAGGACCAGGCAGGCATGTTCACTGCTGCCTCTTGAGTCTGGCCTCCTGCCTTCAGTCCCATTTGTGATAGCTGTGACACACATCTGCAGTGGCTCAGTGAAGGACACAAACCTGGAGAAGAGTCTCAGCAGGGCTGGGAAGAAGATATTCTTTGCCAAGTTGCTCAGGTGTAAAATTAATTGCTGGAGTAATGTGGGTGGAGACAAATTCTATTATGACCCGCCCATCTGCGAGGGGAGGAGACTCTACCACAAGTGAAAAGGTGTAAAAGGGGAAAAAAAAAGCTGATACCAAGAGAGTTTCCCAATCTCCAGTGAAGGGCAGTGTTATCAAAGGACTCTGCAGGTTTGGCATCAGAGACCTGGATTACTGGGATGTGCCTGGGGACTGGACTGATCTTCCTTTTAACTGAATGGTCATTGAGCAGTAAGCAAAGTGACTTGCCCAAAATATAAGTAAAGACAAAAATTCACCAGCATTTCTGTTGTATGTTGTACACAGGGGCAGAGATAAAGAGTGGGGTGACACTTCAGCTCACTGGGAACCCAGAGCTTTGCTGTGCTTTATTATTCAGTGATGTATCCTAAAAGTTCTGATGATTATTACATTCTTCTCAATTTCTGTGTGGTTTGATAGGATCTGTAATTTTGAAAAGAAGCCATTGCTTGAAAGGCAGAAGCACCTGTATGTGATAAGCATGGTTCCCCTGAGAGCACCTGGAAGACTCCAGTGCATCACCAGCCAGGACACCTGTGTGACCTCACAGCACCAAACAATGGCTTGGGCTTGGGGGAACTTTAAAGCTCATTTCATTCCCATCCCCTGCCATGGCAGGGACATCTTCCACTATCCCAGGGCGCTCCAAGCCCCATCCAACCTGTCCTTGGGTCTTGGACACTTCCAGGCATGGGGCAACCACAGCTTCTCTGGGCAGCCTGTGCCAGGGCCTCACAAATCTGTAAGTCAAGAACTTCTTCCTGATATCTAAACTAAATTAGAGCTTGTCCTGAATTCCCCACTCACAGCTGCATCATTCCTCTTTCTGTGGCTGTTTGGATTTACCTGTTCTGTGCATTTCTAAAACTGCCTGTAACAAAGCCAAATCTCTAAAGAAAACAATTGCTTCTCTGGACAGAGAGCTGTCATAACATCCCTTAAACCACATTTGCACCTGGGCTGTGTTCACAAGGCCAATTTATCATTATTCTGTTTACTGGGCAAACATTGAACTGTCTTTCATGTGTATTGTCTTTGGTCTTAAATGATCCTATCAAATTTTAAATGATCTGCATCTATTATGGTTTTGGCAGCATCTTTTTACATTATCTATAGTGAGCCTATTAACCCTCTCTAAATGCACCTATCTTCTCTCTTAATTTCCTGAGTCAAACATCATTATGAAATCACAGACCTGTATGAAGTTAAAAGCCAGAAAAATCAGTGGTTTTTTTCCACATCAAATGATATTAGGAGAAATTTGTATTGTACTTGCACTGACATTTACCTGTACACTTCTGCATCAATGAGTTGTGATAGTTTTCTTTTTTTTATTGAAACAGAAATTGCTGCAAGCTAATGCAATGAAAAAACATATTCCTTAACTTCTTTTCTGCTTATCTGACTTATTTTCTAAACTGAAATCTTCTAATGTAAACTCTAAATCCTGTCCTGAAAATAACCTAATAACACTCCCAAATCCAGCTTAATATGCACAAGTGAGCAGTTTTGTAAATGCACATGAAAGAGATGAGTTGAAGCCCCTTTGGAAAACATGGTGCCCTAAGATAGAGAAGATTAAAGGTTAGATTTCCATGTTGTTTTCCTCACCTACATCTTCAGGGACTTGGAATCCATTTACTTAAACATATAAACCATAACCTGGTCTAGTGGGAGGTGTCCCTGCCCATGGCAGGGGGTAGGAACTAAGTGGTCTTTAAGGTCCCTTCCAACCCAAACCATTCTATGATTCTATGATTTTTCAGGCCATGTGTTCCAGTGGAGATTTTTCCAGGCACAAACAGACAGGAGTTCCAGCTGGCCTCAGTGGGGACATTGCTGACAGCCAGGTGCTGTCTGTGTAATTCCAATCATAATATTTGACATTGTGTCTCTTTAGCTAATACCTCCTTTCACATGTCTATGGCTCAGAAAATAGACTTCCTAATGTACAGGTGGGTGGTGTGGCACAGGGTTGCACTGACATCCAGGTGAGACAGGCAGTGCTGGGAGAAGAAAATTGTTATTGAGTCCATTTTAGAGCAGAAGAGCTGAGGCACAGAGTGAACTGATGCCTTATCTGAAAAGAGAGTGGAAGACTTAAGTAGGGCTGAAAGAGAACCTTGATAATTTTAAACCTGTACATAAGTACATCTTAAGTCCTTAGGATGTCCTAAGACAGTCCATCTGTCTTTTCTCCTGTTGCTCTTGGGATGCTGGAGGTGCTTTCTGTAGTTTCACCATCAATATTTGCGAAGTCATCCTGAAGTGCCCACTTTGGTGCAGTGTAGATTAACTTTTCTCTTTGGTTTTACACTGAGCATCTCACACAGAGGTCCCTTAACATCTGGGCTTCCAGCTGTAAGACTTTCACCTTGCTCCCCCTCTCCCACACTGGCTGCTGGACCTGGGGTGCTGTATGACAGGATGATGACAGCCATGCCTGTTAACAGCTAATTTGTTCTGACTACCAAGACTAAAGGTGTAGGTTTCCCACTGTTGTGGTTTGGTGCTGGCCCAATGCCAGGCACCCACGAAAGTCATTCACTCACCCTCCCCTGCCACAGCTGGGCAGAGGAGAGAAAAAAATTTAACAAAGGATTCATGAGTTAAGGACCAGGAGAAAACACTCCAAGGGCAAAACAGGCTCAACTCAAAGGTACAAAGTGAATTTATTGCTATCAGAATCAGAGGAGGATAATGAGAAGTGAAGTAAAACACCTTAAAAACACCTTTTTTCCCCCCAACCCCTCCCTCCTTCCCACCAAAAGAGCAGGGAGACGGTGTGGGGGTTTTGGTCAGTCAGAATCACCAAGATTTCCTCCTGCTGCTCAGGGAGAGGAGTCCTTCCCCTGTTTGGCTGTGGGGTCCATCTCACAGGAGGCAGTTCTCTCTGAACTTCTCCAGAGTGGTTCCAATCTCATGAGCAGCAGCCAGACTGCACCTGCTGCAAACGTGAACTCCCCCCACAAGCAGCAGTCCTCCCAAAACTGCTGTGGCATGGGTCACTCTTCCATGGGGTGCAGTCCTCCAAGGACAGGCTGCTCCAGCCTGGAAGCAGGGCCCTCTCTCCACTGCATCTCCCACTGGGTCACAGCCTCCTCCAGGCATCCACCTGCTCTGGCATGGGCACCTCTGCCACGGGCTGTACATGGATCTCTGCATCCCCCGTGGATCCCCAGGGGCTGCAGGGGCTCAGCTGCTTCACCATGCTCTCACCATGGCTGCAGAGGAATCTCAGCCCTGGCCCCTGGAGCACCTCCTGCCCCTCCTTCCCCACCGACCCTGGTTTCTCCACGTTGTTTCCCTCACATGTTCTCACGTCCCCCTCTTCTCTGGCTAGGAAATAAACTGTGCCCTACTTTGTTTTGACTTTCTTCTCAAATATGTTATCACAGAGGCTTTACCAACATCTCCAACTGGCCCAGCCTTGGCCAGCAGCATGTCCCTCTTCAGAGCCATCAGGGCCTTGCTCAGCCAGACATGGTGGAAGCTTCCAGCAGTTTCTCACAGAACCCACCTCTGTGGCCTCCTGCTACCAAAAACCAGGCCTTGCAAAACCAACACACCCACCCTGGAAATATCTCTTGGTGTCTTTTAAAATATGCACTAGTGTTCAGTTTCCTGTGCACTTCACTTCCTACTTAGAGCACAAATGTGGGATTTCTTTTCAACATCATATTTAGCATGTAACTCCCCTCTGTGTGTCCTTGTATTAAAAATCTCCTTGGCTAGTTTCTAGATTAAGGAATACGAATTTATTTTCCTCCTAATCTTCTTCCTGTGCTTGAACTTTTGCTTCACCCAGATTCTTAATGTTTTCCCAGTCTATTAAATGTAGGTTTAAGAACAGATTCCTGGATATTCCTTATTTGCCTTTGATTCAAACATGACTAAAGAATAATATTTTATATTCTGAACATAAGGGAAATCTAATACAGCTTGAAAATTAAAACATAAATTTAAAATCAAATTTCAGTCTTTAATTAATCTGATGAACAGGAAACAACTGAGTTGATGAATTGGGGCCAGATTGCTGCCTGACATCAAGATGCACAGCTGCTGAGCTCTTGCAGTTCTGGGCTTCAGTTTGGTTGAAGGACCCCTGTCCCCAACACTGCTGTCTTTGTGAGGTGAAACATCCCCCTGCTAATGCAAATGTGAGTGGCTGCTTGTTAGAATTTGCAGTTTAAAATCTGCTAAATTCCCTTTGTCTTTTCTCCTGAACAAGAAGAGCCATGGGTGCTGTGTCACTTGCCAGGTGGTGAGTGCTTCACAGGCTCTTCCCCACTGAGGGCAGCTAAAAAAAAATGAAGGAGCCTTTCAGGATCAAACATGGAGATTTATGTAGTTATCATACCACCCAGTGCTGCAGAGCACATCCAAATTCTCAAAGTAGAAGTTTCCTTTGGAATCTCACTGGCAGATGAAATCCACGGAATTTTTGGGTAACTTGTTTCCACTGTTGCAGACTGGTTGCTGAGGTGTTGAGCACCTCTGTGTTATTCAGTGCACTTTGTATGGCCTCTGTAAATGTTGTGTGCCTCTTGCATTTCTCCCAGGTCAATCATGGTGGGATTGTTTTAGCTCCAAAGAACATGATTTCCATGTGGGATCCCAGCAGGAGCTTGTGTCAGGCTTTCTGCTGCACCCAGTGGCTATTCCAAAATGGGGAGCTGGGCAATAACAGAGATTTTAATCTTAACTCCATCCCCCTGAGAATGTGGCACTGATTTCTGACCTTTAGGGCAGCTTTTGGACAAAAAGGATTTCCAGTGGGAAAGCCAAAGCCACTGCTGATGTACAAGTGCATAACCCTCTCCATTTTGACAGTTGCACACACAGAAACTGCAGTCAAACAGGAAGCTGTCATCCAAACTGAGATTTGGTAATCTCACATCTCAGGGAACAATAGAGGTTTCTCCATAAAGAAAAGGTTCTCTGCCCAGATGTTCACAGCTGCTCTCAAAGTGATTATTCTTCCTGATGCTCAGCGTGCAGGTGCCATTTGTGTGCTGGGTCATTGAGCTGGTCCCTGGTGTCTGGTTTTCCTCTCTTGCACAGGTACAAATGTCTGCTCCTACCTCATACACAGTCATTGCTGTCCCATTTCCCACCCTGTTTGCTAACCCTTGGCTGCCCCACACAGGGACAGCTGTTTTGGCCAAGCTACTCCCACTGCATCCCTGTGTTCACTACCTTAAGGATTCAAATAACTTTATCCATCAGCTCCAGGAAGAAATTAGGAAGGATGAGATGGCATTTTTTTATTATTATTATTCATTATCTTGAGTGATTTGAGTGCTTTTCAGTAGTATTAGGTGAAAGAAAGTGGAAAGGAATTGGATGGCTGCATTTCTGTGGGAAAACACATGGTCCATTTTCTTTACATGATCTGCTCTGAGGTCATGAAAGGATGGTGAAATAAGCCCCATGGGATGTGTTTGAAGTAATTATGTTCCCAGGTTATTTAGTGAGTGGGTTTCCTTTTACTTACAGCAGTGCTATTTGTAATTAAATTAATAATTTGCTTTACTATTAGTCTCCATTGTATGAATTATTTTTGTTGTGCATAATGAGAAAATTTCACTGTGCAATTTTGATGTCTATGTTGGTGTATTCATCATTGGGCTGGTTTATGTTTAAAGAAGTAATAGATTATCTAAAAACATGTTTAAATTATATTTGAATTTTTTTCTGATGGCTTAGCACCTAAAACAAGTCTTCAATCCCCTTCTCTCTCTGATAAGTAGAGAAGACCTGTGGTGGTTTGAGGGTGATGAGGACAGTGCTGGTTTTGCTTGGCTGCTGTTTATCTGCTCAGTTTAACCCTGTGTGTTTCAGCATGGCTCAGCTCATGATTGTAAACTGGAAGGATAGGGAATAGTTTATAAAACCAGGTTTTAGTAATAATGCCCCATGTGGAGAGACATTAAGGCAGCAGCTGGGCATGTGAGCAGGGAAACAGGAGAGACTGAACTGATTTCACAGGTACAATCCTGAATGCAGTTCTGGACCTGGCATCAGAGATGGTGAGAGAAGGAAGGAACGTTGAGAATAATGAAAAAAAAAAAAAGGAAGAAATCCATGAAGCAATGGAGGATACTGTGCACAGCTGGTAAAGGATTGAGCTGAGAATACCATCCAAGAAATGGGAATTCATGTCACTTTAAAACAGCTGCATTCATGTCCTCAGGCTGGTCATAATTCACAGAATGTAACATGTCCATGGTGATGGGACAAGTTTCCTTGGGAGCTCTGGCTGTGATGCTGCAGCTCTGTTTTACAGCTGGGAATACAGCATTTCCCAGCCTCATGGGGCTGCTGGGCTGGCCCATGCTCCACACCTCTGTCCCCCCAGCAGCCCAGCTTCTATGCATGGGATTGGCTCCCAGCAAGTTCCTTTCCATCAGTCCCTAGCCAGCACATTGAGGAAAACCTTAAAGAAGGAATATCTTAATTATAATTTATATCTTCCTCAGTTCAGAAGGAAAGGTAATCCATTCTTTCCCCTCCAACCCCAGCATTCCTGTCACAAGTGAGGCTTAGGTAGGTGAAATTGGTAAAAGCCAAAAGTATTAAGGAATTAACCTTTTCCACTATATGAAATTTTCCCTCCATCACTGAGCACATGCTGCCAGGCAAGGAGAGATCCATCCCACTGCCCCCTGCACTTGTGCAGACATTGGAGCATCTCCTTGGATCATTTCACATAAAAAGATCTTAAAAAATCAATTTTTCTCTTTAGTGAACTGATTCTTAGCCTGGGCCTCTCTAATGTGGGATAATATGTGCTGCTTTTGCAGGCTTGAGGGTGAGGGGTTTACATCTCCTGTCCTTCTCCTCTTCCTATCACACCTGTATAGGCAGGAGTGCTCACTCTAACTCCTATCCTGGGTAAGTTTCATTTTCAAAAGGGAAGACAGCTTTAAGATTTAGTCTCCAGGGGAAAGAAATCAGAAGATGCAAATCTAATAGAGAGTGATCATTTAGCTTTAAAAATCTCCCATCTCTTGAGCATGTGGATAAATGTAGAAATTGCTTATCAGTCTAATGGAAATGCCTTATGATGTCTAAAAAGGTTTGAATCAGTGGGCCTGTGGCAATCCAATTGGGCATCACAGAAATTTCTTTTAAGCCCTCCCTGAACTCTGTGGAGAAGCTGATCTGCTCACTGAGGTGGGGGGTCTGCCCATCCCATCTGATTTTGACACACAAGAATATAATTTTCTGTTCAGCTCTGCATTACAAGCCAAAAGCTGCCATTTTCTATCCACAAAACTGCTCTTTAAAAGCTGTCCCAAAGGTTAATAACTGTACCTCTGGGGATCTAAGGTTAAGGATGTGATTTTCCTGTCAGTATAATAGAGTCTGCTTAAATTCATGGATGCAGCTCTGCATTGGGATCAGCAGAGAATATTCCCAAGCACAAAAGGAACAAAACCAGTCAATAGAAATCAATATCATTTTCAACTTTTGAAAGACAACTCTTTTGCCTTCATATGCTTTGTAGGTTTGTCACTCCTTCCTATGCACAGTGAATTTTGATTTTTTACTTTACTTTTTATAAGATAGCAACACAAGATAAAGCCTTGGTTATTTAACCATGGACAGTCCAGTGAGAGCACGTCCCACTCTGAAAGAGTGAACACTGCTAAAACAGTGTGTGTAAGCTCCTGTGATGCTTGCCATGCTTCTATATCTGTGGCAAAATGAAGGAAGAGAAAGAGGTTGTCATTTTCCAGGATACACGTGCATTCAGTGTTTTCCTCCTATAAAATGAGTGGATGGTTAAGTGACCCTGCTGGGGATCTTTCCCCATCTAAGCTGATCTAAGCTCATCCACTGCAAGCTGAGACCTGACACCCCACAGTGCTCATCACATCTGACTCTCCCCAGGGTCTACAGAGTGGATGTGCCAGGCAGGGACAGAGTTTTCCCCATCACCAGGATTCCTGTGTCTGTTTACCTGCCTCAGATTGTGTCTACCTGGAGCATGTTTGCCTGTGCAAGAAGACAAAACCAGTATTAATTTAGTTTTCTTCCCCTTAGAACGTTACTGATTTTTTGTGTTTGTGATATCTCTTAGCATTGCTTATCTGTGGCTGTGCTGACTGTGCAAAGTGAGATGCTGTGGGGTATCTGGTGGATGCCTGGGGATTCAGAAGGGCTGGGAAAAGAGCTATAAGAGGGACAGAGAGGTCAAAGACATTCCTGGCAAGCATAGAGTAAACGATTAAGACCATAGTTAATTTCTAGGACTAACAGAGGGCTGTTAAAGGATGCTAAGTCACACTCTGCCTGTGAGTGTATATTGTGATTTGGTATGAGAAATGTGCTTCCTGGTATCCATGGACTTAGGGAAACTGAGAGGCAATGGAACAGAACTTCTTGGGTGTGTTATGAACATGGAAATGTGCCACTGTCCTACCTCACAGGTCTCTGAACTGTTGTAGCCTGGAGCAGGAGGAAAATGTTTCCTGTATGTGTCACAATAGTGAAGAGCCAAAGCAAGGGTTGTGTACTCTATTGCATGACCTGGCTCACTGAACATTTCTATTCATATCTCCTGCAAGGGACTGAGGCCACAAACTAAATATGTCCTATTGGTATGAGGGTTTTCAGCCTGTGACTGGAAAAATGACCTTTTGGGTCCAGGGCTTTGTTGTGAAGGATTGTTTGTTGGTCCAGTGTTACTGGTGTTTTCAGTGCTGTGGGATGCAGGATGCTATGAATATAATTCTGCACTGAAAAGAAATAAGAAAAAAAGAGAAGCACGACAGTGAACCTTGCAGTAAAAAACAGCTGTCAGTCTTAACAATAGAATGTGTACGTACACTGTTATTTATAAGAACTATCTGAAGTTTCGCATTTCTCTTCTGTAGAAGATTGATATGTCAAAATTAATTGAAAAATTAGAAATTGCAAATATATTTGAATAAAAAATAGAACTTTTTTGTCAATGAAGTGAAAATATTTCATTTTAATTTTGATATATTAGTATTGCATATTTTTGTTTTACCTGGAATTCCAAGCTGTTGCTCTGAGAAACATGCTTTAAGTAGTCAAGTTGGAGTTGGTAACCTCATAACAACTTGTTTCATAATTTTAAATTGAGATTCTAATTAATTGCTTTTGTCATTAGTATTTTCATTGGATCAGCAATTGGTTCTTGGTTTCCATGTGTGGTTGGTGTTCAAAGGGTCCTTTATAACTGTTACTGAATCCTCTGATGGAAGACAGTGACACTCTGGTTTGGGGGGCTTGTTCCTGTTTAGATACTGAGTTTAACAAGTGAAGAGAGCAGAAACGAAGTTTCTGGATCTCTTCTGAAAATTTATTTTAACTTCCTTTCTTTTCTTGTAGTCTGAATTTGTTCTCACAGAATGCTATTAGAAGTGGGACTATGCTTAAATGACACCTAGAAAGCAGTGACCTCTCTCAAAAACTTGCACAGGGTGCAGATTATTCACTTTTTTCCCCATCCAAATTAAGTCATTACAACAAAATATATTTAATCTCCCCCCTTCAATAATACTTAAATAGCCCTTGAATTAATTGCTCTTACTTTTTTTTTTTAATGCACAAAATTATAAAATACCAGGAGGACCTTGTTCTTTGAGTAAGAAGGGCCCTTACTGAAATACTTTAGGCTGTGCTTGGTTTCAAGCCTTTGTAATAAAATGGAACAAGGCCTGGCTATGAACCTGAATTCAAGCAGACATTTCCCTCTCAAGGGGCACATACTGTCCTGGTGTGTGTGTTGTTTTAACCTTTAATACAAGTTTTTGCTTCAGTGGTAGACATCCAGCTTTGAGTAGAACATGAGGGAGATTTGCTCCTCGTGGATGATGTCTGGCAGAGGCTGGATGTAATGCACAGTCCAGGCTGGTCTCATTTGGGGAAAAACACCTGTGAGGAGGAGACTTCTGAGATGGTCCATGAGAATGGCAGATGCTGGTGTAGCTGGAGAAGGTGTTGTCATAGTGTGGGGTCAAAAATCTTTGCCAAAGACAACTTGTAGTCCTTTTTTGTTCATTTTGATTAACATAATGAACTTGAAAAATGCAAGTTTAGAAAAAACACATCACATAAATAGAATTTTCTTCCCTCTTTCTGCAACAGCTATTGATGGATTCCAACTGAGTGGATAGAGATGACAGTCAAATTCTTATGTTGAGGTTGCAGGGGGAGAGTTTGGTCAGGATAACACCTGTGCAACACCATTAGTGCTCTGTGTATGCCACAGAGGGTGGGAATTCAGCTGCATCTTTCTCATTGGGAATGAGCAGAATGCCAAGAATAATTGAGCTGGATTTTTGAATTCTAGGTTGAGATTGAAGGTTTTTCATAAGGACTTGCCATGAAATTCCAGTGCTATCCTTAGAGCAAAGCCTCAGGCTTGCACTAGCATTTCAGAGACAAAGTTTAACATCTTCCTTTTTCTTGTGTTGGAGTCAAAGATTTGTAAACTTCCCCAACTGTGAGAAGTCAAATGCATAAAAGTGTGTGCTTTCATGAATTTTTATGGGTCTGTGAAAAACCAGTCACAGATGAAAATGGTATTTACTCTTCTGCAGAGCAGCCCTACGTGATGGAGCCAGGCAGTTCTGTGACCATTAGCAGTCCATGGAGGGAATGTACAGAGTTGCTAAGCAACACCCAGGAATGCATCCCTATCTTGGCACATAGACATCCATCCCACTGCATTTTTCAGGTGTACCCAAGCAGTTCAGCTAGATTCCACCACTCTATCCAGGCAGTGCCAGATGCCAAGCCATGTGCAGGAGCAGTCCCTGCTTTCTGAAGGAACCAATGCTTCAGGAGAGGGTGGTGGGTTGCAGCCCACGTCCCCTGTGGTGTTGCCCAGGTGTCCCCACGGTGCTCCTAAGGTGTAATTTTCCTCATCCTCCCTAAAATCCTTTCAGCAATGAATGTTGTTAAGTGGCTCATTGGTTTTTGGTGTCCTCAGCTTGAGGGTAGAACAAGAGGTGCCCAAGTGGAGGAAATCCAATTCTATTTCACTAATAGGTTCAGAGGTTCCCAGCATAACAATTTTGTAGTCTATGACCTTTGGCTGAAAATTACTGACTAAATGCCAGTCTGTATCAGCTTCTGCAGATCTTTGCAAATGCATAAATGTTACTGTTTAATATGTTGCTTATTCTGAAGTCTATTGTAAGTTTCTATTTTTAAGGCTATTGAAATCAAACTTGATTAGCAATAATTTAGACTACTGAGACAACTAAAAGAACATTTTATTATCAGTTATAGCACTGTAGCACTGAGCTTTTAAGATTCAATTATTGTTTTACTTCGCTGCTGACATCTCCTACCTCCTTCACCCACTCTGATTCAGCTTCTCACTGGTCCCTTTCAGTTTTCCTTGCCTGCCATGTACAATTTCATAAACACCGAAGAGTAGAGCTTTCTTTCAGCAGGTAGACAATAAGTGGAAAGAAACCCTTGGGAACTGATCAAGTTAAAACCACAGAAATGTAAGGGAATTATTAGCATTTTGATTATGTACTAGGAAGCACACACATTGGCACATCAAAAATTTGTTAATTAATTCAGGAAAAAAATGTAGGTTGGAAAGGACTCCTCTGAAAATCCTGAATTTGTTTTGCTATGTGTTCTACCAGCTACAAAGCTGATAGCATGTCTATGTCTGCAGGACATACCCCTTGCACACCTGCCTGTTATTATCGATTTGTCTGGGCCTTCCTGACCTTCCCTGAAGCTCTGTGCTGTGAAGCATAAACAACTGAGTATATTTTAAAAAACTGAAAGAAAGGAAACTCATAGTACAGTTTGTTCCATATTCCTCCTGGTTTGTCTGGGAATAATCAGGGTTAAAAAAACTTTAATCCCAGCTATTCTAATAACCACACTTTTTACGTAAATAAAGAAGAAAGAGATCAAGGTCCAGAGAGTATTGAAATCTGCTTGACATCATCCCTTAACTGTGTCAGGATTCATGCTGGAATGCAGCAAGTGCAAGGAAAGGAACCATGGCTGATGATAACCATCACAGGAAATTCTCCAGGAGGCAATTCATCATAAGGGGTGAGTTTCGCCCCAGTGCCGAGTGTCACTGCAAGCCCAATTCATCATTTATGTCTCAAAACACTGTATTTGGAGAAGGCAAGTGGTGCATAGGCATTTTGCTGGCTTGTTCCTCAGGATGAGTTCTGACCTGCATGCTCAGAGTTCCTCTAAGGAAGCAGAGTAGGAAGGGAATGTATCCAGCCCTGAGAAAGGAGTTTCTGAGGTGACAGCTCACAGTGATAAGCGGTGCAAACCACAAACAACTGAAGATTAATTAAAAAGAGAGAGTTAACATTCTGCCCTATTTCATAATGATGACATTCTCCTTGAAATATATACAACATCTGCATGCTGCAGTTCAGCCAGGCAACAAGACATCAATAAATATCTCCTTTGAAAAATATAGCTTCTTGATAAATATTGCATTAAAGAAGATGATGCTGGTGTCTGCTCAGTATCTGTTGGGTAGCCTGGCAAGACAATATTGAAATACGTGCTGTGCTCTCTGCATGTGTTGCATCAATTGGGGCTCAGTCCATCTCCTGCTGAAGTCACTGCTTTTTCATTACTGTGGCTGAAGCACCCTTTGCTTTTACCATCTCCCTCTGTGTGATTTTCATCATGAACAGCCTTCTAGAAAAGAACACTTTCTTGCCAATTCTGCAAGTGTTATTTCTATCAATATCAAATGAATTAAATCCTCAGTGATCAATATTCCAACCCATGTATTAGTTTCTCTTATCTATTTAAACATGTGTTCTTGCTCTGTCTCTTCCTTTTGCCCAAGAGGTCTTAATTAAAGATTAACAAATCAGCTGGAATCAAATAAGAACAACTGAGCTGAAGTGAAAATATGAACTTGTAAAAACCTTAATGCAAACTTGGAAAAATTATTTGGGGTTGGTATTTTTTAGACAACTTTAAAAGAGCTCTTCATCTCATCTCTGTGGTGCCCTGTAGCACAGGGAGTAGAAGCTCATCATTGAGAGAGGCTGCTCCTTTGTGTTCCTTCTAATGCAAATAATGGCATCGAGAGTGCTGCAGCTACCAGGGTTTGTACAGGAAAATACTTCCCTGTTTATTTCAGTGAAGCAGATCTCTGAATGTAAGAAGTGATTTGTTTTGATTTAACAAGGTTGTCACAAATTCAAGCATATCTGTAGCACCTGTCAGTACCACACAGAGATGGGAAAAAGAACCACAAACACCAAGACAAGCGTGGGAAGGGAAGCAGAGATGGGGAGATCATGAGAGAAGAACTGTGGGTATAAAGAGAAGTGTGTCATATCAAGGGCCTGCTAAATTATCATTAGCATTAATTAATGAATGGGAAACATGAACGTTTGGTTCTGCTGAAGATTCTTAGCATGACTCAGCAATGAATTTCTGTGATAACTATCTCTGAATACTCCCAAAGGATTTTGAAAACTGAAAAAACTCTCTTTGTATCTGTTGGAAAAGTCCAAGGTAAAGGCCAGTGCTTCAAAACTGCCTGCCAAGCTATTTGGGATGTGAACCCAATTCCCAATTTTTCCCATAGCCTTGGTGGTGTCTCAGGTTGCACAGATACAAGAGGTGTAACCTGTGATAGGCATAAGAGCAGTTTTGATGAGGCTGGGAGCTGTTCTCTCTGAGCCATGCAAGACTTTGGTGGCTTCCCAAACCACAGTGCAGACCTCAAACCTAAGGAGATCTCTGCCCTGCAGAACAGCCACTACCTTTATAACTGGGTGTGCAGATGTTTCCAGCTGCAGTCAGCACAGGTGGGAGATGGGCCAAGTCTGCAGCTGGGTTTTACCCCGGCATGATGAGCTGATCCATGCAAATGCTCCTGTTTCATTTATCCCTTTATTTGAGGAATCAGATCACTTGGCAGTTGACAATGTTTCCCTCTCCAGCTACACAGATATAGTGCCTACAGTGAAGCTTCTCCTCCTTCTGCTCCTTTTTTAACTTGGGTTTTTTTTTTTTTTTTTACTTATTTGACTGAAAGCAGCAAACAGATAAATGTGTTGACAAGCAATAGCTCAGCAGAGAACAAAAGCGGGAAAGAACACCTTGAAAGAGGTAATCTTTGTGAGAAGCAAGTGGGAGTGAGAGATGAGCAGGTAATAAAGAGACTTTTGCCTTTAGTGCATCTAGCTCCTGGTAAGCAAGCAGACATGAAATGAGAGAGAAGCTGTTTCTTACCCAGACAGAACAAACGCCTGACAGCATGGGCTGCATCCATGCAGCACTGCTGGGTCTGCCATGGGCTTTCCCACTATCAAACCCATTCTCAGTTAGCAGCAACAGGAGATAGATGGAAGCACTGGGGTTTGAGGTTTTTTTTCCTTTTTTTTAGCAAGTATATGCAACTATGAAAGGTTTGAAATAAAACTTGCAGCTATAAAGCAGAGAAAAGATACAGATGCTTGATGGAGCATCTCGATAAGGAAATAATGGGAGTGATCATACCAGCAAGTGTGATTTTACACACACAATCTTTTTTATATTCCTCATAATTGGTGTTTTTTTTTTTCCCTGAGATGAACCTTTGGGATTTAGAGATTGTATTCATCTATAACTTCCCTGCTCCTTCTCTTTCACCCTCCTTCTCTCTCCACTTCTCTTTCACCCTTAGGGAAAGGGAGATAGAAATTGTATCTTACAGGGATTTCCACTTCAGTTTGTGCTGAGTTTGTGTCCTACTTAAATCAGAAGGTGGTTCCAGTATGCTCATGAGAGGAAGCAATGGGTCAGCACTGATCTCTTCACTCTTGTGACCAGTGACAGGAGTCCAGGAAATGGCTGGATCTGAGTCAGAGGAGGTTCAGGCTGGGTATCAGGAAAAGGTTCTTCATCCAGAGGTTGGCTGGCCACTGGAACAGGCTCCCTGGGGAAGTGGTCACAGCACCAAGCCTGACAGAGTTCAAGAAGTGTTTGGACAATGCTGTCAGGCACAGGATGGGGTTCTTGCAGAGTCCTCTGCAGGGTCAGGAGTTGGGCTCTATGATCCTGATGTGTCTTTTCTAACTCAGCATGTTCAGTGATTCCATAATTCTGTGCCTGCAGGCACAAGTAGAAATGAATATAAGTAGTCAAGCAAACCCAAAACCTCTGGGAGTGATACCATCTGGAATATCAACATTTAAAGAGAACTTGATATTAGATATCTCTGTCCACTGTGGCTTGCACCAATACACAAGCCAAGTGTGTTTGGAAGTGACAGTGTCCAGGTCTAGCTCTGTGTTCCTCTGAGTTGTCTCTAAACCCAAGTGCTTTTCTAACCCACCCCTGCCTTTTTTTAATCAGATCTGCTTCTCTTGATGCACTTTGTCACCCACTTTCCCTCCATACCTGTTCAATGTCCTGCAGTTTTCTGAGCTGGTAGGTAAGAAAATCATTCTCAGACATTACTTTTTTCCTCCTCTATTTCATTTGGTTTCTAAAGAGACTAAATTTCCTGCTCTGTATTTCCAACTTCTATTGGAAATATCTCCTTCAAACTACCCATAAACATAAATAACAATGAACAGAGACTTGAAATAGATATAGAAACTCTAAGATGTATATGCAAAAAAATGTAACAAAAGGGATTTTTTTAAAAACCCATAAAACATTATGTGATCTCGCTGTTGATTTAGAATTACGCCACCCCTTCTCCAAAGCCCATCAGGCAAAGTTAACATGTACAAATCTAATAAATGTTCATGAAAATAAGTAACTGCTCATGGACTTACCTGTTCTGTGCCTGCTGCTTCCTTTCCACAGCACAAATGTGGCAGGCAGGTGTAGTGAGTGCTCTCCTGTTGGCGTTGAGCTGTTGTGAAAAAGATGCACACCAGGACTTGGCTGTTACTATGATTCAGTACGTAGTGGCTTAGGACTGTCACTCAGGTATGGATAAACAGTTTGTTATGGGTAAATATAACATTTCCAAGCAGTTTCAGCTATCTTTCTGAAAAGATGAGGAGCAGTCTGAAGAGTGGCCAGGAATGAAGAAAGTTTCATCTCAGCTGGTGGCAGGGGGCAGCAGCTCTGCAGAGGTCAGCAGTATTTGTACAGATCAAGACTGGGATTTTCCTGTTTTCAAAGGCACTGAAAACATGATGCAGTTCTGTGGGGGCAGGTCTTGAAACTCTCCTAATCCCAGCAGAGGTGGACATCTGGGTAGTTTTCATCTGCACTTTCTTTTGGTCTTCATTATATTGTAGTCTTCCAGTGCCTCAAAGGCCTACAGAAGAGCAGGGGAGGGACTTCAGACAAGGGTCTGGAGTGGCAGGACCAGGGGGGATGGCTTCAAATAGACAAAGGGGAGAATTGGATTGGGTATTAGGAAGAAATCCTTCCCTGTGAGGGTGGGGAGGCCCTGGCACAGGGTGCCCAGAGAAACTGTGGCTGCCCCATCCGTGGAAGTGTCCAAGACCAGCTTGGACGGAGCTTGGAGCAACCTGGGATAGTGGAAGGTGTCCCTGCCCATGGCAGGAGGTTGGAACAAGATAGTCTGTGAGGTCATCTATAGAATTATGGATTTGTAGAATCATTATAGAATCAATGATTCTATGGCCATCCCTTGAAGATTTCTGCTCCACAGGAGAGCCCAGGCTACAACCAGTACATACGTGAGAGTTGTAAAACTCATTATCTCCCTCTGATTTTGAGGGTAGTTCAGACACAGGAAAGCTTTCTGAAAGTTTAGGCATTTCTTATCCATGCACCAAATGGAAGTGTGGCCTAGGAGGCCAGAAGGATGAAGCCAGCCATTCAGCTTCCCACACTACAATTTTCTCACACTCATCCTGTTTTGGAAAAAGCCTGTGCAGTGCTTGTTCAGAAGACCCTTGCACAGCTCATGTGCCCTTTAGGCCTTTAAAATAGGGCATGAGTAGAACCCATATAGTTCATGGACATTGGCCTGAGAGGGAATGTCACTCCAGTGGCATTCAAATCTCTCTCTCTCTTCTTGGCTGGGTCTTTAGATTTTTATTCTGCCTAAATAGCATTGGTGAAAAGCCAAGGAAATAAAAAATCTACCTTGGTACAGAATCAGCAAAACCAGTAATGGATATAAGGCTTTTCCCCCCCCTCTAGACCTTACATGTAAAAGGAACATCAGCAGTTTGCCCAGGCTGAGAACCTGAGTCAAGCAGTGTGACCCAAGATCAGTTATCCCTTTACACTGCATGTGTTGTCTACTGAGAATTATTTATTTAAACAGATTGAAAGTTTTTAAAAAAGTATATAATAAAGAGATTTAATCTTTTTAAATGTTTGATAGGATGGTGGACTTAAGCCTTTAGTAATTTTCAGTGTCTTAAATCTTTTTGCTGCTGCCCAGGAAATCAAAGCTCTTGGCTCTGTACAAAATTTGACAGGTCTTTCCAAGCCTGAGCACATAGCAGGTTTGTGTGTTACAGGCAACTGCCTGGTTAAGAACCAATACAAATCTTAAACTGATAGGGAGAGGTAAAACCAGCAACTATTGTCAAAAGGATTTAACAAAAATCTTGAATGAAATCTGGAAATAATAAAAAAAATGTATTTATAAGCTTAAACAGGATCCTGTGAAATGGTGATAAGTATTGTGTGGCTTCTGCTAGATTGAGGGGTGGGTTTGTGCTGGCTTAGAAAGAGATACTATTCATCTTTATTTGTGCTACAGCTTTGATAAAATGGGCTTAAAAGTAAGAGATATATATGAGCTGTGTTCAGTCTCCAGTAGCAATGACAGTTTGATTTTATCACTGCCAAATGCAATATGCAGTCTTGTGTTCAGTAACCCTCCCAAAATCGAGATGCATTTTAAGTATAGGTGTAAAGTATTCTTTTTTTTTTTTCTTTTTTTTTCTTTTTTTTCCCCATAACAAGCAGAAAAGCACCTGGTAAATGCTGTGTTTTTTACAGGTCTTGGTCATTATTTGGTGGAGCAGCTGCAGGTGGGATTTGTGTTTCCCTGTATTAAATGACTTTGGGAAATGCAGAATTGTAGCCTCTAGTCCACAGGCTATGGGAGGAAAATCTAACTTAGTGGAGCATGTATCCTTGGATTACTGTTGTACAGCCTTTTGGTTGTATCAAAGCAGCTGTTGTGCAGATAATAGTCACTGTCTTGGGTCTGAATGGGTTATTGAATCGGTGCAAGCTACTGCAAATTGCAGTGAGCTTGGCTTTTCAGAGAGCCTAAGAGGGAAGGGAATAACAGAGCTGAATCTTCCTGCTGACAGAGCACGTGCACATACCTGTGGGGAGGAAATAAATGGGTTTCCATCCAGCTCCCTTAAAACTAAAACCTTCCTCTTGCTGGCTTTGAAATAGGTAAAGGCGGCAGGTACTCCTGCGAGACATTAGGAATTGCCAGGAGAACTGCTCTGAGATAAAGCATGGGCCACTTTCAGAACCTAACATTGCAAATGAAGCAATTTGGATTCTGTTCTTGACTCTGGCCCAAACATTCAATTATAGAAAAGTTATTGGAAACCCAGTAAAATTTCCTTTATTTCACTTTCGTGATACACAAAATGGGAATAAGTGCACAGGTTCTTTGATACTATGTTAAATATTAAGTGACAACATTATTATAGTCAGTCACTGATATGTGAGGCATGTGAAAATCTTTGAATATATAACTGTGTTTTTGCCAGGCACTAGGTAATGTTGATGTAGTAAAGCATAAGTAAATGAAGAAATAAAGAAAGGGAAATAACAACTTCGTAAGTTGCTGTTGCTGATACTCGGTTTCCATGATTATTTTAGGTAATATAGCTCAGAGGTTGAATTTCTGGGAGTAAATATAGCCTAACTCTGCAATGCCTGATTTGTGCAGGTATTTTCAGGAAATAAACTGTGGAATATACTCTGATAAAAATGAAATCTACAGTATCACAAATATCTCCAGCAAGGCAGCCACCATATGTACATGCAAATATACAGATCCTTGCAGATGGAAATACTGTTCAACCCTCTGTTGATTTAATGACTTGTGGCTGACAACTGGTGTAATATTTTCCATATTGCAGTAACATCAGAAAATTACATTTCACAACTTTTCCTACAAGGAAAATATATTACATGCTGAAGTGAATGAGAGGTTTTCTTTAGGGAAGACCAGGTATGGGGTAGAAAATAATTGCTGGAGTGTCTCTTGAACTATCATTACGCCTTTAGAGCAAACTATGATTTGGGCAGAGAAACTTATTTAGTGTCAAGGCCAACAAAATCTTGTTTAAGTTGGATATGGTTAAATATCATTGAAATGTGTAGAAAGAACTCAAATTACAGGAGCCCAAAGAGTTCACTTGCTGACAGCTTTAGAGAGAAACACTTTCTGACATTTTATTTAAAAAGAGTCCAAAATATCGAGTTTGTTAGTATGATTACTTTTGATGCATCTTCCTTCATCCTGGAAGGTTAGACTTATGGTCTTGGAGTTCTTTTCCAAACATAATGACACTGTGGTTCAAAAATTGCAGCTTTTTCCCACAGCCTTTTGGCTGTTTCATTCCCTTATGTCTTGGAGCAATACTGGTGGTGAAACCAGTGAGTTTTCTCTCTCCCTTCTGGGTAGTTGTGTATGATGAGCATAGGGCCACAATTCCTGTAGCTGATTCCACGCCTCCTTCCCTTGCCCTCTACCACCTCACATCTAGATTTCACTCTTTCTTGGAAATCTCATTTACAAAAATATGCTTTTCTATGAAACATGATTTGCAGGCCTGTTATTAAAATCTCACTGCATTTATATTTTTGACAGTGTGAACCAAATTGCTCATAATTCCATTATGCTCTGTATATCACTGAGTTGGGAGAGTAATTCTGGCATATGCTAATGCCCCTTGGTTTACACACATAAAATGCTGTTCTGGTAACAAAGTAGTGAGTATATTTTATAATGGGATATATATCATTATAAATGGAACACTGGTTTTACAAAATATTTTAAGAGGAAGGTAAATTAGATCATGAAAAGTGCATAAGGGCTATAAATTATGCAGTAGCCTAAAGAATTATTATAAAGAGATTTGGTTGTGGCCTGATCCCATGAAACCTTTAACTGTGGCCATTAAAATAAACTATATCAACTGCTCACAGACACAGAAGATTTATTACATCCCATGGAATGGTCACCTGAAACTTCAAAATTGCATACAGCATGAAAATAATGGTCCCCCTTAATTCTTGATGCAGATGTTTTTAATGAGTGATATTAAAAGGGAAATGGTAGCAGTTTCAACTGGAGTTTTTATAGTACTCTCTCTTGACATTCAAAACATTTTTCCCTGGAGAGGTGCCTAGCATTTTTAGAGGGGAAAAGCTTTAATGTCTGATGTGGCTTGTGAAAGAGGCTTGGGGGTGACAGACTGGAATACTCAACATGGAGAAATGTATTCAGAACCATACTTGGGTGTCGTGAAAAAGCCTTCAGTTTCCCCCCTGTCTAAATCAGACATCTATTCGTCTTTCTCTCTACTTGTTCTTCTTCCTAATTTACTTTCTGTTTCTTTACATCACCATGTTTGTCTTTATGCCTTCTTCAAGCTTTTGCAGCCAAATCCTCTCAGAAGGATTTCTTCTGGAGTCCAATTGTGCACCTCCCTGAAAACTTCTTGGTTAGGTGTCACATCACAGCAGTGGGACAGGTATAGTCTTTAAATGGAATTCTTGGAGAATTAGCAGCATTTTGCCCTTCTCGCTGCTAAAGTGAGACAGAAGGTCAATGTCCCAACCCCAGTTAGACATCTGGGTCCCCAGTAACTGAGCTGGGACCATGCAGCAGATACTGGTGGACTCATCACACAGGGGGTCTGTACTATAACAAACTTGTTTAATATGCTGATGAGAGATTGTAGTTCATTATTAGCTCCCATTAGTTATTAATTTGCTGCTTCAAAGAAACATAATGCTCAAGTCCATGTTAGTGCTTTGGCACCTGGGCTGAAATTTGGAGTCACTTCTCTAGATAGCCAGTGCAGAAGCACTGCTTAGGAAAAAAACTGGGAGAAGAATAAAATTAAGTATCTCTGAAGGAAATGAAATTAGATAATGATTAGGCATTAACCAGGTCATTAATTTCTGGGCTATTTTAGGGAAGGAGAAGCCCTGCAGAAATGTGTGGAGGAGTTGCACTTAGCACTCCAGATCTCTCAGAGATTCCTAAATGCTCTTGTCCCTGTTCCCAACCTGGGATCAGCAGTCACTGTCTTTCTGGTGGTCCAAGCTTCCCTTGTGTCTCTGTGTGTCTGACAAGTTGAATCATTAAACCCCCTAACTTTCCATTAGTCACTAAAAATTGCTACTTATGTAACTCTGCTATGTGGCTTTTTGTCAATGTACAGAGGCTTTAATGTTGCTTCTTGATCATCATCCCAGCAGTAGATAACATTATTATATTTAAAGATGTGTGTAATTTTAGTATAGCTGAATTAGTGAAGAAATGGATCACAGATGAGCAGGCTTTGGAAGGCAGAGATCCAGCAGCCTGCTGGGCTCATCAGGGGCATGTTCTCACAGGCATCCAGAGAGGGTCAACAATTTGAACATCCTGTTGAGAAACCATGTACGTCCAAGGACTCTGAGCATCCCAAATAACAGCGACTCCAGCATGTGTCTGCAGACCCCATCCCCAGGCAGGCTAATTCTCACATAGATGAGATGTGTTGGGTACCACTGTGTGAGCTGCAGAGGACTATAAATATTACTTTTGGCAGTAGCTACTCACCATGGTACTGTGCCATTTTAAACTCCATAGCATGAATGCTCTGTCATTTCAAGGAGGGAAACACTTCTGTTAATTTCTATTACTATATTTCACTTTTTGTAAAAAATTTTTCTTCTAAGTACATGTAGTAAAATCTCATCATTTCAACTATTTTGTTTATAGTGCTACAAAAAGGGATGAGGGAAAATCTGACTTTATGGGGCTGCTGCACTTATTCTCCTTCCTTGGACCCTCAGAAATCTATGGGGAGAATGATGAAAAATTAATGCTACTGCTCATCTGCTGCTGTTCTTGCTGCATTAGTATCAACAAGAAATCAGTCCTGTGTTCTTGTAAAAAAAACATGTTTTCTGCATGTTACATACCCAGTGACAGTCTGCACAAACTTTCATTTGAATGTATTTGGTTGTTTGTGCTATGTGCCAGCATTGTCAGCTCCAGGGATTTTATCATTAGTCTCCTGACAGGGTTTGAGGCTTGTTTTTGTTTTGATTTTCTTTAAAACTCTGACAACAGTGCTATGAGGCTTTTGTCAGGTTAGTCTAGTTTGATGCTGGTTGACAATAATTACACTAGCAATTAGGCATACTTTTATAGGATGGCTCTAATTTCTCTGCAATTACAGCTGGAATGACAGAAATACTTCTCTATTTTTAAAGGAAAGTAAAATTTTAACCTTCATGGTGCCAGGGAAAAGAGCTTGGAAATGTTATTTTCAAATGATTAAAAGCTGGAGGGCTAAAATTAAGCCTTCAATTATATTAAAGGCTAATCTGGTGATACTAAATCCTTTTTTATGTTTCGGGTATCTGACCTGCAATTTTTGTGCGTCTGGGGCTGACAGTATCAATTACATTACAGCAACCCATTAAACCAGTGACCTTTGGGCACTGACTTTTTAATCTCTTAAGGGTAAAGGGATTTATTCAGACTGAGTTTGAGATGAGTGTGATTGTTTACTTTCTCATTTTTCTCAGGTTGGCTCTAACATAAATAGTTTCTAGTAACTTCTGTGTATTTTGCCTCATGCTGATGGAACACTGTGGGTCCTGCAAGCTCTTCTCTAACATCCCTTTGCTGTTTGGTAACGACACCATGCAGCAACTTGAGTCTGTATTTCACACTTAGTAGGTGTAAGACTTTATGAAATCAGGGTGTTTTGTCCTCATAATTTGCCAGCTCTGGCGTACAGTGTCAGGTGGGCCAGGAGAAGGGAGTGGTTTTTGCATAGCTCTGGTCATGGTTTAACCTTTGGGTTTTAAGTCTGTAAAGTGTCTAAAGTCTGTAAAGTCTAAAGCATGCAGAAGCTGCTGGATAACCATTAATGTTGTTGGTGTGAGCAACAAAAGAGGTGAAGGCTTTCACTGATTTTTTTATTTTTGTGAATTGTATGAAAATGTTGTTGCGGTGCGGGTTTTTGATTGTAATTTGGTCCCAGTAGTCAGTTTTATACCCTCACCCCCCATTTTGTATTGTTATAGCATATTTTATTACCAATGGATTGTTCCTTTCCTCGTGTGTTGTTGGTTTTGCCCTAGGTGTCCATCTCCCCAAAGACCTGCCCTTTTGTTCCCTGTTCCTCCTCCCACTGACTGTCAATCCCTTCCCGTGCCTGCCCCTTTCTCTAGAAACTTCCCCATCAGTTTTGTATCCTTCGAAGCCCCATTGGTTTGTTTAAGTTGTTCTCCTCCCCTGTAATCCCCTATTGGTTTAAACATTGTATTCCCCGCCTTGTGTTCCCCCCCCAGTTTCTCCCAATTGGTTAAACACCGTATCCTCCCCTGCAACCTCCTCCATTTATAAGTTGATGTCTGTTTTTGTTTGGTGTTTTTCTGTCCCTGGCCCTCCAGGGAATAAACAGCTTTGGAAAGCATACAGAAGCCCTCTCCCTGTTCCTTGTACCTGCCCTCGGCGCAGTCCTATCCCCAGCGCACTCCACCCGTGCCGTGGAGCAGCCATGCCCTACAGCCACACCCAGGATTTGACAGCTCTCTGGGGGTGGCCCACTCTCGCCAACGGTGTCAGGAGCTGGTTGGGCTGAAGAAATCTGGGACCGCAGCAAAATGTCTGAACAAAATAAGGAAAAAATCCTATTTAATTTATAGAAATTAAAATTTTTTTGTTAATGTGTTTTGTGTGTCTAGCATACATATTAATATATTTTATGTGTCTTATAATCCAGAGATTTTTTAATGGAAATTTTTTTTTTGAGTTTTACCTTTTGGTAGACTTCACATCAGCCTTTGCTTCAGCCAGTGAGTTCTCACGTGCTTTCTGAGTGGTTATTTGGTATTTATCCAGTCTAAGTTGGAAAACTTGTTTCTTTTGTGGGTAATTTGTTATAGCCAATCCACATGACTAGAAAATGAGCTCAAATGCCTCAGAGGAACCAATTTTTCCTAATGTATATATTGGGTGTCATGTATTTCTCCTTTACTCTTTGAAAATTTACCATCCAGTCTTATACAGGGCAGTGCCGTAAGTAGAAAAATGCTTACAAATGTGCCATTAAGTAGAAGAAAAGCCTCCAGCTAGTCTTAGTGGGAATTTAATTAATTATGAGCTGCACAAATTCTATGTGCATTTAGTCATTCTTCCTGCATAGCAATTATGTGTGCTATGAACCTCTATTCCTATTTTTTGCATATGGATAGACAAATATCTGCTTAATTTAACATTAATTATGTATGTATGGACCCTTATATATTCTTACGTATAAATCAGCCAATTAAATCTGTGGACAGAGTCCTTGCTCCCCCTCTCTCAGAACTGCCCTTTGCTCGTGTCTCCCTCCCAGCAGTGATAGGAAGGTTGAAGCTGGTCCAGCCTCCAGCTTCCCATTCCCATCACCATCAGGTGATGCACCATCATGGAGCACCATCATCATCGGCTTTTCAGGAGCCTGCCTTTCCCTCATCCCTGTCTCTGCCTTGCCATGTCCTCTGAACACCTTGATACTCATGTCTTTGAAGCCCTGGCAATCTGGGGATGTGTGATCTGGCTGTGTATGACCAGACTCTGCATTCATGGGGGTTTTTATTATTTTTTTCCTCTTCCATATGGTGAATATACCTTTATTTAGGAGCTCAGGGAAGAGACATGTCCCTGTAGGGTTAACTGGTAGCCAAGCAAACTCTAGCTAAGCCCATCCAACCAGCAAAGACACATCGCTCCTGAGACACTACACTAACCCCAAATGTAACCCTAACCTAGAAATTCTTGTAGAACAAACCATGAAATCCCTGATTTCCCTAATGCAAGCAGTGCAGAGACACTGGCTGGCCCCTGACACTGGCTTTGGGAGTTGGATAAGTAGTCTGGGACCAAGCAGTCTGCAACATATCTTTATAAACTTACCTGTCTGCCAGTTCCAAGGGAGTCACTGTTGCTCTTTCAAGTGCTGGAGCTGGGGAGATGACATGAGCCACTCCTGACACTTGTCAAATGCAATTTTCTATAACTGGTCATTCAGTATCCATGGATTAGGTTGCATATCTGCAGGGAAAATGAATTATCCTGCTTCTGAGCTCTGAGAGAGGCAGCAGCTCAACCATGAGATCAAGATTGCTTTCCAGCCACCTTAAAAAATCATGTAGGAAAAGATCCAAAGTAAAATACCAGAGCAGAGAGGTAATCTGGCACATCTGGAGAGGATGACCTAGTTGTATCCTGGAAGATGTAACTTCACCTGCCTTGATCTCCTCTACAGGAGAGCAGCTTGGATTGCAAAGGGTGGACAGATGAAGGTCACCACATCTACAAGACTTTGGCAGCTCTTGCCATTGCCAGGGCCAGAGTTTTACAGCCCAGGGAGTAAAAACAAAGGACTGTGATAGCAGGATGAGTGAGTGGAGCCCTTTGCAGCTGTGGTGAGGGGACAGTGTCTCTGCAGGTGTTCTCAGGGTGTCTGCTGGGCTCTCACTGTGTGACTGTGGCACCGAGTGAACATGTTGCACACTTTATATGGCAAGCACCCATGAGTGTTTTAGAGACACAGCCAGCCTAGGTCTTTCTGACCCACATTCCCTAGACAAGACCCAGCTCCAGACTGTCAGATATCTTTGGGGAGTTTCATAAATGGATTGAAGCTTTTGGTGTTTCATTTGCATACACATGAACTGAACATGAGGAAAACTTTCTGTGAATTTGAAATCTTTAGCAAACTTCTCAGCTTTGGCCCTCATGTTGGTGTCTGCCTCAATCTGAGCAATCAAAATGTTTCTGGTAAAGAAAATGGGGCTTCCATGTGAGATGGGGCTGCTCTTGGGCACCTTCCAGTCCTGAGATTGTAATGTCATGTAGGAGCTCTCAAAAGCAACTTGTTAGAAAGGATTTGGGACAGGACTTTGCCTCTGTCCCATATTTTCCAGAAGACTGTCGTTTGCACTTTCCCCTATTTATAGCTATTTCTGAAGTCTTAAAGACTACTCTGAAAAGAAAATCATTGAGGAGAGGGGTAATTGAAATTTCCCAGAGGGAACGCTTTAAAGTGGCAACAACTCAATGGTTGGCCAACACTGCTACGAGGCTTCCATCCCGCTGTCAAAGCTGGTTAACTAAAAGGCTTTCTCCCATTGTGGACTGTCAGGCTGAATTTGTCATGTAGCTCGAGAGTGAATCAATGAACTGATTAGCAGTGGTTGAGAGGGGTAGTTTGGGAATTAGCACTGGTGTGATTTCTGTGACTTGCTTTGTTTTTGAGTGTAAAGGATCAAGATTAGGCCAACTATAAATACAAATAATTCCTGTAATTTGAATTCCTGGATTTGTGCCAGGGAAGGTTATGGCAGTAGAGGAGACATCAGAGGAGAAGGCACTGACCCTTCCTTTCTGTATTCCTTTCACTTCTTTGTTATAATATTATTGATGAAGTGACCAAAATGGTATCTGGACATATCTGAGAAATCAATGAAAAAGTAAATATTGAGGAAAAAAAAAAAATCAATTGTCCTGCAGTGTAAATTCAAATGTGACCTGGTTTTACTGTACTTTGTATATACTGCATAAGTACCTGGCTGTGAGGAGATATATTTTGCTTTATTTCTTTCAACTGGATTTTTGTAGAAGCTAATTTCTTAAGAGGAGAAGAAGCTGTTAATTTTAGCTTTTCCAGCAAAGGTTCTAAATTCAAGTCCCTTTATTAGAACTCTTCTGAACTTTTGAGTCCTCCAAGGACTTCAAAGAGCTTCCTAATTGCTTTCAGTTAGGTAACAGTTTAAGCAGCCTTAT
This sequence comes from Ploceus nigricollis, assembly GCA_013399945.1. NCBI lineage: Eukaryota > Metazoa > Chordata > Aves > Passeriformes > Ploceidae > Ploceus > Ploceus nigricollis. Next base: position 1,961,789 of record VXBC01009447.1, read on the forward strand.
TTAGATTTCTTTTCTGTCTGTTCTTCCTAAGCTTTGTTCACCTTTTCAATTGCATCTTTTAGACCACTGTATGTTATCTTTTACTTTATGAGATAAACTTTTTTCCACTGAATATTTCAGTATGAATGGACATACCTATGTCTTACTGTCTATATGTCTTACTAGCTGTCCATTAATGGACAGGTTGACCCCTGCCACATGCAATCTCCTTTTGATTGCTTCCCAGGCTTTTTTCCTCTCACATCTGTCTCCTCTGCCATGCTTGGCTGATAGCATACCCCATCTTTTCCCACCCTGCTCTTCAGCTGCTATTTCCATACTTTCGGTTCTTAGCTCTGAGCTCAGGTCATGAGGATTTACACAAGCCACAAAGGGGAAGTTTCATATAAAATACAACAAAATTTGGAAGATCTGCTGTGACTCCCAATGCTCTTGGATTTCCATTGGTAGGTCTCAAAGCCCACATGGAAATCTGTCTTTTCCATATTTATTATTGATGTTCAGATGTGCACAGCAGCACAATTGTAAATCCCTGCTTAGGCAGCACTGCTCAAAGAGTGTGTTCTTCACATGAGGGACTTTGATGAATATGTACTGCTTTGATCAAACCTTCATGTTTTAGGAGGCACCAAGGGGTACAAAGCAAGTCCTAGCTGATGGAAGGGAACTGGCCAACGATGGCTCAAAGGCTGTGGTTTTAAGTGTACAGGGACTGTTGTCTCTGCTTGTTCAAAACAGGCTCTGTGCATGTGGGGAGGAGCTGTCTCAGTCTGGTGACTCCACTGAAAGGGGGATATATTGCATTTTACAGAATAGCAAGTACACATCACAAGGGATTCTGATTCTGGCCCCGTGCAAGAGTGGGACACAAACCTGTCACCATTTCTCCTTTGCCTATTCATCCTGACAGACAAAACAAAGCACACAAGAAACTTGTCCAGAGTTACCCAGTGGCAGGAGCCAAAGTCAGGTCTTCTGAGTGCAAGGGCAGTATTCTGTTCACCAGTCCCACTCTCTATAGGGCTATGACAGCAGAGTTTAGCAGCACTGTAATTTATGATGTCCTGCTACGTGTTCTACATTACAGCAAGGCTGACCAAGTTTGTAATTTTAGTGTATATGATCAACATGCTGCTCATTTTCCCATTATCAGGGAAGTCTATAATTCAGCTCCCTCATTTATGTCTCATACTGGAGCATTTCATTTCTATGACTGTGAATTATCAGCATCCAATCCTTGAAGGTATGACTGGAGATAATAGCCTAAAATTTCACAGGTGAATGATTACTTCAGTTGTCCAGTTTGTGATACCTTTGAGGGCCTTGCCTTCCCCTGCAGAGGAAAGTGTTCAGCATTTTCTGAAGACCATGACCTTCTGCAAATCTGTTTTGTTTGAACTCTTATTTGTTTAAAGACTGCTATTATGCACCCTCAGTTTAGTTCTCCCACTCAGCCTCCAAAATATTAATAAATATATGGCAGAAAGATGAATATGCTTTGCACTACCAGCCTTTTTTTCTTTTAACAGGTTGCTGCCTGTAAAGTGTATTTTGAAATAAGGTTTTGCAAAACTACTCAAATTACTCTGGAGCATAAGCTTGGGATCCAAACTTCTTCATTGGGATTTGTTTAAAAGTCCTGGTTTGTTGCCTGGCAATCACTATTTACAGCAGTCAGCACAAAACTATCAGTCTGGAACTTTGAAAGCATTAAGGCAATTAACTTCTTATTTTGCGCTCAAAAGGAATCAGACACTGTTAATGAAATCACATATCTATGTTCAAAACTCTCCTCTTGCATGGAGACACGGTATTTGGTGCAAATATCTCTTCCAATTCTTCTGTATATACAGTGCAATGCCCACCTGAGGCAATCTGTGCATGGATCCAGCCTCTCCAGGACGTTTGGCACAGCACCATCCCCTGAATAAGTGGTTACTCTGGATATCCTTGTTCCAAATGTGATTTACCCTGAGTGCAGCCCAGATTATTCCTGCAGGACTTCGTGGTGTGCTGAAATACAGTGAACCTTTTTCTTGCATCTACCAGTTGTTACCCCAGCTCCTCTTGGTCTGCCTTACACAAAATTGGAATTTGGTCCAGAGAAGTGGAAGCCCAGGCTAATTTCTACCAAGCAGATGTTGTAAAAGGCTTGTTTTATCTTCTCAGCCTGTGTGAGTTTGAAAAGAACAAATTGTGAGTTTTAGAGTTCTCTGAAAGAACTCTGTGAGGTGTTGATGAAGAGCATGTTGGTATGTCAAACACATGGAGAGTGTCTCTTATTCTGATATACGTTGCCTGTGGTTACTGTGTTTTCAGAGACTTCATCCCTTACATATGCAAGTCACAAGCTGCTGGACTGGCCACTAGCATGGACAATTTCTAGGTGGCTGTTGTTTTGTATGCACAACTCCATGCTTACAGTTAAAAATTGGGCGGAGTTTTAGTACATCAACAAACATGATGACCCATACTGAGCCATCCACAAGCCCTTCCTCCTGTTGGTACAGATAGTAGTAAGCAGAGTATTTCTCTGGATGGACAGTTTGCATGGTCTGTCATCTGTGAAAATGAGAAGATTTAGAATGCTCCATATTAAATTATTGGAAAACTCAGGCATTGATGCTGTGGGACTGCTGGGACTCGTGCAGGGTGTAGTTGATCTCCCCACTGCTTCACTTATCTTCCCAGGTACATCTGCTCAAAATTCATCTCTTCTGACTGTACACTTTTGTTCCGTGACTTGTCAGATTCACTGATGTTGATCACTTACTTCCATTAATGTCAAGACAACATCTATTGACACAGCTGGACAGACACGTCACTGCAATTGGTCAAACTATCTCAGAAATGTAGGCATTTTTCTAGAAGCGTTCTAATAAAATATTATTCAGGTTTGCTTCAAGAAAGTAGAAACAAGAAAACCATTTACCTTGATCTTGCAGGGATTTTGACTAAGGGATACCATTAGGGTTGAGGAAAGTGGTTAACTACAAAGATTTATTCACTGTGGCATTTCAGTACTTAAAAAGAGGGGTTATAAAAAGAGGGTGACTTTTTACACAGGAGGATAGTCATAGGACAGTGGGGAATAGTTTAAAAACTAAAAGAGAAGAGATTTATATTAGATGTTAAGAGGAAATTCTTGCCTATGCGTGTGGTGAGGCCCTGGCACAGGTTGCTCAGAGAAGCTGTGGCTGCCCCATCCCTGGAAGTGTTCAAGGTCAGGTTGGACAGGGCCCTGAGCAATCTGGTGCAGTTGAAGTGTCCCTGCCCATGGCAGAGGGCTGGAACTAGATGGTCTTTAATGTCCTTTCCTACCCAAACATTTCTGTGCTATACTTTGTTAGAAGATGTTGCAATTTTCTTTTTATAATTTCTTTAATACTTCAGGTTTTGTTGGTTTTCTGTGAAGTTCTTTATTTGTGAGACACATATACTTCTAAGATGTTGTAAAATTTGAAAAAATGCACTTGCTATGTCATGGCTAAATGCTTGTCCTACTAATCCAAACAACATGGATGTTTTACTGATTATAGTTCATGCTTTAGGAAGCAGGGAGCAGCTCTGACCCCAGAGTGTTGTGGTTTGGGTGAGAGGGTGATGCTGGGTCTCAAGTACAGCTAAAGGTGCAATGAGAATCCTTTTCTGTTGGGTACATGGCCACAGAAAGCTAGATAGAGCCTAGAAACTCCTCTGACTGCTCTGAAAATAATCATGGCTTGTAATGTTTTTTTATTACACACCTATGGACTAAAATTTTCAAAAGCAAGTCAGGCTCTTGAACCTGTGTGCCCTGATGGGTCACTTGGATATAGTCTCCATAATTGTCAAGGGCCATTGCTTTAAAGGTGGGAAGTCAGTGGAAATCTGGCACATAAATGCTTGTAAAGCTCTGGCCAGCACTGGTTTTGAAAACACTCGAGTCCTGGAGTGAATTATGCTGATGCACTGACAGGCAACACAGCTCTGCCTCCCATCCCCACCCACCCAATAAAGAGAGCTGTTAATTTTCATATGCCAATTTGTGAACTGTGATCTCCTGGGAGCTGCCACACGTTCATTTCATGGGAGCACAAAGCCATGGGGCGGTAGGTGAAGCAGCAGGAGTTGGCTCAGCCCTTGCAGTAAAATCATCCACCATTCCTGAACCCACACCAGAACATTGCTTGGCCTATGCCCTGGACTGCAAACAAATGTGTGAGCTCTCTTACTGCAACCCAAAGCACTCTCTTTCCTGGCAAGTTTTAGTTCTTGGTGTTTTAATTATATTTTTGCAGTTTTCTTCTATCCCAAATAGCCACACCATCATTATTGCGATAAATGGAAACAAGCATGCCCAAAGCTGTATGCTTTTTAATCAATACTTGGAGTCACTTCTACTTGGAAAATTTTTTTGTTGTTGTTGTTGTCAAGAGCTAAGCCAGCAATCCATGATTATAATGGAAAGACTAACTGTAATAACTGGGCATTGTATCACACTGAATGGCTTTCATTTACAAAAACAAGCAGCAATTCAGTGATATAGATGCTGGAGTTGCTTTGAAACACTTTCAGACCTGAGGGATAAATAAATATCTCAAAAGAATTGTGGATTATTTCACTTGCAATACCTACAAAAAAGGAAGGAGCAGAAATGGTTGGGTTTAAAAAAGCCTGGTACTTGGTCAGGGAAGGCATCCTGCACCACCTGGTAGAGTTGTGATGCAGAAGGGACAGACTGTGGCAATCTCCCAGCAGATCTCACATTGTTGCATGTGCTATATTCTTCTGTAACAAGCCTTTGAAAAAGCATTTAAAATAATTTCTGCGGAAAAGTGTTGAGAGCAGCACTGTGCTGTTATTTCCCTAGCAAGCCCAGGTCCCCAGTGTGGGCATTGGTGTCAAAGCCATTTTGTGCAGGCTCTGCATCGTGGATTGCCCCATGTTCATGGCTGGGGATGGAAGGGACCTTGAAGATTGATTTGTTCCAACCCCCTGCCACACACAGGGACACCTTCCACTAGAACATGTTGTTTCAAGCTCCATCCAGTCTGGCCTTGAACACCTCCTGGAATTAAATGTGATCAACTCCTTCACCCCTGCGAAAGAACAGATGGATGGCATGGCGTTTAAGGCAGCTTTGTTACCTCAGAGAGATGAATGTTGACACCTGTGGTGCAGCTGTTATGGCCCAGCACATTGTTTTTTCTACTGGCACATTCTTTCTTCTCAGTGATAAGAGCCATAATATTTGGCGAAGGGATGAGGTTAAAATCTGACACATTTTCTAATAGTTGCTACATACATAAAAACAGAGTGAGAGGGAAAAGAAAGGGGTTGGTTTTACTGAAGTGTTTATGGAAATTTATATCAGAGGTGGGGAGTTTCAGCAGATGAAAATGGAAACTGAAATCTAAGAAGGTCCAGCTTAGCCAGCGGGTTGTCATAAACTTCTCTCAGAGATGAGGCTCAGCCCTGGCTGATGTGCAGCCACATCACTGTCACTGTTTCTGCTGCCCTGCCTCACTGCCCTCAGCCCAGCTCAGTCATCCCCACACACCCAACAGCAGCAAATTCCCTCCGTGGGCTGAAATGAGGAGGAAAGGCTGTGAAGCTCCAAGGGATGTATTGCATGAACAAAGCTCAATGCAACTAAATTAACCTCCATGTTGCTTAAATTAATGATGCTCTTGATGGTGACAAGCCAAGATAAACTGGGAAGGTTCACCTTTCCTGAACAGGAGCTCACATTGTGCTTTTTAGATCTGTGAACTGGAAAATTAATGTGAGGTTTTACAATCTCCTGTTGTACTTGGAAATGTAGGGCTTTGATATGCTTCTCAGAAATACATATTTTTAAAATTATACTTTGAAAGTATTGATTTCTTCAAAAGAACTCTTTGTGTGATAATGATTTTTGCTATACACTTTATGTAAGTGTATAAATAATGTTTACAGAATGATAGGATATTTTATAATGTCATATATAGGCCAGTATTTCCCAAAAGCATCTTCAGAGCAGTGTGAAAATTGTTATTATTATATGAGCTCTTCACTTGTACACATAAATCTACCTTCCAGGTGGGTATTCCATATCCTGATGGGGCCGCTGCATTTAATTTTTTTCTCAGTCTCAATATACCTTAATTTTAATTGAGAATAATAAATTATCATGGTAATTTGAATTATTCTCAGGCACAGATTTAGAAATAGCAGGAGGTAAACAGCATTGTTTGTTACTCACACTGGAAAGAGGCCTGAGATGATGATGGTGTATGGAAACTTGAAGAAAAGCAAATTATATGCTGTATGTGAATTAGAGATGTGACAGCCAGGAAAAAAACCTTTTAAAAGCATCTGCTTTTTTCCAAGGAAGGTAAATGTGACACAGACGCATGAGCTACAGAGAAAAATAATGAGCAGAACCTTGTCTGTGTCCTCCACTGCTTACCAGTGCTTCCTCTAATGGTTTCCTGTATGATTTTGTTCTTCCACTAGTGACTATTTCAGTGACTATCAGGCCTAAATCTGATTTTCAAAAACATTTTTCTGTCTTAAGTGGGGGGGAAAAAAAGTGAATATTTGTCCCAGTTGTTTCTGATCTGTGCTTCTCTCTGGATTTCTAACATCAGTAATAATTTTTGCCCTGCAAAAATATGCACAGTTTAAGGACTTGGTATGAAAAAGAAAGGCCCAATAGCCCATTGTTAATGATACCTAGTCTGTTATTCCACTGTCTACCTAAATAGTTTATATCTCCACCTGTTCCCCTTTTCTACCTTTTATTTCTGCTGCTACTGGACTAGAAGGGGAGGTAAACCTTTCAGCACTCTCCATTGACTTTAGAATAACAGTTTGCTTGCCATTCTTACAGTTGTGCACATTCTGTACTGTTTTCAAGGAAATCTTTTCCTCTCTCTTTTTACCCCTGTCTTATATCCCCCAGCATTCACTGTTCACTTGCTTCTTGCATGCAGAAATTGAGAAGTCTGCCTTGATGTCTGCTAGATTATGGGTTGCCAGATTTCTTCTTCCAGTAATTTTCTAATGAACAGAAGTTCAGGTGCTGGAAGAGCTTTGCTTGACTCCAGTTGCTGTCTCTTAGACCAGTCAGGATCTCCATAAAGGTTTGCTATTCTCACTATCTCCTGAGATAATCCACATTTAGCCTTTATCTTCTGGAGGCAATTTTGTTGAGGCTATCAATGGCTTTTTCAAAGTCGATAAAGTTAATGATGATGGGTGCACAATTCTCCTCTGAAACCTTCTTGTTTTCCTCTTAGCTGCTTGTGTGTCTCTGATTTCACCTGCGATAAAAATATCCTCTAACCAAGTTTTTCCTGATGCTGACAGGAAGTCTATGCTGCACCAATGGGTACAATCTGTCAGATTACAGTAATTTGGCAGTTTGGCAATTAAAGCCATTTTCCAGTTGTTTGTTGCTTTCTTGCCTCTCCGGGTTTACTTGCTCTGGTTTAACAGCCCCACAGTTGTTTTCCTACATCCTCTTTTTATGTGCTATTTTGCCAGCCCCTAAATGGTTTCTGCTGCAGCCTCTGCCTTTCTGACTGTGAAGAAACTCCTGAAAATACTTTTCCTTCTTTGCCAGTCCCTTATCCCAAATGTTGGCATATACCACAAAAAATCCTCCACTGGCAGTTTTTGCTTCATCTGCAACATTTTTTAGTCTGTCTATCAATTTTTTTAGAGTTCTTTTTTGTGGTATTTGGTTTTTTAGTTGGTTTTGTGTGTGTGTTTTTTCCTTGAGTTTTTGGGGGGTTTTTTGTTTGGTTTTTTTTTTTTTTTTTTAAACTCAGTTTATTTTACTGGTGGCTCATAGAGATCTCTCTCATCTCAGTGTTGCTGTGAAGAAGAGATATTAAGCTGCCTTCTCAGCCTGGCATGGGAGGACATCAGGCCCAACAGGATGACCACTGCTGTGGCATCTTGCTTGATAAAACAGACTTCATTCTGCTGAACTAAGACAGAACAGGCAATAATCCAGGGGGGCAGTGTAAGGAAGGAAATCACAGAATCATAGAATGGTTTGGGTCGAGAGGAACCTTAAAAAATTATCCAGTTCCAGCCCCCTGCCGTGGGCAGGGACACCCATGACCAGGCTGCTCCAAGCTCCCTCCAACCTGGCCTGGAACACTTCCAGGGGTGAGACATCCAGAGCTCCTCTGGGTAACCTGTGCCAGGGCTTCACCACCATAAATCTCCTGCTTTCTGCATCAGCTCTTATTTGATTAACACATAAAAGAAAGAGACAGAAATAGGGGAAAGGCTTCCTGAGTACAGGGGGAAATTCTCTCAGTGCAGTATTTTTGTCCCACATCAAAAAGCACAAGAAAATATTTCTGCCTTCTTGTCACTGGATGTTTTGCTTTCTTAACCTCATTTGCTTCATCCCTGGAATCCACACAAGGATGAACGTTACTCCTGTTATGCTGGAAAACCTTGTTCATCCTAAATAATGTTCTCGTTTCTCAGGAGGCTGCTGGGAGCTGAGGCTTTCTCCTTCATCCTCTGCTCCCTGACCACAGCTGTGACTGTCTCCTCTGGGTGTCTGTGCTGCAGCACTGGTGATTTTCCCATTAATCTGAGATTTAGGCAAGTGATTATAGTCTTTCTGCCCAGGGTCAATGCGATGGCTTTGTTCTATGTGATTTTTTTGTTGATGTAAATAAGTAATGTGGTCCTTGTAAGTAGGATCCCCATTTAGTTATTCACTGACTATAAAACTGAGACCAGATCTTACCTCATTTGTGAATTTAGCACATGCCTGATGCTTCAAAGGATTAAAAATCACTCATAAAACTCAAGTTGGAATTTCCTTCCTATTTTAGACTTGTACTAATATTACTTTAATTGCTGTTCTGGGGACCTGTGAATGCAAATGGGCAGTTAGACATTTTGGTGCTTATTAACACATGCTGCTCTACTAATGTCATGCAAATTGTTAAATCTGCATGGGAAGATTAGACAAATAGTAGCAGATGTATTTTTATATGCTGTGTTATGTGGTTGATTTTTTTTTTAAAAACTAATATCCCTAGTGGGAGAACTGCCATATTTGAAATTCCTTTTTTATTCTTTTCTGAATGCTTGAGAAAGAATATTTTGGTGTATCTCTCACAGTAACTACGTCAAGGATGACTTAGGATCACTGCTAGACAGGAATACAGGCTGTTTGAACACAGAAACTTTACTGGATCCAAATCTAAAATATGACCAGATTATATTTGTTCTGGGATGAAAAGTGAGAAAGGAACCAATGCATCTGTAAAATGCTTGGTGTGGAAGAGAGGGCAGTTTTGGAAACAGTAATGATAGGAATGACTTAGAAATCTGTACAAGAGTTTAAATAATGGAAGGAGTGGTGGCAGGACTGTGCAGAGTATCTTGGTCATATAGAAATCATTGTCACTTATTATTTTGTTAACTTTTAAAACAAGTTCTTTCCCATGTCAGATTTTGATCTTGCATTAGTAAGGTGACTAAGGTCCTGAGGAATTTAGAAGTTAATTGTAAACTTTGGTTTCAAAGCTATGGATATAGACACACAGGCACACACCCATATAAATATCACATTTCCAACAGCTAAGGCACATACACAGAGAGAATTTCAGCAGCTTGACAAAAATCCTGGTAGGAATTGTTCGAAGCAAGCAGAAATATAATTTTTCTTCTGAAAGACATGTAGCATGCTGATATCTAGGCACATACCTATTTTGTTTGAAAACCAGACAAAAAAATATAGATGGTAAGTCCTTAGAATATTTGAAGCCCTGGCTTGTGGCAGCTGATCTGTGAGCAGGGAAGGGAGGTGCTTGTTTGTCCTTTGACTCAAGGGCTTTCTGCTGCAAGTGATGAGGGCTTAAATGTGACTGAGGATGAGATTTTGTCCAAAGTAGGTCAAGGGAAGAAAATCTTTTGTGTTTGCTCAGAGCCTGTCTCATCCCTGGAACAGGAGAGACCAATGAGAACCACCAGCTTGTGGCCCAACAAACACAATTATTGTGCACTGTGTCTTCATTTGGATGCCACGCTCAGTTAATAACCAGATCCCCACCATACTTTTTTATTGCTTAGGCTGAAGGAGAAAGTAATTAAACTTAATAGGTATTGCCCTTGCTTTAAGGCCACTATACATTTTAAGCTGCCAGCAAAAGTAATTAATACTAATAGAAGTCATGCTTCCTAAACAAAAACATTTGTATGCCAAGTAATCTACAACATGTACTTTTGGGAATTTTTTTTTCATTCTTATGCATGCTTATGACCATAAACTTGCTGCTTCATGTGGTTCATTCTTTCTCCAATTTTTTGTGAATTTTCTTTTTTTTGTGTGTGTGTGTATCTCCAAATGTCACTTTTCCCCTAGGGTTTCTTAAGAGAACCTGTAAGTTCACCATAATTTAAAATAAAAACTATATTAACAACTTTTAATTTGAATGCAAATAGGAATTTAAAATATGTATTTTGTATTGCAAGTTCTAATAATGCTGGGTAAGCATTGGGCATAGCTAATTGACCATATGGCTTGTTGATGTCCACATGGTGGAGGATTTGTATCATCATTAGAAATGTGATGATGTCAACGTCTTAATGCAGCTCAGCAAAGAGGTGGGTCCAGCCAGCTGAATTCCTCAAGGAAGCTCTCAGTACATGTTCAGATGTGAATATATGATCTTTGACTCATGATAGACAAGGTTTTACTTAGAATTAGTGTCCTGTTTTTCCATCATACATAATTTTCTCCTTACCTGCCAGACTTTGCTTCGTTGGCTGCTGCATGGGAAAAGATCAATTTTTGCATAGAAGGAAGACAGAAATTGCTTCTAATTGTTTTCTGGGGTAGCCATTAAATCATCCAAGTGAAATCTTGGTATATTTCCATGAACACCCCATTGCAATACTTTAATGACCCAATTATTTCAGTTCTTGAAAAAATGAACAAGTAACTTCAACTGTTGCCAGCTTCCCAAGGACAAAAAGCCAAGTACGACACGTATTGTCTGTTCTGTCAGAATGATGCCAAAATACCAGTCTGCTGGGTGCAGAACTCCCTGCAGAGCTTTGCTTGCTTGTGCTGAGCAGAAGAGAATCAGCACAACATCAAGTTGTGCAGAGAGGAGAGGAAAACTCTTCTCTGCAGCTCTGAAGCTTAAAAATTCTTAAGTGGCAAAACATGAAACACCTGCCTTGGGTTACAAACCTTAATCAGTGCCAGGGAGCTGTAGGTTTTCTTTTGAGGTGGAGTTTGTCCACCTTCCAACACTAAGTTGTCATTTTACCTTTTCCTTAATGTCCAATGTTCCTTAATACCAAACATTCCTCTGTGTATTTTCCACTATTCTGTGCTGCCCTTAGGCCAACTCAATGAGCTCAGCTTTAGGAGCTTTACACAGAAATAAAGATGTGCTTTATTTTTCTGCCACTGGGTATATTCTGAGTCCTTCTTGTAGTCTTTGAGTGTTTCTGTAGTTTCTTCTCCAGGCCAGGTTGGACAGGGCTTGGAGCAACCTGGTCTAGTAGAAGGTGTCCCTGCCCACGAGGGGGGCTGGAATAAGATGAGCTTTAAGGTCCCTTCCAACCCAATCCATTTTGTGATTCATTGAGCTGTGAATCCTTCCATGCCCTTCTTGAAGTGTGAACTCAGAAACTGAACACATTTCACAGCAGTTTTGCTAATGTTGCTTTAGGAGGCAATATTACCAGTATGTCATGCTTCCTTCGGGGAACTGGGTAAGGACAGTCAGTCTCTACTGGAAAAAAACTTAGTGACAAATGCCCCTAATGTTGTTTTAGGTAATATGTTTTCCCTGTAAGGATATTGACCAAAAGACAATTAAAAATTTCTAGGCATCAAGAAGGTTACTGAAGGAAAACAAAGATCTATTGATTTCTTGCTTTACTAATATGCTACTTATCCTATTTAGCAGTTGCAGTTTTGCAGCAATATTTCTTGTAAGGGCAATTATCAAACTCACAAAATTAGTTATGTGTATGGAGATGTGTATGAGGAGAGGGAAGGAGGGCAAGCAGCAGTCCTGTGGCTGCTGAGGAGTGTGTCTTCCTTCTGGCTGTGTGGAAATAATTAATCTTTGGAGGTGGTGCTGGGCTCCACTGTCTCCCTTTGATGTCTGAGTGCTGGATTCAGAGCTATTACTGTGAAAGCCGCTGCTCAAAGGTTTGCAGCAGGGTCTCCTCATTTACCTTGCACTTGTGAGTGGGTGTGTGCGCATGTACCCTCAGTCTCTATGAAAACAACAAACATGACTTTGAAGAACACCCTTCCAAGCAGGACAAGATGCCATCTTTGTTTTGTTCTTTTCATTTAAGAGAGTCACAGTGTAGCCTGTTCTTGTTGCTGTCTTCCATCTCTTTTTTCCATAGACTAACAGTGAAGTTCAGTTTAGGATTGTCTTTGGAGTACTTCTCTCTTTTCTCTCTTCTCTTCTCTTCTCTTCTCTTCTCTTCTCTTCTCTTCTCTTCTCTTCTCTTCTCTTCTCTTCTCTTCTCTTCTCTTCTCTTCTCTTCTCTTCTCTTCTCTTCTCTTCTCTTCTCTTCTCTTCTCTTCTCTTCTCTTCTCTTCTCTTCTCTTCTCTTCTCTTCTCTTCTCTTCTCTTCTCTTCTCTTCTCTTCTCTTCTCTTCTCTTCTCTTCTCTTCTCTTCTCTTCTCTTCTCTTCTCTTCTCTTCTCTTCTCTTCTCTTCTCTTCTCTTCTCTTCTCTTCTCTTCTCTTCTCTTCTCTTCTCTTCTCTTCTCTTCTCTNTCTTCATCTCTCTGCCCTCCCTCCTTGACTTTTCCTCATAGCTTGAAAAATTTGACCCTGCTTTTAATACCTCTGCTAGCATTTCACTTAATGATCCTATTACAAATTCCTGAAGCCCTTTTCACTCAAGATTCTCAGGGCTCTACCAGTATCAATTAATTTCCAAACACCTTCCTTTTATCATGCAGATTGTACACGTGGGTAAATTGGGGCATGGAGAAGTCAGACAGTGCTCAGCATCACAGCCAAAAGTAGCACACCTTGAAAGGGGTGTGATCTTCAGCACTGCTGAGCATCTCTGGCTGCTGCGGGCTTCACTTGTGGCTCTAGGTGGTGAAATTCAAACCAGGGTGGATTTAATACTCGTGTACTTACCTGTTTCCTGTGTGTTGATGGGAAGGAAGGATCTCTGTTGGTCTACACACTTATAAAATGCATAGCTGAGGTTAGCATGCTATTAAACTGAGCTCAAAGATGAGTTAGAGTGCAGGGTAATATTTAAGCTCCTCAGATAAACATCAGTGTCCCAAGCATCCAGTGACATAAACGTACAACATCAGGAAAGCCACTCTTATCATATCATTTTGTCTCTTGTGCTTTATCTTTTTCAAACATATTTATCATGAACATATTTATCATGACAGAGCTGGAATTTGCCAGCTTAGTACCAAATCCTTTAATGGCTTTTTCATGTGACCAGCACAGCAAAGGTCTTGTTTTGATGTACAACAAGACATATATATAAACATAAATGCCTTCTATCCTGACTCTTACTTATTCTTTTAGATTGAATTAATGAGTTTTCATGTCAATACAAATTAGATAAATAGCTGGAAGAACTTGTTAGCCTGTTTCTGGTGGTTTGGATTTTTTAGTTTACTAGAATTGATTAGGCACTTGTTGACAAAGGCAAGGGAAAGAAAAAATCCATCACAATTATGCACATTTTGCTGCAAGGCTTGAAAGGGCAATTTAGAAATCAAATGATAAAATAGTTAAACAGATATATTAAAAAATTGCAAAGAAACAAAATTCCTGCATTTAAATTGTCAGGCAAGTGTTTATGCACTTGCTGTATGTATGTCATCAAATTAAACAGCAAAAAATCATCATATCCTAAAATGTCCAGCTGATATCTGGAGATAACATGAGGCATTCTCCTCAAATCTGTGCTGGACCAAGCGTGGCTTGGTGATGGGAAGAGGCTTGAATGGAATTCTGAGCTATTCCCTCCCTCCCTGCTTGAAGTCAGTGACAAAGCTCGTGGTGGTCAGCTGTGGCAAGTCAGGGGCACTAAGAAGATCCACACTGGAGTGATGTTGCAGAGCAAGAGGTGAGCAGGGAACAGGCACACAGTTGGTGATTCTGGATGCTGTGGAGAAGGAAAAAAGAGCAATAGTTTTCTCTTCTTGTTTAAAAGTAGAAAAATATGGACAGCCAACTTTATTCTCACGCTTTGAGATAACAACTTATTTGCAAATAGTCAGCAACTGCCTATTAAAATCTAATATGCAGCAAATCTGGTCACAGTGTGGCACCCAGTTAATGAGCTCGTTCACCAGAGGTTTTGTGTTGTGGTCAGGGAAAACGCTCCTCAATTAGGACTTTTCTGCAGAAGGAGAAGGAAGTTCATGAAAATTAATTTGTCCCTCTGATCGTTACCTTTTCTGACCATTTATAGTGCCTGACACTCTGCCACTGATGGCGTTTTCTTGTGACCTTTCTCCAGCTCCTTCTGTGGAACTTCTCCCTGTGTTTCAAAGCTTGTTTTCAAGGTCTGACAAGGAGGGTGGCAGGATCTGAGCCAAACCCTCTGGTTGGAATCACTCAATGGAAAAGACATGCACCCATTCATGCATATTTGATAAATCACTTCTAAAAATAAGAGGACTTTTTTAATCAAAAAACAACAGATTTTCCATTTTAAGTCAGAAATAAGTCAGGTGGCTCTGCTATGCTGAGCTGTGGTCATACACCTTTTTCTGCAGGGTTCAATTCTGAAACAATATCTACAGAAAAGGAGGGCAGATGTTGGTTTTCAGCTTGTTGTGGGGATTTTTCCTTTTTTTTTTTTTTTAGGATGTTGGAGGTAGCCTGAAGGCACAATGGGTTTTCCAAGTCCTATAAGATAAAGTTGGAGGACACAGCAGAGCCTTGGCAAATAAATATAAAATTTCCATACGAAATATAAGATTTCACATCTTTCAGGAGCAGAGCAAGGGCCTCCCCTAGAAGAGCAGGTTTTCTTCCCCAGGCTGCTCTGAGTCTTTGTCTCTGGGAGCTTCAGGCAGTGACTGGGGCTCCTCTGTGCTGTTCCAGGCAGATGCCTTCATGTCTGCAGGTCGTTGTGCTGCCCCACTGCAGCTCGCTGCTGAGCTACAGGAGACACAATAATTAAAAGAATTTATCTCCTCTTCCCATGATCCTGCCTACCACAGCAGAAAAACATTCCTAATAAAATAATCTAAATGGAATGGGAAGGAAAGGGAAAGCTGTATGCTCTCAGTGTTACTCATCAGGGATTGCTCTTTTTTGGGGTGAAAGTGAGCTTTGCTAGCCTGAACATCTGAAACTCAGGCTGAAACTCTGAGTTAAAATGAATTCATAAAGCAAGCTGAATTAGGGGCTGGCTCTGGCATTCCCACCGTGTAGGAAGGACACTGTGTCACTGTGTTTTTCCTCTCTCTGCATGTATTTGTGCCCTTTTATTTTTCCTGTAATTGTAGAGAGAGGCTTTCTCTCTATTTTCCTCTCAATTCATCGAGATCTTGTAATTTATCTCAGGCCCCATAAATGCACTTTTTCATGCTTGCTGACCCTATAATGAAGGTTTCTGATATGCAGGAGCTACTTTCTCTCTGCTGCTGTACTCTGCTGCTCGTGGAAGGATTGATGCTGTTCATTTTTCTGCCACACACCACCATAAGGAGAAGCGATGGAAGGGGTTTCTTCCTGAGACACAGCTCCTGATTTCTTAATAGGAGAGCAATAAATACAATGTCTTCCAGGCATTAAGAGAAAGGGAAGAGAAAGCCAGAGCAGCATCTTTTTCTCCATCTGTTAGTGTGTTTTCTAGTTCTGAATTCCCTTTACCTGCACAAAGGGCTGAGCTGTGCATTTGTGTGCACAAAAAATAAATGCAGCTAATTCTGTTAACTTTAGCTTTTTTGTTTGTTTGTTTGTTTGTCTGTTTGGGGTTTTTTTACATCTGGCATACTTTGTCTGAAATCTTATTTAAGCTTCTGTTCTTGGTTATTCCATTGTAGTTTTGTATAGACTCAATAAAAAAAAAAATTCATTTATAGTGGCTGACTGCAGCAGCAGCATTGAGTGCAATCCTGGAATGACTGGTGCACAGTTTAGAAGGTTGCTGGAGAGGGCTCTAAATTATGTCATGTGTGGGTCATCAATTATATAGATAAAACTGTGAAGGAGAGTGGTTTGTCAGAAAAGATAAGAAAAGAGGGACTGAACCTAGATATATTTTCTGTGCTGATAATCTGGTCGTTTTTAGAAGTGAGAGGAGTCACTTGTAGAAGCCACTTAATAAATTTAATGACTATTGGAAGGGACAGGATAAAAAAAGAGCAAGGATAAAATGTTAAGTGTGCTTGCAATTGCAAAATCAGTGCCACTTTTCTTTAAGTTTGCTAATGACTGTAGGTGTTGTCTGGAAGGAAAGCAGGGGTTGAAGAGGATGTGGTTCCCCTCCACTGACAGAAGGGGAAGGAGCCCCGTTTCAGGGATTTTGGCAGGGGTTTGGTTGTCACTCAAGTGCTCCCAGGCTCATCAGGTGTTGTCTCAAGTGATTACACTGAAGATGTGACAAGATCAAGCACTTTCCCCCCAGGGTTATGTGTGCTTCCAGATGTGAAACAGCACAAGAAAAATGGGGACATTTTTATCATTTTTCCTCTCTGTTCCAAATGGAAGTAGGAAGGAAGAAGAGGAAGGCAATTTACACATCCAAAAAAAAAAAATACACAGAAACCTTTTGAAGTATTGAAGTGAGCTTGGTCGAGATTTATTGGAATTTCTCCTTCTCCTTCACCCAGATATTCATCTTACCCTGTGCCCCTTCACAATGGGGAGGTGTGGGGCAGAGCCTTCAATCCTCAAATGCAGCTTCAAAGAGAGAGAAGAACAAATCCCTCCTTCTACCTTGTTGTCTTACTGGGATTTTTCTAGAGCAGGAGACAGAATGACTTCCCCTGTGTCAATGACAGAAAGTCCTCAGAGCTGTATTAGGGAAGGGCCCTGGGCAGGGAATAGGTGACAAATTTATCCAAACCCTACTTTTACTTATACCCTTGAGAGTACTTCTGCAAATGACCTAAAGTACTCGTTCCCCACATGGGGGGTGTTCCTTCACTAAGTTGCTCTATGGCTTTTGGTGAGGTGAAAGTTCTTCAGGAAAAGATTAAAAAGGATTTCCCCTCCAAACAAAAAAACAAAAACAAAACAAAACAAAAACAAAACAAACCAAAAAAAAAAAAAAATAAGAGTGGGAAAATTGGAAGGAGGAAATGGGGAAGGCTGAAATGCACAGTTGTCTTTTTAGTTTTAATAGGCTGCCTGTCCAGTCCCATTTAATGGTCCCATTTCTGATGGAAATAAATTGTAAAACTCAAAGCCCATGGATGGAATTCATGGAGTGTTTCACCAAGGCCCTTTGCCTTAAAATTAAACAACCTCCTTCCAACATCAGCCTAATAATTATAAAAAATAGAACACTTTTTGGCTTTATTTGCAAAAAGATGGCAATATTCATATATAGAAAATTTTACAAAGAGCGAAAACTGGAGGTTGCCACTGCACTTTGACCACTGCCACCTCTGCTCTGTCCTGGAGGGAGGACGCTGTCACCATCCAGGGCTGAATTGCTTCGTTGTCACCAGGGTGCTCTCTGAAGCCATTCAACATAAAAAACTTTGCCAGCTCCCATGTCTAAGGGAAGACTTCCATGGGCAGTTTTTCATTAACAGCAAATGTGTTTGAGAAAATTCACTTCTGCAGCAAATCTGCATGACTCTGTTGAAATTATATCAAGTTACATCCTCAGTCAATGTGGGCTATTATTTGATTTTTATAAATTGTATCAAGACAGTATTTTTTTTTAATATTAAACCCAAGCTTTTCCCTTCTCTCTACCTTATTGCTGACAGAAGGCTCTCACACAGCAAAGTTTACCTTTCATTTGTTCCTGTGTAATAACCATTAGGTCTGCTGAGAAATACCACGTTTCTTATGCAATGTCAACACCTACTTCCATTTACTCTTTCTCTTCAGAAAACACAGCATGAATCCCAGATGCTGCAGCATGCTGGTGTCCTTGACCCATTGGAGTGCTAAGGGAAAGTAATTAAAGGGAACAAATTGATGACTTTTTAAGGCTGGTAAAACACAGCTTTCTGCTTTCTTTGTCCCTGTTGCAGTGGTGAAGTTCATCAGGCAAAGGGAGGTTGAAGGATTGCCAGGTGGGTCACAGACTCGGTGTTGGTACTTCCCAAAGGCCAGAAGTCTGAATAAGTTTAGGAATGCTTAGTTTCATATTTTAAACTTACTTTTTATAGTTTGAATCAAACAGACTTCAGAGATTTCCTCTGTTACTAAATAATTTTCTCTGTTGGGAGAGAAGATAGGCAAGGTTAAACAGCAAAATCCCATCTAACATTTTTATCTAGGATGTTTACCAACTGAACCTGCCAGCAATTTGTTTTCATTTTTAACTCCTATCTTGAGATAAAAATCCACAGTATTTTTTGTGGAATGTATCAAATTCATGAGATGCATTTCAGATACTTGAATAATTCAGGCACTGATGCATGCTACAGCTCATATTTCCATGATAAAGTAACACAGATGTTATGCTCAGAGTTTTAAATTTTTTATTCCCGTGTGTTAATACAACAATGGTTCTGAAAAACTCTTTCAGTCTCCTGTAGTGAAATCTCCAGTACTCTTCAAAGTTTTCACAGTAATTGTCTGCCAGCAAATAAATCTGATGCAAACATGTGGTTTGGGGGTTTCTTTAAAAAGAAACTCCTGCTTCATGTTAGGCTGATTACAGGTACAAGATAACTTCCAGGAGTTGCAAAACACAGTTTCACTAGAATTAATGTTTCTCATTTTGGTATTTTCCTTTATTTTATCTTTTGTTAAATGAAGAAATAGAGCAGGGGCTCAAAACCAACCATTTTGAACTTTGGAATTGCTATATGAGATCTGGGAAATTTTATTGGACCCCCAAAAAAGCATTAAATCCCTTATGTCCTTTCCATCACAAGACTTACTCAAAACAACCAGGAAAGCTCTAATAAGCAGTCCTTTTTTAATGTGCTGAAATGGATTTATGCCTTTCAGATTTCTTACTAACAGGTCCTTTAGGCTGCTGTTGTTCTGGCTTGATGGTGCTCAGCTGAACAAGCAGCTTGGAGTGGAGTTGCTGCCAGGAGGACATCAGGGAGATAGCAGTGGGAAGATATGAGCCTCCTTGTAAAAATGGGAGCTGCAAAGGTGGGAGGGTACAAGGGATCTCAGGGGCTTATATTAGAACAGAAATAATTTGCAGGAGTTATTGAATGAGGGAAAAGAAGGTTGTTTGGGACTTTGTCTTAGGTTGGAGGGGTTTGTTGGAGAGCTACAATATGCCATGCTGGGAAGCTTGGGAAGTAGAGCAGAGGGAGAAATTTCTGGAGGCAGGGAAGCTAAGGTGAGTCCTGGGGATTTTTGTGTAGTGAGAAGCTGCATGAATCAAATAAGCCCTGAGAACTGCCAAATACCAGCTGACAGTGAACAAAACAGTGTGGACTCAGAGACTGGGGAAACTAGGGGCTGGGGGTACATACAACTGAGAAATTGCCCCCTTTACCTGGAGGTTACATCTGGGAAGTTTCTTGCTTTATGTAGGGGCTATGGGTGGAGCAGGATGCTGCAGGAGCTCATTTCTGCCTTGCCATACTGCTGGCAGGAGCAGTGGGGTCAGTTCTCCTTCATGGCTGTATCTTTTCATGGTCTTGTCCCACAAAGGGCTTCTCCTGGCACGTGCAGCTCTGGGCAAAGACCTGCTGTTTGTTTGGCTGAGATGTGCTGTTGAGACTTTGGAGGTGCATTGTGGGCAGTTGTCTCTCTGCAGAATGCTCCCTCTTGCATGTTAGGGGTCTCCTATTGAACCCCCAACTCTGCAGAAACGTGGCTCTTCTGACCCTGACCTCCTGCCATGTGTGCACAGGGTGGGTCTTGGAGCTCAGTGAGAACAGGGATAACAAGTGATTTGCCAGAAAAGGTCATAGAATAAGAATGGAGACTCTCAGTTGTAAATATTTTGTGTAGTGAATTAATATTGCAGATATGTCTATTATAAAACTAACTGCAGCCATGGAGGAGAGCACTGTTATAGCTGCCCAACAGGTATTCAGCCTGACCTAGCACTGATCAAAGGGGGTTTAGGCTTTGGTGCATAAACTAAAGCAGCTGATGTTAGGCACTGGATAAAGGAACACTTGGATGCATTACTTAGGTTAACTTAACAGGTGCTTCAGGAGGGTGACCTGTGCAACTTGCTCCAAAGTCACTCCCTAAGTCAGCCAGGAAATTCAGAGCAGATCCCAGGAGTCTTCTTCACTTGGCCCAAGCAATGTCATTTACACCCTGCTCGGGACTTGTTCTAAATTAAGTGTAAGAAATTTTATATTTATTATTGTACCATTTATGTTTTTAATATGATTTAAAAGCTGGAATGTTATTTCCACTGAAGTCTGGGGTTGAAAAGTCCCTTGAGCACTGAAGCAGTTAACTTGCAACAAAATTTATGTCCTGAAGAAGTAACAAATTGCGTCAATTTAATTCCCAGGTCACTGGATTTCTCCTGGTTCAACCAAAGTAGCACAGAGTGTGTTTTTAGAATTTTCTCTAGTTCATTTGTTCATTAGTTTATTTTGGATTTGAGCCCACAAAAATCCCTCTGGAATGTGAACATTGCACAGCTTTTTATATTAAAATTCTGCTCTTTTTAGGACAGGTAAAATGAAGCCATTAATCACATACCTTAGGACACATCAGTAAATGTAATATTTAATATGCACATCTTCCTATGCAATTACATTGAAAATTATGTGTACTTAAAGACCCTCATAAAACTGGTGGAGGAGAGAGTTGCTTTATGCCAGTAGGACATGGTAGGACATAAATACTTGGAAGTGAAATCCCGAGCAGACTACAGATGTAGTGCAATGGGTTTATTTCCCTGGAGGATCAGTGGCCATTAACCCAAATTGCAGAGTTTGTTCTGTACTCCCCAGAGCTGCTGTATTAATGCACCTTTTGGGTTACCACCTCAGGTACTCCTGGGGCTGGCTGGGAGGGGCAGAACTTGTCCTTCAGCTGCTTAATGCGGTTTAAACAGTTGCTTCAGGCACAGCACATTAAAGAAGTGCTCATCTAGGACAAGAGGTAATGACTTCACACTGACAGAGGGCAGGTTCAGCTTGGGTACTGGGAAGAAGTCTGTACTGTGAGGGGGCACTCTGGTTGCTCAGAGAAGCTGTGCCTGCCCCACCCCGGAAATGTTCAAGGCCAGGTTGGGCAGGGTCCTGAGAAACCTGGGATAGTGGCTTGTAGCAACCTGGAAGTCCCTGCCCACGGCAGGAGGCTGGAATGAGATGATCTTTGAGGTCCCTTTCAAAACAAACCATCCTGTGATTCAGTCTATAAAACACCATCACAGATACAGACACCCATTAATTTATCTCCTCTTTCTTTCTTTCTTTCTACCTGGCTCCATTTTCCAAGTCATCCTCTGAGTGGACCAAGGATAGTGAAGCATGTGTGTTTCAGAAATATGTATAAATGGACATTTGAAAGCCAGGTGGGGTTTTTATCTCCTCCTTGCACTTTATACTTTCTTTTTTCTCTCTCTTCCACAGTAACAGAAATATTAAAGAAAGAAGTAACACTTATCATGACCACATACAACCTGCCTGGGTATATCACTCACATTGTAGGAAATATAAACATATAAGGAAAAAAAACCTGCCTGGACTGTGTTTATTTCCAGTGGGCAGTGATGCATTTCAGCCAGCCTATTAAGGGTCTGGACTCTGGTGGGATCTCATTGCTACTTTTCCTGTCACTAGGAAACATAGGGAGTTCTAACTTAAACCATGCTATCTTTTGTTTCAGAGCAAATTCAAAAATCTGCAGTCATATTTCAGTAAGGAAAGCATTTTAGGTTAAATGGTTACGGAGAAAGGAAAGCCTTTTCAGCCATTTCTAGTGCATCTTTTGGAACAGTGTGAAATCAAGATTTCAGATATTTTTCCAGCAATAAGAGCTTGTAAAGACTGTGCCTCATTCTCTAATTTTTTTCCTTTCTGTTTCATTCCCTAACACTGAATGTTAAGTAATGGAATTACTAAATTTGAGTGCTGGGACCTTGTCTAAGAGTTATGTGGTATTTTTGCAGTAAATCAGTAAATTGACCTGGGGGTTCACAGGTATGGCTTGATGGAACAAGTGACCAAAGGATCTGACAGTCAGATCTTCAGGAGTTTTACAGGATGTTCTTGTGACCAAGGACAGACCTTACAAAAATAGGAAGGATGGTTGTAATTGAGGTCTCAAAGACAAACAGAGAATTACTGCTCTATTAAGTATTAAAATTCCTGCTCTCTATCTAGTCTATATAGGGGTTTGGATGTGTATTTAGGTTGAAGATTTTCACATGTGAATTTCTAATTTTGAATATATTTTGGAGCACTCAGGGAACACTGAAACCCATGGGACAGCTCAGTGTGGATTAAATCCTACAGGCCTTATGTAGTGACAAGAGTCTGTAAAAGGATATTTTAATAGAGGAGGTCTTGGATTAGGATTTGTAGACTGCATTTTTAGCTCAGCCACACACCTCACGTCCAGTCAGTTTGTTCCCTTTTTGCAAAAATAGGATGGATGTTTCCATTTGTCAGGAGTGGTATTAAGAGAACAAATCCAATAACTGTGAGTGTCTCAGATGCTGGTGATACAAAATGTCCAGCTGTTTGTGCACAGAGTTGAGGTCACTGAAACCAAAACCTTCTCTCTTTAATTTCACCATATGCAAAGAAAAGGATTATTTGAATGATACTCTAAAGAGGAAAACAATTATATTGTTTGTTTTTCAAGCTCTCTTTTAATTTTACCTTTTAAAAAAACTTTCATATATAGAAAAAACCCCAATGGAACTATCCAATATGTGTTATTTTTTGAAAGTATATCTTGTTTGGCAGGTGTATGTAAAAACTTTGGTTTTGTGTAAGGTGTAAAGATTGCTTTCTCTGCCTGGGCTGGCTGATTCTCTACACCCACCTGAACCTCACTCAAGTGGCTGTGATGAGGGGGAGACAGCTGTGTTCTGCTTGGCTTTGGGAATAAAACCCACTTCCTTGGATGCCTCCCAGTTGTTTGGTATTTGAGGTTTTCTCCATGGGGCTCTGATTTTTCAGCATTACTTTTAGTCCTTAAGTAACTTTTCGTGCATTTTCAACTCTGCTACCTTATTTTCTACATGTTAGTGAAACATGCACTGTTTGTTACAATTCCCTAATCAAACTTCAGAACATCTGTGTGTTTAATGAGTAGTACTGCCAGTCTTAACTATTCAGGATGGCTGGATGATGAAAACATTTAACTTTCTGATTAAAGTATATACAAGTCAAAGCTGTGCTTCAGCATGGTGGAATTAAATCCAAGTGGTCTATAGTTTTCCCCAACAACAATAAACTTCTCTTAGTTTTTAAATGTACATCTCAAACAGAGAAAGTTGAGGCAACCAAAAACTAATTACAGTCAAGGAACTGGCTTTAAAATTCATGATCAGCCTTGTACAGAGAGCTGTACACCATGGCAGATGATTGGAAGATGGAGGTTTAATGCAAGTGGAGGATCTGGTATTTGTGACCACCTTACAGCTTCTTAATTTTGCCTATTTTATAACCTGCCACAAAATTATTGAATTTGAGATGCTCCAGGTGGTTCTGACCTGGCATCCCAGCTATGGGATGGTGGCTGTGGTTGGGTGCATGACCTGGACTGCTGTCCTGGCCTGGCCAGGAGAGCCAGAACTATAAAAGATGAGATGGTATCATTCCTGAGAAATTCCAGAAAGAAAAAATGAAATCAGAGGTGAAAGGCAGTTCAGGAAAGCTGAAAGGAAAGGAGCAGGACAGGCACTTTTTGATTGGATTTTCTGCCAAAACATAGTGAAGGCTTCACAAGTTCATAAAATGGTGTTTTAAAATATAATCTCTTCAGGCAAGAGAAGCAGATGGAGGGGGTTCCTCTGTGATGGTAAATCAGGCTGGTGACAAGAGCCAGCAGGTCCCAGATCAGCTGGGCAGGAGCTCAGTTTCCTTTTGGAGCCCAATTTCAAGCACTGAGGGACGTGTTCAAAGATACAGCTATGCTCCCAGCTGAGATTTGTGCCTTTGAAAATGTCCTTCCTACATTTCAGTGCAATCTCCCTGCTCCTGGTAGATCATGAGACAGTTTATAATCTCCTTTGATGTTTACCTCCAGGTAAACATGGGGCAGAAACACCTTTCATTGCTGCAGATTACAGTGAAATGAGGCCATGGGATACTCAAGGCTTATAACCAGGACTTCTGTCTGATAGTTCCAAGAAGTTCATTACAAAAGCAGGATATCATCACCAACTGATGAGGGATATACATGAACTGAGCTGGTTAATGGGGTCCTCCCTTACTCATGCCATCCCTGAGTCACCTGCACCTGGGAGGCTGAATGGCTCTGGAAAGCTTATGGCTGATGACTCTTACTGAAAAGGACAGATACTAGCTGAAAAAGTTAGGATATTTGGTTTTATTGTGTATAATCAAAGGTTTTGTTGGGTTTTTTTTAATTCCATCTTGATAGGAGTTAGCTCCCTCTAAAACATTAAATATGCATATAAACATTACTGAGATAAAGTTGTTGTATTTGACAATTCCCTCCATTCCCCATTTTCTTTCCAAGATGAAATGTTAGAGAACCTGTAAAGAATTTATTCAACAGTTTAATGTCATGAAAACATACAAAAGAGTTTTGAGCCCCCAAACAGGCAAAGTTCCAAGCTAAAGAAGATGAAACAGACACAAAGCAATTATTAATATTCAGATTTGCCTGTCAGACAGTGAATAAAGATAGTGATATTGAGCATGGATTTTTCTGTATCAAGTAGCTGCATTGCCTGTTGTATGGTAGGACACAGTGATCTCAAGGGTCTTTCTAACCTCTATAAGTCTATATAAACACATGAAAATCAAACAATATGAAAGAAAAGGCAAGAGAAATGCACTATATTTTTACTAGCACTTGGAGAATTCTAGATTAAAAGAAAAAACCAAAATAAGCATCTTCTAGGGCTGCTGTTTCCTGAGAGAAATCTATAACCTGTTGACCCCAAAAAAACATCTTCAGCATCTTCTGGCTTTGGTTTGATGATTTCCCTGTACTAACTCAACACTGAGAAAAGAGCAAGTAACAAGAGCTGTGGTTGAAGAAGTTCAAATTTATGGAGGACACCTGACTAGCACAGCCCCAAACCTGCTCTTCATTTTCAAGAATGATGCCATTCCCTCTGCAGTTACAGCTAAACAGTGCTGCCAATAGGAGTTAATTCCAGATGTGAAAGACTGTCCTAACTATAGGAGATGAAAGATTACTGCAGAACCTCATGGGGTTTAAACTGAGGAAGTTTTAGTTGCAGGAAGATCTCTGAATGACTGGCATCAAGTAACATGTGGTCTTGGAGTTGTCAGTAAGAGGCCCCCGAGCTCCCTTTTGGGAATATTCTGCAAAGCTCTGTTTTGATGAGGAACTCCAGTTGTTGTTGGGGAGAAGTGGTAGGTCTTTTGATTAAAGTGGTTAAAGTAATCTTCTGATACAGAAATTTCTTATTTGATATGAGTCTTTCTATGATTATTTTAAGAGCAGTTATTTATTGGACTGATGGGGTTTGGTACTTTAGGGATTGCAGTGCTTGAACCCAGACCTGCTGTATTGCAGGGAGGGTGGTAATCACCATGCCACAGTGTGGATATTTCCTCCTTTTCTGTCTCTATTCCTCCTTCTCTGGCTTCTCTCAAAGTGTCTCGTTTCAATTATAATGCAAATTAAAATCCATTTCCATTTATTAAATGAATCTTTGTTTTCCAGCCAGTCTTAATCAAAACCCCAAGCCAGGCTCTGTTTCTGTACTTCTCTTTGGGGCTGATTTCAGTTGTCTTTAAGGCAACTTGCTGCCATTGCAAAGGACCCTCAAAGTGCTGGATCTTTCAAACACCATTTAAACTTGCTGGAAGACCAGAAGGTTTGAAAGGCTTTAGCAGTTTTATCCAATCCTTCTGTGGTTGAATTATGTGCCCTTGAATTACACACATTTACCATAGATCCTCGCTAAAAATATGAGATGTTTCTTGGATTTTCTCCAGAGATTTCACTCACTAGGAATACTAAGTTTCCTGTATATAGCTCTCAGTTCTCTCTCTGTCTTCCTATATGTTTACTCCTTGTCTGCAGTTTTGCTACTATTCAAGTTTATGTCAGCTGCTGACACCACAACTTTTCCAGGTTTGAGGAGAGGAAGCAGTGTTGGTTTCCCTTCCCAGCCCCACCATTTTGATACACAGTTAAGCAAAGCTAAAACCAGAAATTATTTCAGAGAAGCACGTTGGAAAACATGGCAAGAAGGAGGCAGCTCAGCCCCTCAGTTCCCTCCAGCAATGGAGTGACAGTTTCAACAGTGAACTTAATCCCTGCTTAATCCAATCTTCCCAAGTTAAATATTTCTTTGATCTTCAAAGAGAAAAATATGTCATTTTCTCAAATTCTTTATGTCAGAGGAAACTAATATCTGGAGATGAAGCCCCTCATGTCAGAAGGCCTCCATCACCTATTGTTGCATTTTCCACGTGGCCAGCTTTTCTCACCCTCTTCCTTTTGTCAGTGTCCACCTGGAAGAAGCTGCTCCAGCAGATCTGTTATATAGAAATACTGGTAGTTAATCTATGGCAAACAGTGCTGCTGAAGTTATTCTGTGCTGTGCACTAGGCCAAAACCTAGAGGTACTCAGAGTGTTCCCAGGTAAACCATACCAAGGGAGCTGTGGAAATGATGCTGTGTTGCTCACCAGTGGCTTATTTTGCCAGATTTATTTTCTTTTCTCCACCTTGCTGCCATGATTGTGGAAATTATGCTGAGGGAGCAGGAACACTGCTTTCTGGTCATGAGAGGTTGGGTTTGCTCCTAAAAGCTAAAAAGGAAAAACCTCCCTAGCACTTAATAGTTCTATTACAGGTCTAGAATTAAAAATAAGCAGGAACCAGAATAATATTCTGCCTTAGTTGAAGTCAAGTATTTTATTTCTTGAAAAAAAAAATTAAAATGTCCATAATATGATGCTTAGGAATTGGGTTTTGTTCATGAGCAATCTGCTCTACCATAGGCATCTGCATTTTGTATTGAACTTTTCCCCATACAATCTCACAAGTGAAAATGAACCCTGTATTTACTACATCTGGCTGAACCATGTTCATGGCATTGATATGGTCTTGACCTCAGACTGCAGGCTGGAGTTTGCTATTTAGAGGCATGTCAGTACAGTGACATTTAGATTTGACTTGCTTTGGTCACTCTGTGCCCTTTATTGATCAAACCTGCTGTACTGTGGATAGGTTAGTCTCCTAAGCTGTATATTGTATTAATGCTAGTGATAAGAGAGCATCCGTTGGTGCTATTACTGATATACATCTTTAGTCCATTAAAATGCAAATTTTAAGGTGTGCAGCAGTAGAAATCTCTGCAACTTAAAGCACTGAAAAGCCTGGCTAATTATGACTCCAACTATTTTTCAGATAAGTGAGCGGTAAGTCATTATAAAATTCGTAATGTGAATCCTTTTATTTCCCTTGTCCCCTGACTATTGAGCTGCAGATAATCTCATAAGGCAGTCTCAGTTTCCAGAATGAGTGCCCAAGGGTTTATTCATTATTCTGAATTTGAAAGCAAATAGAGCTACGAGAACCAACCCACAGTTCCTAGTATTTGTCTAAAGCTACATAAGTATATGCAGCCCCAAGATGTGTAATTTGTATCAACAAGACCAAAGATCAAGGATTTTCTTATCATGTAACTATCAGATGCCTCTTCAGTTTGCAGAGATGATTTTTGGCAGTCCTGATTCTGGTATCTTCTATTTCAAGGCTCTGCAAGTACTTGGATATTTATGCCATTAAATATGACTCAAGGACAGATCTGGCCTCTTTGCCAGCACAATGCTGCCCTTAGAGGACAGATATTTCAAAAGTTGCCTAAAACCCTTTCATACACAAGTGCCCCATGGTCTCTCAGGAAATTCCTCCCCTGAGCACTTAACTCTGGTGAGCCATTGCACCACTGCAAACATGCCAGCAAAAGTGTTTTTATTATAATACAGTCAGAAATTTCCAGGATCATTTGTGCAATGGCATTTAGGTATGCTGGAGCCTGAACGTCAATTTTTATATGTGTGAATACTCAGCAGGCAAAGTGTGCTATAGATTTCACTCCATCTGAATTTACTTTCCCACTGAAGCATCTCTTGATCTGGTTGTCTGGTATTTTTATAGTTATTCCTGTTTGAACACAGATGGCCCCATTGTGTTGCAGTCTACAGAACGAATGCAGTTGCTGTGATTAAATAAAGATCCAGGAACAATTCAACCTTCCACTTCACACTTATGATCTTCCCCTTTAATACGACATTTATGATGACCATTTTTCTCATTTTCCCGGGTTTCAACTCTTTTGGCCAGGCGATTAACTGTGTATGTGTTAAGTCAAACATAAGCCCTTGGCAATATGGCAGAGTGGCTTTGTAATAAAGCAGGTCTCAGTATTTGCTCCAAACTGAAGAGAAAACTTTTCTTTGAGTTAAAGTTTAGTTAACTTTCCTCATGTCGATTTTTCTTTGACTCTGTTTGAAGAGTCCACCTCCAGCTGGCTTTTGAGACGCAACCAAGATCTTTGAAAGATCAGCAGCTACATTAAAGGAAGAACAGAGAGCAGTGCCAATACAGCAGGTTAAACAGGAAAGTCAATGTCAGGGGCTTTAATTACAAAAATGACACTGTATGGCTGCACTGATGTACTTTGTGATAGTTATATGCAGCGCTGGAGAAAGGCAAACCAGATAACCTCTGCATAGGGTGCAAACAGGGAGAGATTTATAAATGGTGCTTATTGTTCCAGCTCCTGCTGACTTTAGGGCACAGAAGGAAGCAGTCCTGAACCCCTTTTCAGTGGGGACTGAGGATCATCTATCATCAGTGTGGGTTTGGGGTCCTCTCCCACAAAAATATTCTCTGCCACTGGGATTCAGTGAGAGCTGGAAGGCAGCAGGCAAGTGCTCCTCGGCCACAGAACATTTGAACTCCTCTCAAAAGGCAAATTCAGTTCGATGGTCTCGGGAAAGGGCCTCTTTACCTCATTTGAGGGATGGGGGACTGGAGGGAAAAAAGAGTTTTCTCTGTTTAAAAAAAAATGTTCTGGTTTTGAGGCGTTTTCTAAATGTAATTGGACAAGTGCAGCTCCCTCAGCGACTGCTGCCAGAGACTTTACAAGCAGAGAACTAAACACTTCTCTGCAAGATCCCCTTCCATGCACATAGCTGCTGGCTCACCTGCAGGGCCCTGTGTCCTGGCCTTCCAGGGTACCTTGTGTAATGGGGATTTTTACTTTTAAGCTATAAAGTAACAGAATAGAAGTCTGGGCTGCAAATGCTTTTGCAAATCAAAAAATAAAAGTGGGGGGGAAAACCCATTCAGACCTCAATGCTTCTTATGCATGGGTGAGTTGTTCCACAATTTGCACGTGGCCATCACCTGCAGCCTTTGCCTGCAGGAGTGTGTGGGCTGGTACCAGTTCAGGATCTCTCCCTCCACTGGTTTTGGGAGCATTTGACTTTCAGATTTGAAGTGCCTGGCTTGAGTCCTGCTGTCTGAGACAAGCCTTTGGCATTGAGTCGTTCTGGGGTGTGGGTGGCATTTCTCTTTGTGTTAAGCTATAGTGGAAGGGAGACAAGCTAATGCAGACAAAATTGGCTTTTTCTGCCCCTGGCCACTTCAGATCAATGAGAAGATCTATGGAAACCCTCAGCCTGGAGAAAATAAAGAAAAAACAAAGGGAGAAAAGAAAACCTTTCTCCTGAGTGATTGTTTAAATCCCTCTGACAGCCTTGGAAATGGAATTTCACTTTCTCCTCCACAATTCCAGCCCAGATTGTTTACTCTTATCTGCAAGCTTGTCTTCACTAGTTTTTCACATTCAGTTAATTGATTGATTGCCACAAGATTGTTAGTTACCACAATGGCAAATCTGCCTGGGAGCTCCCGTAATATTTGTGGCAGTGCTGTTACCCTGAGCCATGTCCCCATGTTAACTCTGGAGAAGTATTTGAGTAGAAAAACCTGCAGCATCTTTCTACCTGTTTGTCTGTGTCTGTATAATATCCCCAGACAATCTCTAGATGTAGCAAATATTGGGCCAGATTTGTGGCAAAGGAAGTAAAGGTGACCTTTCCTATTAAATAAGATCCTTGTAATTTTAGTAGCTGAGGTAAACCTTAGCAGGACTCAAGTAACGTGTTAAAATTCTGATTCCCACAGTGGAGATTGTTTGAATGTATTCTGAATAAAGCACAGGCAGCAGACTGTGGAGGAGCATCTTTAAATTAAAACTATAAGTTTAACTATGTCTTAGAAAGCAATTACCCAGGCTGAAATTTGACCCAGCCATCAAAATTAATACACCATCATTCTTGAAGAAAAAGCCTTTGTATATTTAGATTTCATAAGTAGATAGAGGACTGGGTTTATATCTCAGGGGAAAAAGACAAATAGTAAATAGGAGTAGCTCTTGCAGTTGGCTTATTACAGAAAACTATTAAGATGTCATCCTTTGTATGGCTAGTGCCACATTTCCCATCACCTCTGTGGCACTTTACAGTGTGATTGCAGATGTGGTTAACACCTTTGCCCATACAGCTATGATGTTTGCATGCATAATATAAAACATCTTGCCCATAAAACTTTTTTTTCTCTTATATAATTTGTTGTGCCTGCATACTGGTATATATTTTTATTCAATCTTTTACATATAAATGAGTTTTATTGAATAAATGTTGCCATTGTCCATCCTCCACACCGTATTTTAGCTCTGTAACTTTAGTAAGTTTATGATTTGTCTTCGATTCTATTGCAGTAACAAGTTTGTTTATTGCTTTTTAAATCTCTTGCACTGACACTGTGTAAAATTAAGGACGTGGTTAAATTCTTTATAGTTTCAGAGTGTTTTTAAAATTTCACATTTCCATAAAATTGGACAATCAGTGCCACAAATCAAACCCAAGACATCATGGCTAGGTAGGTCTGAGCTTGTGGCAAGTTGCTGCAGAGTTTTAGTGAGAGGATTGAAATACTGTATAAGCATTTTCATCTAGTTTTATTGTTTTTCCTTTTGTTTTACAAGTCCATGTAAATCCAAGCTGGGAATCAGTGTGTGGCTGGCCATATTTGAAGATTTTCTGAGTAAACCAACTTAATTTCCTCTTGGAAGACAGAGGATGTTTGTGTGTATATGAAACATTAATGCCAAGGCAGTGTGGATTTGAACAGGCTCGTCAGTTCCTATTATTGACAGAAACTAATTACACAGCCCAGTCTCAGGGCTAATACATGCACAAATAATGTAACTATAACAAGAGAGGTCTGCAAACATTCAAAATAAAATGAAAACCCACAGGTCCTAATCCTCCTCTTCCTTAAATCAACAGGAGATTTGCCTTTTGGTGTGACAGGTTGTAGTGGTATCCGTAAACCAGCACCAGGTCTGAAAAGTGATGGGGATTACTCTGTTCTCTGGCTGATAGAGCTCAGGATGGGACTGCAGCAAACTGGGGTGGAATGGGCTGGGCAGAGCCCTCATGTGCTGTTGGGGTCAATCCAATATCATGCTGGGGGCAAGGTCACATCTTCAGAGAATACAAGCATTGTGCTACTTTCAAGTGTCCTATGCTGGACGCTACTAGGCTTCACAGATCATTTCCAGGATTTTTAAATCATCAAGGTTTAATATAAAGTTAATTAAAACGTGATTTATCACAGATTTCCTAACGTAGAAAGGTTTGGGGTTTTTTTAATAATGCTATAGTGACTAAAACTATATGTGCAAGCACAGGAATGTATTTGTGTTCTGTGTGTACCTCAGGCTTTGATGGGGAGACTTGTAATAGTCAAACTGTTGATTTAAGGCAAGTGAAAGACATCCAAACAGCCTTTTCAACAGTGTAATGAACACACATTCTTCCTTTTAAATTTTTGATCTAGTAAATGGGTGATGTGTCCATCCCTTTGATTGCAGCACTGGGGATACTTCTCACTTTATAAAAAGATCCTTGTGGCTATTTGGCTCCATTTCATTTGTGCTCTCTTTTGAGCACAGAAATGCTCTCCCTGCTAAAGGTGGTTGTTGAACTCCTCTCGTGCTCTATAGCCTTTCCTACAAAGCTTTACATTACAGGGTCAAGAGAGAGGATATCAGATTAAAAAATGAATCACAGCCCCTACATTCTCAGGTAATTCAGTGTATTAAGGAAAGAGAGGAATTTCCATGGGAGTGAAATGGCAAGTAAATACCCAGTGAAACTCATGGCAGGGCTCCCACTGCCTCAAATGGTGTGAGAGCCTGACCATAACTCAGGCACCACTAAATTACCACTGCTGTTCCAGGGAGGTTAGGGAGGTTAGTGATTGCTAGCACAGTAATAGGGAGGAATTCAGGGGCAGGGGAGATGTTCCAGGGTGGGAGGAAATAGCAGAACGAGTGAGTCCTTCTCCCTCACCTGGGGAGTGAACAAACAACACAAGGGGTGGGAGCTGATTCCTGACTGCCACTGATGGAGATGGGAAAACAAATTAACTCTAGCAACAAGGTGGAGCTGAGTTTCTCCTGCCTCCCACCAGAGCATGAGAGAGCCAGGACCTGAATGGCAGCAAGGGTGGCTTGTGTCTGCTTCCTGTGTGAATGCTAATTTTGTCAAAGCAATATTGGGAGTTTTCTGGGTGCTGAGCTTGCTTTTGTTTTTTATGTGCCTTAGCTTCAAAAATAAGGGCACTACATTAAACACCTATGGGTTGAATTCAGGTCTTTGAAATGAAACAAAGTGCATTTAAAAGCTTTGCTTAAAAATATAGATGCTAATTTCCACTTTTATATCATCCCTCTTGCTGCACTTTCTGCATTTCTTCTATGCACTTTAAGTGTCATGGCTAACATCTGACATGTGTTTCATTCTTCCTATCATGCAGTATTTCAAAACCAACAGTAAATTCTTTGCATAATGTATGGGCTGCT
Source organism: Ploceus nigricollis (assembly GCA_013399945.1). Lineage (NCBI taxonomy): Eukaryota > Metazoa > Chordata > Aves > Passeriformes > Ploceidae > Ploceus > Ploceus nigricollis. The sequence continues at coordinate 1,994,975 of VXBC01009447.1, forward strand.
TTCCTTGGAGGAAAACTGTGCTATGCTTCAGGGACCAGGCTCTGCCTGCACTCAGTGATACAGCCCTGCTCACAAACCCGAGCCACTGCTCCCTGGTGAAGTGTTTCATGTCTATAAATGTGGGGATGTTTTATGAGGTCCACACTCAGCCTATGATCTAGACTGCTCCCCAGCTGCTTCTTTTGCTGTCTTTCCTAGAGATAAAGGTGTGTCTGAAGCCCTTGCAGGTAGATCCCAGTGGGCTGAGAGGTTGCTCAACTTGGCTAGCAGTGACTGCAGGGAGCTCAGGGAAATCTTTACTGAGAATTCTTTCTCTGGAAATCTGCTGGGAGTGTAATTAGGTAGCAAGTCCAGGGTGAGTTGCATGCTGCTACAGTCAGCCTAGTTTAACTAAATAGGTTATCTTAAGTGAGTGTAACCCCAGCTTTGGCACTGATGCAGGAATGCAATGGGAGTGCAGCCACTTGTAGGGCAGTCAGGGGTGTGGGGCTGCAGCAGCATCCCAAGGATTCCTGCTCTTGGCTGTATTGTAAGAGGAGAATGACATTGAAATTACTCATACAGAAATGACAGCTGCTGGGAGGATGCTTATTTGCAGTGTGGATGTAACCATATTTTGGAGCTGGCAAATGATGTTAGGTCAAATACTCCAGGGGTCAGGCCTAATTAAGATGTTGGTATCAGATTCCAAACTAATTATGCAGGGAAAGTGAGCTCTGTTATGTGCGAGTTGCTGCATTCAAAGGAAATGCACATGGGTTTGTGTAGTGGAGGGAGATGGGATCCATGGTGCAAGTGCTGTGCTGGAGCCAGAGCAGATCAGTCAGTCCCAGCCTGGGCCAGCAGCAGAGGGGCCAAGCAGCCTTGGTCACTCAGAGCTGCAAAAGCCAACTGACCAGTGACTTATTTTTTGGGAAACAGTGGTGTGCTAGAGGATGTTCCACAATCTGTTGGCTGCCTTGTTCATTGTAAATAATTGTAATAAGTACTCTGGGAATTGTATCTGTGCACTGAGGGCACTCTGCAGCCACTCTGCTGATTATCCCCAGAGCACAGTGGCCACTGCATCCCACCAGCACCAAAACCACCACAGATTACTGAAACAGCTTCTAGAAGTCTTTCCTCCAGCTTACAGCAGGTACACTGTGGTGAGGCTACTCCTGTTGTACAGTTCCACCAAATATTTTACATTGAGCCACAACTCAGTTTTTCTGAGAAGCAGAATTTAATAGTTATTACTCACATGGACACCTGTGGCCAGTTCCACTGAACCCATGAGCAGGTCTCAACTGGCATTGCTTAAAACAAGGGGCAGACAGTCAAGATAGATATTTTAAGTGTCTCCAAGGGTGTAGAAGGTTGCTACAGAAATTACTGGTATAATTCTTTTACCCTTGTGTCAAGAGGAAACAGGTTCATGCTGAAGGAGAGCAAGATTGGACATTAGGCAACAGCTTTTCTAATGTTGAAGATAAGAAAAGGTGGGAATAGTGCTAAAACAAGACATCACCCTCCCTATGCAGTACATTTTAAAAGGCTTCAAAACTAGGTTAGACAAACATCTGGGACTATAACCCTGTGACAGCCATGGAAACAGTCTTTTTATTGCAACTCTTCCTCCTGATCTGTGGCTTTCCCTGCTGCAGTCTTATGAGCCCATATTCTTACATAAATTTCTCATAGCTCATCTTTGTAAATAACTAACAAGGGTTTAAAAGGGCAATTGTGTAAGGGTCTTGCCTACAGACTGTGGTATAGAATGAGAACTTCTGAAACTGCCATTGTACAAGGGACTGCTCAAATCCTAATGACATCATATTTAAGCCAACATACTTCTCCTCAGGCCAGTCAAATTTTGGAGTTACTGAGTAACTTATTTGAACTCTCTGTGCTTCAGAGTTTCCCGGATGAGAAGACAGCTATGTACAAATGGAGAGCAGGGCACGGTGTCCTGGTTTCACAGAGGCAGCCCATGTCAGGGAGTGTGCTGTCCCTGTTGGTTTTCATCAGGGCATTAGAATGACCCAATTTTCCCCTGCTTTGCTATTATCCTACCTTGCTTATAGGAACTGGTGATATATAAAATCATCCTTCTTTGAAGAATGTCAACTGCTAAGACTTGAGGACAGGTAGTGGAAATTGCTCATAGAGAAAAGGTTCCAAAAAACCACAGTTTTTGGACAAAGTGATGTGGTTTTCTGTGGATAGGCTGCTTGGCTCATGTCCATGATATATTGCACAGGGCTCACTGCTTTCCAGGAGAAACAGTGAATAAACAGGCAGAGGGTTTGGGGAGGTAGCAGCCAAAATAAAGACATGGATATCAGCAGAGGTTGTCACAATTACATCTTCAGACCCCATCTAATACAAGGAAAAAAACCCTTGTAGACCTTTCCAAACTAAACTAATAAATGCATAATAAATGCAATAGAATCAGATGCTATTATAATCTAGGGTCTGCTTGAAATTCATATGTTTTGGACTGAAGTTCACTTTATATATGCCTCTAAATAAGTTAATGTGTCCCCTACTTCCCCCTTACTCCTGTATCTTAATGAATAACAGGCTTAATCACTCCAGTATCAAGATAGCCTTTTTATAGCCATGCAAATGTTCTTTGGTGTATAATTTGTATATGCTTCACTCATCTATTATCATTGTTCTTTCTAAATGAGAAAATGCAAATGTTGCACCAAGGGCCTCATCTTCACAGCTTACCGAATGTAATTCCTGACAGCAACATGAAGTTGTTTAGCATAATTTTCCTGTTAATAAGCTGCCAATTACAGTAATTTAATTCTTAGTTTCCAAAGACCAAAAGGTATATGATGATTTCCAGTGCCCTCCCAATTAATGTCTCAGGTTATTATTTTGGTACGTCTGAGAAAACAGAAAAATGGGGAGGACTCAGTTGTTTAAAGATAATACCAATGCAATTTCCTTTCAAATATTCAGAAGTTTTTCTTATCTGAGAAGCAAAATGTGATTTTGTGTTTCTGCAATCCCCCTTGCATGTGCACATTCATAGGTATAAAACTACTAAAACCAGCATCAGATATCTGTATTATATATGAATGTGAGTCAGCTTGAAAAACAACCAAATAAAACTTTGTAAAAGCTCTTAGAAACACCTGCCAGCAATGAAAAACTTTTTTCTTCTCCCAGTAACTTCTGTTTTTTGCTCAAATGCTTCCAAAGCTCAGGTGATTACGCAGCACTTTATTAAAAGTCAGTGGGAAATACTGCAAGAGAGAAGGGGAAAAATACTTAAAGAAATGTTTCTAGTTGCTGGGAAAGATTGAGAAGTATTATGTTTAGAAGCAATTACATTTGGAGCAGCTCTTCACGTACACTGTTTTCTGTTCAGATCTCAACTTTTCTTACTAAACAGAATTTGCATGAAAACAGAATCCCTGTTTCTTAAAGAATTTGTCTGCTCTTCCTGTTTATTTCCCATCTGCTCCTGACATCATCATTTTCCTGATACAACCAAACAATTTCTGAGGCAAGTCAGGCTGATTTTTAATTGAGGAGTAAGCAATAGAGAGAGAATCTTGGGAATTAAAGGTGCTACTTTCAATTCAAGTATCTCAGTGAGTAAATGTGGGAAACAAATGGTTTGATTTAGGGATGAGTTGAAGGAAATAACTGAAGTAGATGGAGCCCTTCAGTTATCTTGCTTTGGGTGATGACTTTTCCCATCCTACATGGAAGCAGTTCAAGAACTTGTCCCATGTTTTCTGATTTATTATTTCTTTCAAGAATACATTCACAGACTCTCTGAACAGATTTTGCAAATTTTGTCTGCATAGTTGCAGCTCAGTTAAAAAAAAAAAACACCAAAGCTCCCCCCAAAAATATAAATCCTCAAACCCCAACAAACAAAAAAAGGCAGGAGAGATTTCACCCTTCCCCCACTGTGGGATTTGCAATTGTAAGAACCTGGGCTGACCCTGCAGGAGGACAGAGGCAGGCAGCAAGTGATTACACCCCAAATGTAATATTTATTGGACATGGAGTCAGGTTTGGCAAAGAAATTTCCATAAATACTTGTGCTAAAGTCTGTTCTGGCATCTCCAAACACCTGGAGTTGGTTCTTTCAGCGTTGTCCTTGCTGGTCCCTGTGATGAGAATGAATTGACTGCTGTGGAAGCATGGTTAGGTCAGTGCTAAGCTGTTTCTTAAATTCCACCTTCCTGGGAGCTGTGTTCAGAGTACCAAAGCCCAGGTAGTGCCATCACCATGTGGCCTCTGCCCTGTCCCCCTCTCAGGTGGATGCATCACCCAGGACCTTCATCAGCTGAACCCAAGCAGCCCCTGTGCCTAAAGAGCTGCCCCACTTATTCTGGTAGCCAGCAGAGCCGTTTGCTGGCCCAGCTGGCTCAGTGCAAGATCAGCATAGGTAAGGGGTGTCCTTCACCCAGAGGTGGTGGCTGAAGCCAGGGTCCTGAGGCATGGGCACAAGCACTGTGAGTTGGGGGTGCTGAGCCTGGGAAGGGAAAGCCCCAGGAAGAACTCAGAGCCCCTTCCAGTACCTGAAGGGGCTATGGGACAGCAGGAGAGGGACTTTAGGCAAGGGCCTGGAGTGACAGGAAAAGAGGTCTTCCCACTGCCAGAGGGCATGGTTAGATTAGATTTTAGGAAGGAATCCTTGACTGTGAGGGTGGTGAGGCCCTGGCACAGGCTGCCCAGAGAAGCTGTGGCTGCCCCATCCCTGGAAGTGTTCAAGGCCAAGTTCAATATGACTTGGAGTAACCTTGTCTAGTGGAAGGTGTCCCTGCCCATGGCAGGGGATAGAAGGAGATAAGCTTTAAGGACCCTTCCAAACTAAACTAAAATTTGATGATTAACACCAGGACAATCTTACACAATCCAGTGTCTACAGCAAGGCATGCTCTTTGGAGAGAAATTGCAATTTTTTTCTTTGAGGAAAAAAATCCAAGTGAGCTTCTTTGGGGACTTTATTCAAACATGGAGCATATTACTAAGCTGGTTTCACATCTTTGATGTTGATGCTTGGCCAACTCCTCCCCAGTGCAAAGCCTCAGGCAAGGGCTCCAACAAGAGAGGGTCTTCCAATGCCCTGGAAGCTAAATTGAAACTAAGTTATTGAAGTTATTAAAATTTAAGAAGGTGCGAGTGCCTGTGCTAGCTAGGTACTTTTTGATAAGTATGTACTATTAATAGCACTTTAAAAATCCCAACTCAAGATCTGCAGTATAGGTATTTTTCAAGATGCTTTTGACTATTATGAGATTAATGGATACGGGGCAGTTTGAAACTGGTACATTAATTTTAATCACTTATCTCCGTTTGTATTAATGAGAGAGAAGTGGGCAAATCCTACAGAAAGACATGAGAATATATATGCCTTATATACCTTAAAGGCATAGGTGGTGCTTATGGATTTTGGGTTCAAAAATTCTTGCCAAGCACAGGAAATAACTGGCAATGGAATTTTTCAGATAGATGCAGCTGGGCAGGGCAGGTATAGCTGTAACTGTGGCAGTGCCACTTCTCTGTTAGGTTAAGCAAATTCTGAAATAAACCTGGAGAGTGAAATAATTGTATTTCTTCCCACTGAAGACCTTCCTATGTGGACATTGGGATAGTGCTGGGATATGTTTGCCTGTGTTTTTACTGTGAGTGCAGTTTTATGAGCATGTTATGGGTTTTTTTCACTCACTTGAGTGTTTGGTTGGTACTTAATGACTCAGATCAATCATATCACTTTCAAGTACCATTGATATAAATTTTATTTATTTTTTTTAGTTTATAGACTTGAGACTCTGTGCTATTTCCTTGCTGGCCTTGAAGCTAGCAGGTGCTCTTCTTTTCTAGGCTGACCTCTCTCCCTTGCTCTCACTGTGAGCTCACTGCCATAGCCCGAGGCTGGAGAAGCGTGACAAGGGGCTGCCCTGGAACTGGTGTCAGGATAGTAAATGGAACAAGGAAAGAACTTTGTATGGGAGTGACATCCACGTGAATCTGACCAGGGGCACCACCTCACTGCCCACCCACGTTAGGTCTGTACTTTTTCTGCCTGAGGAGCAGAACCCCGTGTTAGTCACTGCTAATGATGCACCCAGGGCAGGGCAGGCTGAGGGCTGCTGCCATCCTGCTGGCTCTGTGCTTCCTCATCAGCCAGCCCCGAGGTGATTTAACACAATGGGATGGGATGAGTGCTCATCACTAGGAAGCCTGCAAATGTTTGTAGTTATAATTAGGAAATGTTCTAACACTCCTATTAACCTGATTGATGTGAAGTCTTGCTTAGGCAGAAAACTGATTTTTCCCCAAGTGACTCCAATAGAAGATCCATTTAGTTTGAAATGGAACTTAAAAGGAGTGCAAATTACTGATGATCCCTGTAACCAATGAACAAATGATTGGTGCATCTTCAAGGGCTTGTAGTGATGGGAGAAACCCCAAAATGAGGATGTATGTTATGAGAGGGTGACACTTTTTTATCCTGTAGGTAGGACCACAGCAGTGTCTGCATGGACATGTGCTCCATCCCACACCAGGCTGTGCCACTGGTCCAAAGCAAAGCTTGCTGACACTGCCCATCCATACTCACTATCAAATCTAGGACATGTCTGTCCTAAAAGCACAAGATCGGACCATAATTGTGAGCAGGAGAGCCAAATGAAAAGCTAGGCTGGCTTTACCCGTGCACTGACAGAGGTGTGTCATTCAGGACCAGGCTGGTGTTTGTGTGGTGTTGAGCTGCCCGTGCCACCTTGGGTCAATGCTATTTCTGACACCTCTGTACCACCTTCCATGGCACCATGAAGATGTGCCCTTGCTGACCTAGCAGAGGGATAAAGAAATCTGCCCTCTTTTTAATATCATTCTGGGAGAAAATGTCTGCTTTTCAGAAATAAAATGGTTTCTGTTCAAGGTTTACCCAGTACAAATGCAATAGTGATGCAGCTGAAGCTGTGCTCTGGGCCTCTGCACAATGCAGAGTTTCTGACCTAAAGAAGAGCTTGTGTGCCCAAAAGCATTTTTGTTCTTTATGTGTATTCACTGGTTTAATAAAAGCTCATAGCTTTCCATGCAAACCTGGCTGTCTAAGCCATGAATTAAACTCCTGTGTTCAAAAGGACTTGGTGTCGACCTTAAAACCCCTGAAAACCTGTTAATTTTAGGCAGCCTGAAGAAGATATATAGAACCAGGGTGCATCATGCGTCACTTGTAAACAGGCAAACAAAGTTCTGTAGCATAATCAAAGGACAAAAATGAGCTCTAAGTAGAGGCAATAGAAAGCCACAATGACAGTTATTCGACACCACTTTGTCCCATGATTATTTATGTATTAGTTGAAGCCATAATAATGTTAAAGTCACCCTCACTAAACATACAACACTTTGTATTTTGACAGCACTTCATAAACATTAATGAATTAAGCTGAAGTAAACACTTCTCTAAGATCAACCTTTCCTGAACAGAGCTGCAAAGGCAGATTAAAGGCAATGAGGAGCACATTGCAGTTCAAGCACATAAAACCACTCATCACCTGTTCAGAACTTGAGGGGAATAAAATTTGGACCTTCTGTATGCTGCAGACTCATTAATGAAGTATCAGAAGTGACTTTTATGTGCCTTGTAATTTGAACATTACACTAATATAGGGTAGGAAGGGTCAGCATAAAAATGTGGTTCAAAAGGACCTTGCAAATCTCAGTAATTTTGGACTTACAGAAATAGAGAAAATCTGTGCTTATGTGCTTGGAAAAAAAAAATGGAAGTTTTACCCCAAGTGAATCTTGTATCTTGCTGGTTAGTTATCAAAATCTGGGTGATGCCACCTTCAGGGTGTATATTCATGTAAAAAACCCCAAGGTGTGAACTGGTGCAGCACAGCAGTGAGTGATTGGGGATGGTCAGCAGAGTGTGGCACAACAGGGGGTTTTGATTTCTGTAAGGAAGGCATGCAGAACTGTTTGCTGACCATGTGTCTTTTGGCAACAGCTGCTTTTCGGGTGACCCCTGTGCTCTGCAGAAGCAATGTTTTCTTTGCCTGAAGCTGTGGTTCCCTCTCTGTGCCCTGGGGCTGCTCCCACCCATGGACAGCGCCAGGGAGTACCAGGCTGGCTGTAGGAGGTGCAAAGTACTCACAGGCCAACTTTTAAAGATCCTTCACAAAAAAGTGCTACTTGTCTGAGTTTGGGATAAGCAAAACTCAAATATCTGAAAGTTTTTCTGCTGAACACACAGGAACTCCTGAAAGCAGACTAAATTCCCAAAAAATACAGACAAGAAACTTCCTTAGCATCTTAATGATCCCTTTGGGAAAGCTGGCCAAGTCAGACAGTAACATTCAGTAAATCCTTGTTATCTGTGCTTGCTTTGCTAATGAGCCTGAGTATCATATTTAAATCCCTGTAGCTGTGTCTCATACATTGGCTGCTGTGAAAATAAAATATTTCCATTCAGCAATGGGTGTATATCACGGGCAGCTTGGCTGTGCTCCCGAAATGCCTTTCCTGTTATTAGTGTACTGTGGGCCTTCCAGTGGTCACTGTGATGGATAGCATGGTGGAGGCCATCAGAGGGCAACATTTCAAACCAAGAATGCTACAGCTATTGCAGGGTAATTGAGATATTGTGTATTTACACAGGTCTGCCTCAGAAATATTCCTTTAGCAAAGGCTACATTTGATTAAGGGCTTTCCTTCTCAGATCATGGCAAAGTCAAATTCAAAGAGCAAGAGGAAAGAAATAGAAAGGGAAGCTGGAAAAATAAGATGGAACATTTCCAGTATAGCCCAGCTAATGACTGGTAATGTTGTTTGGAAGCAGATGGATGAGACTTCCTTTTGGAGACAGGATTTTTCAGTGATATGACCTATTTTCTTTTGATCAAATTGATCTTTTAGATCAAGCAACATTTTGGGTAAGGTTCTTCTTCCTTGGTGTGTTTTTCTGCATTTTTGAGCTGAAGTAAGAGGAGCAAATTATTATTTGTAGATTTGTGTAGGTCTGTGTCCCCTAATGCCATAAGTAAAATCAACAGGCTCAAAGCTCTGCTGAGGTTGTGTTTGGGAAGCTGTGCTTGGTCCCTCTATCCTAAACAGGGACTGGGACTGCAGCTGCTGTGAGGAAGGCAAAAGGATTTTAGAGTGAAAACACCCAGCCAGCCTAGCAGATAATTGTACTTTTCACTTCCAACCTCTGGGAATACTAAATGAGATAGAGGAAACAGCATGGGTGGTTATGAAGAGGCTCGCAGGGAAGGTGTGCTTCTAAGTGAATTGTTGGTTCTGAGAGCACAGGCTGTCTTTGTGTGCAGTTTTTATGTCCTGCTGCTTCATTATCTCAGTAACTTATTATAGTTTTATGTCTGTGTTGTGCTGCAAATGGACTGCCCATAATCCCCTTTTTATAGATTTAATCTGGTGGGTGATAAATGCCTATGGATTCAGCACAGCATCTTCCTCTTGGTGGTGGGGGCACAGTGTGAGCAATTCCTGGGCAAGCTGGAAACACCCCTCATGCCTGTATTTTGAAATCCCCTCTATTCCAATCTGACTTTAAATAGGTGTTGGTGCTGACATTTCTGTGTGAAATACAGCGGTGTGTTTACTTCTGGAAAGATCACTGCCAGCTGTCCTAGCTGCAGTATTCTGTATGCACACTGTGCTAATCTAATTAACATCCCCTCTGGAACCTGGAAGTTAACATTGGACAAGACTCTAAAGCTGTTTTTAAAGATTTTGGTCGCTTAGGTACTTGCTGAGACAGGCTGGATGAATTCTAGAAACTGCCTTCTCAAACATTCAGTGAAATAACTATTACGATTTCACATTACCTGTACACACAAGCCAGTTAATTTGTTTTCAGTGAACATTTGTACAAGTGAATTATTCACCCATCTGCAATATTTATCTTTAAAATGACTAGACAATTCAGCTCTGTGTGGAGATGTGCCTCTGTATGAATTCATAAATCCACGATCACTGGCAGGACATTTTCTGCAGCAGCTGATGATCTATTTATTCTCCCTTTTCTTTTCTCCAAGGGTTAGCCCAGACCCTCCTGCTTTGACATGAACAACAAGCAAACAGCTTGTATAATATTTAATACTTCCTAGTTTGGATATGAAGCTCCAACAACACTCCCCACCACTGCAGCTTGTCAGGTGAGCAGCTCTCAGATTATTATAAAGCAGCTATTTTGGGCTAATTTTTTTCCTCTCACACTGCAGACATAATGAGCATAAGGGATTATGTGATGAGCTGAAATTACTGAGCTAAGTGAGGAATTGAAAATGCAAATGTAGAGCCTTTGCTACTATTAATGGTCAGCTCTGAGCCTGCTAGCAGAGGGAATACTTTTGGGAGGCAGTGTTTCTTTCTGTTCAGAGATGCTCAGAGCTCCCACACTCTAGGGCAGCACAAAGAGGACACAGAGGGATATAAAATCACTGTTTTAGATAATCCTATCAATATTGCTTTTACTGGGATTGCCCCAGGGCTGGCACTGCCTCTGGCAGGGAAGCAACTGGGATTTCTCTGTGCTTAGATGGCCAGTGCTTTTCCTGGAGGTAAAATGGGAAGAGTAGTACTGGCAATTACTGGCCTAACATAATGATTCAGAAAGTTGTTTCAACAGTTTCACCTTCAGAGAGTCTCAGCTTTAAAGAGCAGTAAGGATCTTTTTAAAATGCCTTTTCTGTGTGGTCATTAATAAAGCCATTCTTTGCCAGGGATGATGAGCTTGAGGGACTCCATCACATGAGCCTGGAGATTTGGGGCTTGATCTCAACTTGTACAAACTAGAGCAGTTCCAGCCAACTAAGCAGTAATTTCCACAACCTTAGGAAGTAGTCCTGAATATCCATGGTTTTGAAGAGCAAATTTGCTGAAGCATTTACTTAAGACATGCATTCTGTGGATATCTCAACACTTACTGAAGTGCTGAGGACTGAGCAGTGCACTGAACCGTGCTGAGTGAGGGACAGCTTTTACCAGCAGTTAGTAATTCCTGCACTGACACTTGGGTCTAATTACTGACATGCAGCATACAAAGAGCTCTACCTGAATTTCTCTCCAAAGAGTCTCTTTTTTCAAATATTTTCTTCATCCCTCTCCTGAAAAAATGAGAAAAGCAGGCTTCTCTGAGACAAAAGTATTTTTTTCATCAGGAAGGAAAGGTTAGATTTGGCCCAGCTTTAAATTATTCTGAAATGACTCACAGATTTTACCTTGAAACTGAAGTGGTTTGCTGCATTAAAGAGACTGGTGAAGAAAGCAGCACACGGTAACCTATTTCCACCAATTTTAGGATTTAAGTTCTGCTAATGTCTATGTACCCTTTGTTAATGTCTACATGGAGAACAGAGTGTTTTACACTTGAACTTTGGTGTCTGAAAGTGAGAACAGTGTAGCTGCAGTTATAGTTATGGAGCAGAAATGATCACACTGGCTCTGACTGTTAAGTACCCCAAAAAAAAGCTACTAGAGAGTAGATAAGTCATCTGTGACAGGAAAGATCTGCCTAGTAAAGGGAGAGTCTAAATCAAAATTCTCCTGGATTAACTAGACACCAGCTTTCTAACCTGTGTAATTTTGTTATCTGAGCTGCTTTCTCTCCTGTGCCCCTGTCCATGCTCTAATTAGAAGGATAACTAACAGAGCAGTGTGACATTGCTAACAGGGACATTGAAGTTTTAGTTGAACACGTAAATTAGCTTTGAGGTTTCCTGCAGTCCTAAAGATTTTATGGTAATTTTCCATTTCTGCATAGGCATATTTGCATTTAGCAAGACAGTTTAGCTCTAATCATCTGTCAGGTGTTGCCAATCTGCTGTCAGTTTGCTAGAGCCATCAGCTTAGAGAGTTTTTAATATTACTGTGCCCATTGTCTTTAATGGGCATCTGGAAGCTCAAGGATATTCCAGAGCCAAAAGGGCATCAAGGCATCAGTCTGACCTAGTGAACCTCCCAGACCAGGTCTGCAAAATGCTGTAGGCAAACCAAGCAGCAGAATCTGACTGCTAAAGCCTTGCAGAGCATTCCTTACCTCCCACTCTTGTTTTTCCATTTTCCTTTGATCTGATCTGCTCAAGCACGAGGCATGGTGTAACCCCTGATTTTGCTTACAATTAGAGGCATCTATAGGCACTTACCACAGGTATTGTTTGTATGAACACCTCTTCATTTGGCTACTGCTATTGGGAAAAAAAGGAGCAAATCCAGAATAACTTTGGAGCATAAATTCTCTGGATGTCTCCTCTCTCAGCCAGGTTGTGTTTTCACTACAGAGGCTGGGACAAGGCTCTTCCTCCTTTGTTCTCCTGCTGTGCTGAAATACAGGTTCTATTATAATGGGGCTTTGAGCAGCCTGGTCTATTGGAAGGTGTCCCTGCCCATGGTAGGGGGCTTGGAACTAGATGAGATTTAAGGTCCCTTGCAACCCAAACCATTCTGGGATTCTATGAATGTCTAGCAATTAAAGACATGGCATCCCTCTAACCTGTCTTTCATTTATTTTTCACACTGGAGTGGTTTTTAGTGCTGTGCAGTGTCCCTCTTCCTTTCAGCTCTCACCTTCAAATTTCACAGTGTCACAAATGTCACTAATTTCCTTTGCTTTTCCAAACTATACCCATTATTATATTTGGGCACAACCTGCACCTCCTCAGACCACAGACAGCCAAGCTGTTTCCTTGTCCCTCCTCCACTGGCCTCCTCTCTGCTGCTGCTGCAGGATGGTGTCTCCTGGCTCCTTCTTGTGGCTGTAGTCCTCTGAGTAGAAGGCACAAAATCCTACCTCACTGCCCAGTGTGTTTTCAGATCATGCCAAGATTCATGCCAACCCACAGTTCCCCCTCCTGCAGCCCTGAGTGAACTGTGACCAGGTGCTGTCACAGCCCAGACCTCCTTGGCTAGCCAGTTCCTTGTCCAATTGATTATTTCACCAGCCTTGCTGTTTTAACAGCTCTATTGAAGTTCATGTAATTCCTGTTTCCAGTCTCAGTCTTGCTTCCTCTTGCTGTCCCTTTCTCAGAAACATAAATCAAACATTAATATTGATCAGCATTTAATGCCAGGCACAAAGGAAAATCTGCTTTCATGTGATATGAGCTATTAATGAAACATTAATGAGGGCAAAGGAGAAGGTTTCAAACATGATGGCCAGCCCATCTTTCCTCCTCCTCAAACATAGGAGGCAGGTGTCTGGACTTTCAGCTGCACTGAAATTTGGATTTGACTTTTAAATCCAGATTTGGAAAAGTCAAGAGACTTATTACTCAAAAGGATTGACTGAGGGACCTCAGATGCTTTTATCCTCTGTACACACAGGATGCTTTCTCAAATACCAGTGCTCTGAATTTTAACATCAATCATTCTATCAAAGCTGGACAGGTTAACCACTTCCAAATGCCTTGCCTCATTTAGCCAGACATTTACTCATGTTCTGCTATGTGTTCCCCATGAAAGTACAGTCAGATTTCTAATGGTATGGGCTGGTGCTTAGAAAGCAGCAGCTGAGCTCTACTAGTCAGAGGGACTTTAACAGATGAGTGCAGGCTGTGGTTCAGGGAGACATGGGCAGCTGGACACTGCTTGTCAGGAACCTCTCACATATAACTCAAATGCTGAAAGTGCCTTCTCGTTATTCCCCTATTAGCTTCAGAACATGGGGAGGGACAAAATAAGGAATTCAGGTGTAGAGAAAAGAACCAGAAAGTTAAATGCAGTTAAATCTGTTTGGAGGATTTTGAAATAAATCACATTACTTTGGCCTCCTTATAACCAAAGCAGAGATCACATCTCAGCTCAGAGAGACAAGTAACCTCACTCTTTGCTGTGTAAAGGGAATCCAGAGACAAAGCTAAGAGAAAATTGAAAGGCAGGAAAAAATGAAAAATGGAAGAGGAATACAGGATGAGAAGAGCAGAGGACCCAAAGATAGGACAAAGAACACAAACATAATGAGAATTGCATCTATAAAATAAAAAGACCTAAGACTACTCTGTTGTAAAATTAGTTTTTTCTGGGCAGACTGTGAAGCAACTTCACCAGATATATCCAGCTACTCTGGCTACACAAAGGCATTGCTGAATGCACTCCTGGTGCATTAAGTTTGATGCTCTCCTGGCTCACACCTGGCTTTGATGTGGTTTATGCTGGTGTGTGTGAGAGAAGATGTACTCTGAGAACAATTGTCAACTAATAACAGTATATTAGAAAAATAGGGCTCAAAAGGTTATGAGAGCTGCCTAATCTGAAGATCTATCATTATACTTCAATCATCAGATGCTGCTAGGAAAAAAAGCTACTCCTGGCTCTTTTTTTATCATGAACTTTGAAGAAGCTTCAATGTTTACCAGTATCTGCTGATTGTTTGATCTTCAAGTTAAGTGTAGCCCCTGATAGATTTATGAGCTGCTGAAAGAAAGCAGAGTTGTGTTTCTACCACACTATGGAATAGCTAGAGACACTGAAGTCCTCTAAATCATTATTGCTTATTAGGAAACCTTTTGTTTTCACTGCTGCTGGATGACAGTTCATTTTAATTTTGCTTTCTGAGGATCCTCTCCATCAATGACCTGCAGTCTACATAAGTGGAAATGTAAAGCAATTGACATAAAATCAATATTAATTCAGGAGTGTGTTGGATTTTTTCCTCTGTTTCTAACAGGAATTTATCAGGGTGTTATGACCTGGCAGCCTGAGGCAGATGAGCTTCCAAATGCAGGACACTGGGGCTTGAAGGGAGGCTTTGAGCCACTGTTGTAGTGTGTGCTCAGCTACATATTGAGATTAAGTGTCAGTTTTGTGTTCCTGACTTTTATCAAAACTGGTCACTGCAGTTATTTCCAACACTTAGAGACACTGGTCTAAGTTTCACAACTGTTTCACTCAGAAATTTCTTGAGCAACTGCTTGGTTTTAGTAAGTGTTTGAGTAGTGTGAATTTGGCCCAGTTTAATTTTTTATCGTTTTAGGTGGAAGTGAAAGTGGAGAAAAATATAGGTTTGGTTGGTTGGGTTTTTTGGTCATGTTTTTTAAGTAGGTCTAAAGCAGAGTTTGTCACTCGTGAACTTAGAATCAGGACTAGATTTTCCAACCACCATAGCAGAGATATTAGAGGAAAATTTAAAGGAAGATCGAGCAGATGTTCTGGGATTTTACTGAAGTTTCTCCCCACATGTAAGAGGTGAAGTGGAAGAAATCCCAGAGGTTTGGGAAAGAAAAGCTGCTGCCTATGGATCAGTTTGGCACTGAAATCACTGCAGGATACATATGGTCTCCATGCTGAAGGCTGAATTACAAACAATTTCTTGTTTAAAGACAGTACAGTATTTAATGTAGATTTGAAGCAGGTAACACTGGGAGAGCTCCAAGAGGAACTTCTGCAAAGAGCCATGAGCCAAGGTGGTTCTAGGCACAACATCTCAGGAGACTGAAGGGGAAAAAAGCTTAAATGCAGACAACAGGGGAAAACCTTCCAGTCTTTGATCAAATACTAATCTAAACAGCTTTATCAACAGAGGTTTGAGCTCAGGAGCTTTCAGGTTTATTATTGGCTTTTCAACTCTTTTTTTTTTTACCTTGAGCAAATTGTTTTATGGCTTCCAGCCTCAGTTTCCCGC
The DNA here is from genome assembly GCA_013399945.1 of Ploceus nigricollis. Lineage (NCBI taxonomy): Eukaryota > Metazoa > Chordata > Aves > Passeriformes > Ploceidae > Ploceus > Ploceus nigricollis. The sequence continues at coordinate 2,010,585 of VXBC01009447.1, forward strand.
TCTTGAAAAGGGGATATGTGGTACTATCTCCCTTTACAGCATACTTTGCTACCTGTTTCATAAAAGTGTATACTAGAAGTTTAGCCCTCTTTGTTGCACCCAGATAATGGTTTTCCATTAGCTATAACCAATGGGGAAAAAAGGCCCATGATCCAAGGAGGCTGATCAGGGAGCCTCTCTCTTGTAAGTGAGAGGAGAGGGACAAGGTCAAGGCTGCTGTGCATATCTGCCTCTGCATGCCATGCCTCTGTGAGGGATGGAGGAGTTTAGTTGCCAGGGCTGTTAATCTGGCACCTTTAACAAGGTATCTATAAAAAGTGGAAAAAATGATGAATCATCAGTCTCAGGTCCTTCACAAGTGCTCTTGGTGGAGACTGTTTGCAGTGGTCCATAGCTTTAGTCTGCTAAGAGCAATTCTGTTCATTGTCCTGTCTGCCCAGCAGATGAGCAAAATTACTGCCAGCAGAAATATTCTGAAACAGAGGATATTAAGCAAGCACAGAGATGACTGATGTCTGCTGTTCTCCCAGTGGAGTTATCACTCATGTGATTTAAGTTCACTTCAGTGACATTTCTGCCCTTGAGGATTTCTCTCCTCCTTTCAGAACTGTGTGCACTTTACTTGAAGTGTTGTAAAGAGCTGTGGGGAAGGATCTTCCCAGTGCAGGGCTGCGTTTCCATCAGTGTCACAGGCATCAGCTGAGCAGGGCTTTTCTAGTGAGAGCAAATGTCACAAGTGTCCCAATGCTTGAGTCTATTCATTTTACCAAAGCTCAGGTCCTCATGTTAGGCTGTAGTGTCCTCAGCTGTCTGAGAGTCCACAACTTCATGTCACCCTGCAACAGCACTTTTTGTCAGAGGGGAGTCAGGCTGACTTCACAGATAAAGGCAGTGGTAAATACTGGAGAGGATCTTTAGCTCTGAAATGGGTTTCCCTCAAAATTCTTTCTTGGCTTTAAGAACACACTGCTGGAGTGGCATTTGTGGAGGTTACCCATAACATGGCTTATGAGAACAAAGAAGAGGCAGAGGAGTTATTCCTGCTATGTTGGCCAAGGCAAGGAATAAACCCATCTTCTTACATCAACGTATGCATCAAAGCCTATAAATAGACAAATAAAGTAAGCTCATACAGTATCAAACTAGAAAAATGTGATGTAACAGCTTCATTATCATATTTATGTCTTCCTAATTGCACTCTGCTGAGATCACTTGCAAGCCTAGCATGTATTTCTGTATAATAGGATCAAGTGTATTTGATCTTAAGCTGTTTTCAACAGAAAGCTGAAATGAAAGGTGAGAATCAGAAAAGAGCATGAAAATTATTGCCTAACATTAATACTAAAATATTTTCTCTTAAGAAAACTTTCCTCCTGTGACCCATTTTCTAGAATCCATCTGTATATTCGTAACATGCTGTGGGAGCTGGGACTGAAGACCAAGGATTTCACAGGCTGGGTTGTCCATATGCTAAGAAAAGCAGCAACTATACATGGGGAAGCAACTTGTGGCAAAGGGAAAACTATGCCTCCTGCAAAAATTATAATATTGGCCAAAGTAATATTAGTATCTGGACTCAGAGGTCATCTCCAGCCTTGAAATACTTTTGCCTTCTCTGCTCAGTATTGGTTTTAGTCACTGGTGATTTTGAGTGAGAGTTGTCAAAAAAAAAAAAATAGAATTCCTCATTTGGGAATGATCAGCTCTTACAGTAAACAGACAAGGAAAAGGATCTGATCTTTATCATAACATGATAAAGTGACCCACAGAGTTTAGGAAAGGATTGTTTCAAACTTCTTCTTGTCACACTGTGCTTGTCAGAGACTGACAAGCAAGTCTTGATGGCTCCAAGTGCTGCTGATAAGATTGAGGTGTATTAGGAAATCTGTTTCTCCTGGGCATGAAATTACTCCAACAGTCACTAAGGAAATGTATTCCAGTAATCTATGGCCACTTCACATGTGCTGCAGATCGCTGGCGATTGCTTCAGCAGAAATAACAGCTGTATTAGTAGTGTGTAAATTTCTCAGAAAACAACTATTACTTTATGCAGCACTTAGAAAAGTGAATTCATTAATTAGTGGATGCACATTTTGTTGAATGTGTGCATATTATTATTCTACCAATTTCACAGATGCAAACCCTGAGCTCACAAAAAAAAGGCATCTTAAGAAATCGTGATATCAGTTGTGTGCTCATGCTTTGGTTTGCACTGTGGGCTCTCACTCCAGCAGGATCAAATCCAGCTGCGTCTCAAGCCCCTGGACACCCGCCCTGGGTGAGTGATCATCCTTGTGAAGAAGTTGGTTCTGACAAATTGGCTGGTGTAGAGGACAGTGGCCCTACAGTGTGATATAACTTTACATTAGAAGCACTGCATTGAGATATGCAGGATAGCCTTTCCAAGAGGTCCTTGCCAAAGAACCTTGTTTCTGGGATACTGAGCAATGACTGAAGAAAATGAACAGGAAAAGTTAGAGGAAACGTGCTGAAGAGTCTTACTGAAGCTTTTTTATTCAGTATTAGTCTTATTCAAAGCTGCAGTAAGTATGAGCATTGCCAGAAAGATATGCAGAGTTCTGGCTTTGGGAACCACCACTCGAAGTTAGGCATAATCCATTGGCTGGACCAAAACAAAGGGTAATGGATTCAAACTGAGAGAGGGTAGATTAAGATTAAATACTAGGAAGAAATTCTTCCCTGTGAGAGTGGTGAGGCCCTGGCACAGGCTGCCCAGAGAAGCTGTGGCTGCCCCATCCCTGGAAGTGTTCAAGGCCAGGCTGGATGGGGCTGGAGCAACCTGGGATAGTGGAAGGTGTCCCTGCCCATGGCAAGAGGTGGAAGAAGATGAGGTTTAAGGTCCCTTCCAACCCAAACCATTCCAGGACCCTGTGATTCCCTGACTCTGTTATTGCTGCCCACTCCAGCTCACTGGAGGCAGCCTGGGGCTGTGTTTCGAGGGGTGCTGAGGGATGCCATCCAGCTGAACTGTGCAGTCTGTGCTCCCTCTGTAGCATCCCAAAGTGCTTCCAGGGTGGCTGGCAAACTTAAAAACACCTTGGCATAAGACTACTAGGTTTTATCCTCCCCATAAATTTGTCCAAGGACTAGGAGTGTTTTAAGGCACATCAACCTAAAGAAGTTTTAGAGTGCGCTGGAAAAGAGCTATAGAGCTGCAATTTACAGCCAGGAACACTCACCTGGACAATAAGAATCCTGGTGCATTGAGCTGAAAAATATGCTGCAGTGTATGGTATTGGCTTGTTTGTAATAAACCACTAGCCTGGTACATTTTATTGGTTTTACAGCCATTTATTGTTTTGTTTCCAGAAATACAGTATGTAAGCAAAACCGATAAAATAGTTTATTACATAGCAATTGTTCAAGAAGGGGAAGACCTATCAGAAGAGGTATCTCTTAAAAAGTATTCAGTGGGTGTCATGTATTAGGGGACAAAATAAAAGGGATGGTTGAAGACCATCACAAGTTCTCCACTGTCTTTAGTCGGGCTGGAGAGAGAGTTCTTCACAAGGCCTTGGACAATTGTCTGTGAACTTTATCAGTTGAATCTCAAACAAGAACACGAAGCAGAAGAACAATATTCACTGTTGGTTATTTATCATGCTTTTATTAAAAGGTTTCAGCTACCCAGTGAAAAAGCAGAGGGAATCACTCTGAGATCAGACAGATCTCTCAGAGGAGAGCAGTAATTTGACCCAACACCTATTGCATTCAGAGGGCCAGCTGTGGTTCTCCTAGCCTTTCCTTTGGATTCTTCTCTTATAATGTTTGATATGCTTGTTTACATTCAAGTAAACTCTTTAAAACCTTATCTACTTTCTCACCTCTTCCTATCTGGGCAGCATATTAATACAGTGCATATGATGAGCTAACAAATCCATGTGTATGTTTGCAAGATGGGGACTCTGGATTTCGGTATTTGTACAGTGAGGCTTGTTAATGACAAATGATCAATTAGTGTCAACCTCACAGGACCAAGTTCAAGGAGATACTGTTGTAAGAAAACCACCAGAGTTCTGATGATTTAAGACATAGTAGAGTTAAACTATGGTTTATGCTGGGGATTTTACCAGAAATCTCAAAGAATGTACAAAATAAATGGCAAAATATTGTATCAAAGCAGTTAGAAATCAGATTGCCTTAGAGCATTTTTTCTCTTCTTTGACTATGGTTAAATAATTTATGTCAGCCTTCAAGTGCTCCAGAGCAGCTCAGCACTAGTGTCCAGTGTATTTCCAAGAGCAGTGTTATCACTCTGCCTCTTCAGTGTCCATATACCCTGTAAGGAGCAGCTTTTCCAGGAGACAGTGGAGTTCTGTGGTGTGGTATTTGTCTTTCCACCCCCATTGAACAAGACCATCCTCCTTTATATTTCCATGTAGGAAAGAGATCAGCTTCATTGGTTGGGGAGCGGTGCTACTAACTCCAAGGTTGTGGGTTCAGTTTGGGTCACTCACTCCTGATTTGGACTTGATGATCCTTGTGGGTCTCTTTCAACTCAGAAAATTCAGTGATTCTCTGTGAAACAAAGTAAAAGAGCATCCAAACAAAAATTCCCTCAATTTCATGAGCTCCCAAAGGTGCAGGTGGTTTTGGTTTCAGAGGTACAGAATGGTCATGGACCATGATCCCTAGCTTTGGACATGCAGGTTTGGACTATCAGCCATAGAAGGAATAGCTCTCCCCAAAGGATGCCTTTGAGAAACCAGATTCTTTCAACACATGTCAAGTATTTGACATGAATCAGGGAGGAATGTTTGGTGGATACTCAGTTCCACCTGCAGCCTTTCAGCAGCTTGAAATGTTCACTGTATCCCAGGTCCTATTTAGCCTTTCTGTTCAGCTGTCTGTAATTGAGCAGCTCTTCCCAGCACACCCACTACAGCTTCATCCTTAAACTGCAGGAACGAGTTCCAACCTATTATTGCCCTGCTTAATGAGCCCATTCAGGTTGTTTTGGAAGAGTAGTCCTCATCGTCTTACCCCAGGGATTTAAATAGGCTCATATATCAAGGCCAAGCCTTGATAATTCCTTTATTTCTGGTGGCATTTTAAATCACACAGAAACCAGCAGCTTCTGAGCAGGGAAATAACTTCCTGCCATTAGGCAGCACCTATCACCAACCAAGAACACTCTTGAAATTTATATTCTTAGCTATGGCACTTGCTCAGAACTAATGAATTGGGCTGGGACAAACAAATCACTTTTTCAAATATTAAGTATCACATCAAAGAATTTGCTTTCAACCATGTGTTTTAGCAGTAAGAGGCTAGGTTTTTTTCCTTTTCTTTTCTGCATTTTTACTTAGTTTCCAAGCCTATATGCAGTTTTGTATTGCTTTTTCCAACTGTATCTTTTAGAGCTCTCCCACCAAGCCCTTGTTTCAGTATACTCTTCTCTGTGTGCCCACATTCTCTGGTTTCTTCCTTCTCCCTTTAATTTCTTTAGCCTATGAGTCAAAGATTCATTATAGTGAGGAGGGAGCAAAACACTAAACCTTTCAAATCAAAATGAGAGCTCTTCTTTTGAAGAAATAATCTGCATTACGGTAATAATGAACAATTATAGGAAGTTGGTGGCATTTCAATAATTGTACTCCTATTGTTTTGCTCAATAGATGTTAGTTCACATTCTAGAGAACTCCTTTATATACTACTAAGATCATCCTTGTAAAATGACAGATTTCCTGACCTTTTTCCTCTTCAAAGGATTTTCACCGAGCACGCTTGTTCCACAGAATAATTGTTGCTAGCACTCCCGAACCCCAGGTACTTTCAGCTGAACCTCTGGCAGAGTGAAGTTTTTCAGCTTCAGAACGTGAAATTCTCTTGACCCCTGTTGAGAAAATCCCTACAGATGGATTTCTTTATCAATATTGTTGTAGAAATAGAAATTTATTAGGAAGGCAGGAGAGGATGATACAGCTCTTTCCTTGGAGTGATTTTTATGGGATTTGGAGCTTCCCTTGCATAAGGGTGGGAGGATTGTGGCTGGAAGATAAAATTGTCTTCTTAAAAAAGACAGAGGTTGAAAGCAGTAGAAGGAATAATTATTGTCCAAAATTTCTTATTTAAACAAGAAAATCGGGTTTAGACTTGATTTAGGATTCAACTAAAGGCTGACAACAGTCTGAATATGGATGGAATTTTAACATGAGATTTGTTATACAATACATATACTCTAACATATTAATTGCTCAGTATTATTGATGCAATTGGAAATTAACTCACTGATGTAACTCTGCTGCTGCTGAATCCCATGGTGACATCCAAGCTCTCCCTATGAATCTTTCTCCACCATTTTCTCCATGAAGTTCTCAAAATATATCCTGGTGTCACGTGATATCCCTCTGCAGCCTTGCTCTGTGACCATGCTAGCTTGTTCCTCCTGGCCAGATTTGCCAGGTATCCCTGATGGGATTTGCCCCACGGACCTGTGGTGATGAGCAGTGCACTGAATTCATTTCCTTGTGCTTCTATTCCTGATGCCAGCTCTTGAACTCAAGTACTTCTTTGGTTTTTCCTTGTATTCAAGTTGATTGAGAGGGTTGAGCCATATACAATATTCAAATTGCTTTTATGCATGAAGAGATTTTCAAGAAATCAGTGCACTCTTTGAGTGACATAATTAATACATGAACTGGCTGCCCTTAAAAGACAGCAGTAATGTTCCTTACAAAGACCGATGCACTAATAGCACATTCAGTAATGTACTTTTTAAAAGTTAAATTCTTCATTGTTGGTATTTGAGTAGGACACAGAATTAGGCATGCTGAGCTGTATTTATTAGCAGAAAACTGATTATTATTACTGACCAATCTGCTTTTTAATGATTCAGTGAGCATGTTGTTTTTTATAGTAATGAATACAGGGCTCTTAATCAGGTGATCTGACAAGTGTGCAGTTTGCCTGGAAAATTATGCTGGATTGAAAGTGGTTTTATGAAGAATATAAAAGGGGAAAGAACCTATAAAATGTTGGGACTTAAAGGAGAAAGGGTCAGGAAATGCTGAAGGAACAGAGCAATTCTTTGTGTTTATCATCTGTATGCAGGTATTTGGCCAAAATTCCCAATTAGTGTCAGAGATATATTATGCTCAACTCAAGAAAAATTTCAAGTCTGGTTTTAACATTTTCCACTGAAGGCCAAAGGAGGAGGACTGAAATGTTCTTTACAAGCAGGAGGGTAATATGGTACTATGAAAGGCCTCTGTAAAAATCAGATGGCTGCAACTCCCCTGGGCTCTGGGGCTGTGTTTACCTGCCTCTAGTTAAAAAAGGAAATATTTATTTTTACTTTGAGTACATATTTTTCTCATTTCTTACTCACTCATGTGCCCCTAAAGTATCTTAGTCTTTCTACCAACCTGATCTATTTTCTGATACTGATCTTCTCTTACTTCATACTCCTCAAAGTGCCTTCCCCTCTACCCACGGGCCTGGCCTGGAGGCTGCTGATGGATCTTGGGGGCTGCTCTTCACACTCACCTCAGTCAAAGCAGATATCACACTGACAAAGTCTATGAAAGGAAATAACTGGCTTGCACCTGACAGCAGTGATCGAATGAGGCTCTGTGGAGACTGCTGCTGACTTTGATGGCCTTTGATCAGTCAATAATGAGTCACTGTCACCAGTGACCTTTATCAATGCATAACCTGAGAAATGAATATACTGCTAAAAAATACATCAAACTTCTCTTTTTTGATTTGCCTTTATTTAGCAATCTCTCTCCCTATTCTGGTCTCTGTGATTGACTAGAGTGTACTATTGTATTTCAGTTGTAAGTGGGTGTCCAGTTCTGAGGTTCAACTTAAGAGCGATTGATCACTTTCCATTACAATTTACTTTCTAAAGAAAGTAAGAAAAAGCAATTTTTAAAAGAATGACCCAAAGAATTAGTTCATGGAGGACTTAATGTTCTAAGAAGGTAGACAATAAACTCCCTAGGGAGCAACTTCTAGGACTGGCACTACTGCTTTTCATATTCTGGCATAACAGCAGAATTAACATGCCAGTTTTTGTCATGTGCTCTACATTCCATTTGGATAATCAGTCTCAGTCTGTGGCTATTGTTTCCCAGGCCACTTACATGCTAAAGACTGACCAAAGGCTCATGAGGTCAGTGTAAAGAGCCCCACTGATGCCAGTATAATTGTATCAGCTCTAACTCACAGCACTGAGGCCCTGCTCATTGGGCACAACTTAATCTAAACAGTGTGTGTTGCCTGCAGGAACCACCTTTGACTTTATAAACTTTCTTCTAAGCTTTAGGTCTGAATTTATGCCTCAAGAGAATTTCCACTGAAGACATAAAAAATTGTGTATAAACAAAACTCTTGGAAACAATAGTTGTTTGTTACATAGGAGGACCAGGTATATAATAATTTTTTCCTTCAATTTTCTCCTCTTCCACAACCAATACGCAGAATGCTTGATTAGAACTTCATTGTAACAGGTATGTTTTCTTTATTTGCTTTGGGAGAAAAGTCATCAAATATGACAGACAGGCACGAAGGAATTTTCTGCTTTGTGTTCTTAAAGAACTAAATGGAGCAAAGAGGCAATTTCAACTCTAGTCTCACAAATAACCTTACTTTTTTCCTCCTAGGTTCAGTATTATCTTTATATTGTGCACTGACCTCTTAAAAAAGGGGGTGTGTGAAGCAGATAGAGAATAAGGACCATCAGTGAATCAATATAGGTGAACTAACTCCAGAAGTAAAAGTGCATTGGAGAGAAGCAATATTACATTATTTTTGTATTGTCTGCAACACCTGAGCCTTGAGTATCATTTGGAAATACAAAAATGTCCTTTTATCTATATTGTGAACCTGAAAGGATTCCCTGTCTGTTTGCTCTTTGTCATCAAAAGCTCTTTTCTATCATTGCACAGTATTTTGTATTGTCTTCTGTAAAACTCTGAAATGACTGTTTAGATTGAATGCCTCAAGTGAGCACTAGGTAAGCCAAAGAACATTGTATTTCCTTTCAAGACCTGGGAGACAGATGCGTCACTCAGTACCATCTTTTCTCAGTATTACAATCACAAGGTGCTTTAGTGCTTTTGTTTCACAATGAGGAAAATTGCTCTTCTTTTAACCTATCTTGAAAGCCACTTTGTGGCACTTGTGAAATTTAGTGTAGAGATCCTGTAAAGTTTAAACTTACAGTTGTGTAAGCATTAGACACTGATGTTGTCTGCAATGGTCCTTCCCAACAAGCAAATAGATGAGAAACATTCACTGCAACCTCCACCCTGGAAGACTGAACTCCCACTGCTGCTGTTGTTGTTTGTTATGGTAAAACTCAGGTAACTGTCAAAAACTGGGCTGCATTCTGCCAGGAACCATATAAGTTCAGACTAGTAGATGCTCTATGCTCTGATGAGCTCAAAATTTGAAAAGACAAGGCAGCCTTGGCTTGAGGTTAGGAGTATAATCATGTTTTTCAATAATCTCACATCAACAAATAGATTTGTAATATTTTTTAAAAGAAGGATCAAAAGCAGTTTTCAAATATTCTGATTCCCTGAACAGCTTAATATGTTTTTAGTGTTCAAAATCACCTGGGTTGGAACTAGATGATCTACAAGGTCCCTTCCATTCTATGATTCTGTGATCCTAGAACACTATTTTCTTGAAAAACATCAGTGGTGCAGTGAGCATTTCTACATACACAGCCCACTAAAAACAAACTTGGCTTCTTCTCTAAGCTTCCAAGGCTGAACACCAGAGCCATTGTCCTCAGACAGCTGCTGTCCCTACCATTAGAATCTGTAGCTTTCCAGCACAGGTTTAAATCACACCACAGAGCACTACCATAACTGACTGGTCCTTTCATGAAGCCTTCCAGATATTAAGAGTTGCAGGAGTTGTGTGCTTTGATTGCAATATTTGTTTTGAAGTACATTTAATACTATAAAACATTCCTTAAAAAGCATGTTACCTAAAGTTAGAACACTTTTAGCCTCTGGGAATGAAAGATTCAAAATTAATCTTTATCTAGGCTCGGCCAAGTGAGCTCATGTTTTACATTATTTATTATGAAGGTCAGCTATTATTCTTTTCAGTGTCACAGTTTTAGACATTCACTGTTTCCCCACATCCTCGGTGGAATAGCTTTCTATCAGTAACAAACTGGGAACCAGTAGAGAGTCCACAAGCAGAGGTGGCTTATTTTTACATAACATTGTGTTGATTGTCTGGAAGTTTTGTGTCGCCTCATTTCTCTTTACAGAGAAAAGAAAAGCACAACTTTTCCCACGGATTTACTGGGGAAAGCATGGAGAAGCAGCAGAGAGAATAGAAAACAATTTTTATCTCCGCTCCCTGTTTTCCCCATGTGGAATGTGGTTCAGAGATTGTTTACCTGGAGTGATTGTTTCATTGGATTCTGGTGAAGGTTGTTTGAGTTTAATGACCTGTCGGATCCAGCTGTGTCTCTTGGACTCTCAGAGAGAGTCACGAGCTTGTTAGAATTAGGTATGGTAAGTTGGAAGTAAGTATGTAGAATAGTATCTCTTTAAATAGTACATTAATATAATATGGTTTTAATAAAGAGAGTGTTCAGCATTCCAAAGCCTTCTGATCTGTGTGGTCATCATTCATTTCTTCCCTTCAGGGTTCACCTTTTGCATCAATAGTTTTGTAGTAAAAAACAATAGGAACCACAAGATGGGGACTGGAGGTCTAATACTTTTATTTACGTTGAGTTGGTCATAAGGAATATAATGATAATTAAGAGATTTTAATGAGATATTTGTGTTGTTTTCCCTATGGAAGACATGGATGACTAAGAACACCCTGTGCACTATTCCTGGAGATGCTAAGCAGCTGCCTGTATTTTGTTCCATATTTCAGTTGTACTTTGAGAACTTTTCTCTGTAGTTAATGGTTTTCTCACGAAGTACCTATTCACTCTTCTGTGCAAACCTAACTACTTCTCCCTGAATAAGAGCCTATTATGGCAATTAAGAGCTGCTGGTAGCCATGGAAATAATCACATTTCTTGACCTGACAAAGGTGTTCTTCTGCTCTCCTGCATCTCAGCTTTTGGGATAATTTACACATTCCTGATTTAGATGATGCAATGCTATTATTGCATTTTTGAAAATGTGGGGCATAAATCAGTGAGAATGGTTGCTTCATACAGAACAAAAGCCAGTTCTTGGGTGCACACACACATTACTTCTGACTGAAATCAATCCTGCTTTGCTCACCAAAGGACAGAACTTGTCCCATGCAACAACAAAAAAACTAAGCTGACCAAGAAACAGTGGGACCTGCACAGAGAGAAAAATATTGACCATACTCTGATGTAAAAAATCAAATGTTAAAAGTCTATAATTTAAAGCTGCTGCAAGTCAAAATAAATAATTCAATCATCAGTTGTATACGATTTCTCCTTAACATAGAACTATCTTAACAGTTTTTTTGTAAAAACCAGTCCATAGATCCTTATTATATATGCATGTATATCGATAGATAAATACACACATATTAAATCTCGTGCCACAGTAATAATTTACTTTGATTTATCAAGATTAGCTCTTTTTTTGTGTGTCCATGAATAGTTATTCTGTTGGACTCTTTGTACTATATGATCTGCAATAACCCCAGCAGTAAAATAAGGGTTTTCAAGTGTGACTTCATTGGATTTACTCCCATATTCTGTATGTATAGTACAACAGCATGAAGCAGTGCCACCATGAGAATTAGCTAGAACAATAAAGCTGAAAGCATCCTTTGCCAGTAGCCTTAATTCACACTAGCTTTCCCTTCCCAGGATTGTCACTAATAGGCAATGACTACTTCTTAAATATTATTTAATAGCTGATTATTGCTGCTAAATTATATGAATACTTTTAGCTGTGATTGTTCAGAGAAACTGCTTTGCATTTCAGGTTCCTGAAGGGATATGTTTGCAAACATTTTGCCTGGCACATTTATTTAGGAAGAGCTGAAATCCACATTTTATGAACATGCTTTCTGAGTCCTTTAAATTCCTTTTTTACAAACACATCAATTACTCTAGGAAAGGCAGTGAACTTTTCTCAGATATGAGCAAAAATAATTAAAAATTTGGATGAATATAGGCTTATTTCTTTGCTTCATAGCTTCTTCAGTTTTATTTGAATAGAAGAATATATATTGAATTAGGCAATAGAAGCTATGTTGGAAAGTCTTTGTCATTCAGCAGTTGCAGAAGAGCAATCTCAGGCAATGTGGCTTGGCTCATCCCACCTAATTTTGGGACTTAACTGAGCCACGCAACTGAACCTTGGTTTTGGCATTTGCTAGCACTGGCCTCCTAAGACAGAAAAAGGCATGTTATTATCTGAAGAAAAACACCTCCTTCCCAAATGGTCATGACAGCAAATGCTCATTTTCCTTTTTTTTTTTTTGCACGCCAGATAAGGCAGCTCTATGGAACAAAAATCATAGATTAGCCAGCCAGCAGATTTGTCTGTGGAAATAGATAAATTTTACTCCTACAGAGAGGCTCAAGCAATTAAATTTGTGAGCTCTTCCACAGAAGAATTACAACATTCATAGACTTCCTTCTGATTTTTTTCCCTACCCCACCTTGACTTCACTCAGCCCCGGACAGGCAGGATTGACTTTCTTCTATCCATGGTGCTCCTGTAACAGCCAATGGAGTTGTTAAATTGTGATAATAATTTTTAGGCTGTTGGACACACATTTGTTATGAAATGAAGTAACTCTCTTCACATGAGCTGTCAGACAGAAATTACTTTTAGTCACAATCAGTCTAAATTTGGAGGCTTCAAGGTGATGGCCATGAACTTCGTCACCTATTAAAGGCCCGTGAAGCATCCAAGCTTTTCCATTTTTAGCTAGAGCAGGACTTCTAAAGTCCTGTGCTGGAGAAAATATTGTTTATATGTCAAAATTCTATAGCATTAAATGAAATAAATATATATTTCTGCTGGATACCTTCATCAAAGTTGACTTAATTTCTTTAGGCCAAATTCTGTGCTCCCTTCCTTCTTCTGTTGAAAACAATAAATGCTTTAAATAAACTCTTGGGGAGCTTTCTGGCTCCATGGCAGTAAAACTCAGAAAAGTGATCAAAAACTTATATATTTATAGATTTCATTAGGTTTAAAAGTACCTCTGTTCTTCTCTGTGAATGTTTAGGATTTATTAAGTACATGGCAGTCTTGTTATGCTCGTTATAACATTTCACCCTTGAACCATTGGAGTACTGAGCCCATGAACTGAGGCTTTGAGATCTTTAAAGACTGTGGAGGGAGCTCGAATAGGAGAGTGAGCATCCATAAACTCTGTATCGTTACACACACAAGGACCAACACTGTATTTTGCATTTGAATATTTCTCTTCAATGCCTTTTGCTTACACTTCATTTTTAACCAGGCACGTTGAACGCAACCCAAAACAAGACCTTTACCTAATGCTGAGTTTAATGACCCTTTTAATACCAGCAGAGCTGTCCTCCTTCGCTCTCGCTGCTGTTCCCTCGTAGCTTTGGAGCGTTAAACGTGTTATAAAAATGTCTTTTTGGTACGGTTCACAAATTAACGGAAAGGCACAGAGAAGCAGTATACTCATCCAGCATGAAATCAAAATCTAATCAATGCAGATTATGTTATATTAGCTAAGCAAGTAAACAATTAGCCAAGTTAATGTTACCTACCATGTCCTTCAGCACTGAACAGTTAAGGAATTTGTCTTCCCAGACATGTTTAGCTCCAGCTCCTCTTTGTGACATTGCAGGTTCTTGGATGAATTTTTCAAACCATGGGAGGAAGAGGAACAGGGTGGGGATGGTTATTCTTGGGGCTCAGCACCAGCTGCCTGCTGTGTTTTACCCCTCCTGCCTTTGTGCCATCTTGGGGAGCTGGCTGAACCCCTCTGGGCTCTAGTTCAGTGAAAAGATCAGGAGCAAGTTTGTGGGCAGGGGTAGAAGCAGCAGTGAGGGGTTTTCATGAGCTCTGAGATCTTTTCCTCCCAACCCAGAAGAACGGCCATGGATTCATCAAGGATTGGACAAGGATGCTGGCTTTTTCCTTCACATTGCAACTCATATATAGTGTGCCTTTTCAAAAAAACTATGGAAACTTTCCCACCTATGGCCGTTTCTCCGTATTTTATAATTTGCTTCCAGACTTTTTTTAAAGGATATTTGGTTAAAACCGGTAACATTTCCAAAGCAGTCCGGCCTCTCTCCCTTAAAGTGCAGCAGAGGAAGAGACATCCCTGGAGTACTTTGACCCTATCCCACATGCCACATGCAGCTCCTGGGATGCCCAGTTAGTCCTTACTCTGCTTACTTTACTCACCCTGCAAAATCTTATCCAGCAAATGGCCTGTTTGAAAGATGAGTCCAATCCCAGGGTAATGTATTGTTTCCCTTATATTTAGCTTTAGCTGATGCCTACAGTATGAATATTTTAGCAGGAAAGTGTAATCTCTCTGGGAGATCTTGACAACAGAGTTCATAAGAACAGTGGAAACTTCTCAGTCTGAAGAATTAAATGCAAACCCATGAGGATGTGTTGTGATCAGAGGTGGTTTGCAGAGAAGTCCAAATCCTGCCAAGCACCACTGACTTTTCTCCTGAGAAAGGAAAATGTTTGGCATCATCTGGACCTTCACCACAACCATCCAGCTCCTTGGGGGCCTTCTGCAGGTGCTTTATCCAGTTCCTGGCCCTGATGCTCTGTCATAGAAGCACGAAATGGTTTGGGTTGGAAGGAACCTTAATGATCATCTAGCCCGAGTCCCCTGCCATGAGCAGGGACACCTTCCACTATCCCAGGTTGCTCCAAGCCCCATCCAATCTGGCCTTGAACACTTCCAGCGATGGGGCAACCACAGCTTCTCTGGGCAACCTGTGCCAGGGCCTCACCACCCTCACAGGGAAGAATTTCTTTCTAAGATTGAATCTAAACCTCCTGTCTCTGTTTAAAGCCATTCCCTTGTTCTTTCATTGCATACCTTGTAAGTCACAGCTGCAATGTGGACACCAGGAGCAAGAAACAGAAAAGAGTCTTTAGCATTCAAGTCAAAATGAGACTTCTCGTTGTTGTTGTTGTATTGCCAAGTCTACAGCTGAACCCTTTCCAAGGAGGACTTGGGGATACATGAATTTCCATTTATTCAACTGCTTGACAAATTTGGGGATTGTTGCAATTGATTGCCATATTAACAGTAGCAAGAATGTTTATCCTGTGATGTGGGTCTCTGGAGGCCACAGTGATGCAAACAATCCAAGGAAAAATACAGGAAAATGTTACATGCCATAGCCCAGTGCCAAGAGAATTCTAATGCAAAAGAACCTAAATACAAAAGAAAATTTTGATTAATAGAGTTTTGTTTGATTCGTAAATAAGACTGATTCATATAAAAGGATTCAGCTTTATCAAGTAATAGTCATACGCTGATTTCAGTGACCTAAAAGTTTGAAAGGACTCAAACTTTAAATCGCGTGCCTTTTAATTTTGAATTTAAAAATAAACCCTCTTTGAACAACTGAACTTGTAAGGAAATTTTGTTGTGGTTCATTAGAGAAATTTTGTATTCTCAGCACTTTTTTGTAATGAAAAAAGGCTATCAAAAATTTTGCAATCTGTTTTAATTTTAAAGCTTTAGATTACTTAAGTACTTTGATAATGTAAAGAAGTCTCTGTTAGAAAAAGGGAGCAAATTAATTTCTTGGTCATTTTCCAAAATTTCTTCTAAGACATTTTCTTATTTTATGCTGGTGAAGGAATCTAGATTATGAGATCAGTTCAAATTTAACAAGTGTTGAAGTCCTAAAAGTGTAACTGAAGGCATATAAATGAAGAGAAAAGTTACTGGGCTCAGGGAATTGGGATTAGGGTGAATTACATGTGATTTTGGCAAAGATTTACACCATTTTTGACACTGACTTTTCAATTAAATTCTGTTTATTTTAATTCTTTTTCCTAGTTCATCCACTTCTAGGGCTTGATCCTCATTGTACTCCCTCATTCCTGTTAATTTATTTTGATGGAGTACATCTTGATTCACGGAGTTATGGAGGTGGAATGCTAAACTATTCCAAATGAGCTGGGTTTGTGTGTACCTGGGAATTAATGGGCAAAAGGGTAACCACAAGTCAAGATTTACAGGTTCTTCCTCTCTCTATAACATTTTTAGGATTGTTTTTGAGAAATAATATGGAACAGAAAGGATCAGAGTAGCTTCTGGCCAGTAGCAGATGCCTCTTGCATCCTGAAAGTCAGAGGACTTCTGCTGGCTAGTTGCTATGGCCCATCCAAACTCCAGCAGGTACCTGTGGAAGTTTGTGTGCTCTGATTCACTTCAAACAACGTGTTGTGCAATGCCTGTAAAGAACAAAAGCCTATCAATAATCAAGGGGCTGTGGTTAAAAAAAATTAATGGCTCTCAATATAAAATTGGATCTCCAGGTCTTCACTCATCCACTTCAGAACTAGTTCAAAGCTATCCGAGGTAATAAAAGACATTGCTAAAATAAAAGACCTATCCAAGCTAATAAAAAACTTGACAGAGTTACTGTGTGTCATTTTCCAGGGAGCTGTAACTACTGCGTTATAGCCAGTTCATTGGGAGCTAAGTACAGAGCACAAACACTGAGGAAGCTTTGGAAGAGGGATGAATTATGGGTGGATCGGATACAGACACAAAAGTGCTGTGCTGGATGTTAAAGCCATTCCAGAAGCTGAATGCCTTTGCTTCATAGAAAAGGATGTGACAATGAGTTTCATTTAAAGACTGAATTCATTTGCCACGGGAACAATGAGGTTTTGCTTTTTTAATCAAAATGCAGACAAGTAATTTCTTAGGCAAGCAAAGCTCTGAATTATGCTAGGGAAGATACAACGTGAGTAAACAGTCATTTCTGTAATATAGCTATAAAATATTATATTATACATATACATGAAATAAAGAAGTGATTGAACTTGTCATTTAATTGTATTATCAGATTTGTAGCTTGTGAAAATGTCAGGGAAAATAACACAGTACATAGGATGGGTCGATTTATTAATTGTGGATAATTTTTGAGCCAACTCCAGTCACTGCTATTGTATTTCTTATTTATAGGTATTCATCAACTTGCTTGGATAAATAATTTCAACCAGCACATCAGTTTTTTATGGTCTTCCTATTTTGATTGCATGCTGGTTGTCTACCAGAATCAGCGACTGGTTTGTGAGGCCACACAGCAGCATCATTTCTACCTGAATGTCTGTTACATTTCCAGTGGGAGGGTAACCTTAAATACCTGCTGAGTTTGAGCTTTTTGATGATGTGACATTTGTGGCAGTCTAAATATTTGTAATCTCTAAAAGAACTGGAGAAAAGGAGTAATTTATTCATGTGTGTTTTCCTAATTCTTGCCCACTTCCAATTCTATTATATCTGGCTTCATTTGCTTCTTAAAGTTGAATCACAGAAAAACTCCAGTTAGACAGTTGAACTGAGGGCCAAATCTTGGTCTAGATATCCATTTTCACTCCCACAAAAACTGGGAGGTTTTTATGAATAAGAACTTGGACTCAAACCTATCACCTAACAAAGCAAAAATGCCAGATGGAGCTTGAACCAAGATGTCCATATGTGCTTGAAACATGTTACTGTTATTATTTTCACCAGAAAAAGCACAATGACTTGGAGGTTTCTACTCATGTGAGGAGAAACATACACATCTCTGCTTTTGGCAAGAGTGCCTGAAGCAAAGCCTCACCCACACAGATTTCTTGGACAGGCTGTTTCTGTGCTTTCCAGGCAATGCAGAAATATTATGAATGTCTAGAAAAAATTTGGAGGCAATTTGGTCACCTGAGATGGAGCAATCAAGTGCTGCTGGAGAATGGCTGCATGTATTCTCCAGCAGGACTTTCAAAACTACATCCAGCATAGGTCTTGGAGCACAGAAGTTCACGGATTTTCAAAATATTTCAAGGCCAGTAATCATGCCACATCTGTAAGTGAATGAGAGCAAAATGGAGGAGCTAATCAGGAGCTCTTCCTTCCTTCCCAGGGGAGAAGCTCTTCACATGGAGCTAAAAGCTCCCCACAAAGCTCATATCTTCCAGTGGGGCAAATTATCTCTTGTGTGAGGTGGAAAGACATTTGGGGCAGGAGGAAAGTGGAAAGTGGAAAGTTTTATCTACTTCACATGGGAACAATGCTGTAAAAATAGGTTTTGTCCTGGTTTTAAAAGTCTTTTATATCAAGTTTCATCAGGTTCATGCCTTGACTCCAGCATCCCTATAAAGGTAAAGACCTCTAAGCTTGGCCGTATTTCCTCTTTATGCTGTGGCTCTTTTAGTTTAGAGCTCTAGTTATTTGCAGAAACTTGTTTGTAGGTTGCTTGGTCAGGCTGGAGTGAACAATTTTCCTGGTTTTCAGATTTCAGTTTGTGGCTTGAGGCAGGGAGAGAATATTTAAATGAAGATATTAGATGATACCCATTGCCCTGGGGAGACAGGGTTGCAAAATCTTCATTAAGGCCATGTGAGAAGCAAAAGAAAAAAAAAAGGATTAATTTCTTCATGTTATTCATAGACAGGAATATATTGTCTTGAATATTAGCTGTGGGTCTTGTCCCTTGAGACCTGAACACACTGACAATGAGGAGTCTTGAACAGGTTCTCAGCCATTAGGGAGTTACACAATGCATGAAGAAGGTGAGATGAGAACAGGGACTAGATCTGTCCCTATTCTCTTATTTCTTCCTGTTTAAAATGCATCAATATTATAAAAAAAAAGCCAACAAAGAACAAAAAACCCCACCAAACAGAATAGTGGCAGATTTTGTGGCAGATTCATCAAAGAAAAAGTAGAAATACAATATATAGAGCCTGCAGCTGACACTAACTTTTTCCTTTCTTTTTCCACCAGAATCTGAGCTAATAGGAATAATAACTATTTTTTCTGCCCACTGACCCAAAAGATATGTGTTCTTGTGCTAATCTACTTCTACTGGTATTGACTGCTGGTCCCCATGGGTTTGCCTTGCGGAGTCAGAAATAAATTACCCATCCAAATCAATGAAACTCATGCCTGTGGTTTACACAGATGTAGCTCTATCACCCATACACAAGTGATAAGTGCTTGCAAAGTACTTCCACACTTCATCCTTCAACCATGTTTAAGCCACTCTTGGGAGAAAGCCACTCATCAGCATCTGGTCCCTTTCAGACCATTGCTCTGCTTTGTAGTACTGTTGGGTTAGAGAAATTGAAATATCTTCAAAAACAGCATTGCTTTTGCTTCTTGCTATGGAAGCAATTAGTTAATTGAGGGTTGTGCTGCTGATGTCTTGGTGACACTGAGGTTACTGCACTCTCTCAAAGCTCAAATCAAACTAAGAAAGCACAGCTACTTCATAGCCTGTGTTGTGTCTGGTACACCCTGATTTTTAAGTAAGATTAGTACATTATTTATCAGTTGCCAGATGTAGAGAGTTCACTGACTGTAGGATTTGTATTGTGACTGAAAGAATAACTAAGTCACCTCTTGGGCTGCTGCCTCATGATTTGAGAGATCCTCCAGTAACATTAAAATACACAGAAGAGGGATGTATGTACCAAGTTTGTGCCAGTAAGCTGTGGAAGTGATTCAAGAATTCAACAGCAGCACCAGTATTATTTAAAGCCAAGTCAAGAAACCTCAGGCTAAAGGGAGCTCTGTGAGAAAATTCTTGAAGGTGCTGAGTTTGTATGTTGGAAATCTCTGCTGAAGCATGGGCAGCCACATGGAGCAGCACCACCCAGAACATCCACAAACCACAGGACAGCAGACCCAGTGTAGGTGAAATATCTCAGTTCTGACTGCATCAGGAGCTGTTGTGAGGGTGAGAATGAAATAAGAGACTTTTTACATGCATTAATCTTATTTAATACCACAGCAGTGACTGTTCATCATAGTATCCTATATGTGTTTTTCATCAGAAGTTCTGCTTCCAGGCATAAAAAAAGACTTTGTAGATCAGTTTTCATTATTGATTTAGAATCCAAGCCTCTGTTTGGCTCTTTTAGTTAGAAGTCAGCTGGAGACTCGTTACTTTCAATAGCATCAAAATATGCATTTCCCAATCTGATTGCCTGAAAGTGGTCATGGATTTAGCTGGTTACACTCACTAAGTGATGCTTCTTTTTCTAGAGGCCAAAATGAAAAATTATTTGGAAAATAACAGAACTGTAGACAATATAATGTGGATGGCACCTGTGGAGGTCATTCAGGCCAACTTCCTGCTCAAGGCAGGGTCTGTTAGAGCAGGTTGTTCAAAGACTCATCAATTCAAACTTTAAATATATTGAAGGAAAGATCCTACAACCTCTTTGAGTCCTCATTCCTATCTTTAACTGCCCGTGGGGTTACTTTTCCCTCCCTTTATCCACCAGATCTTGCATCTTGCACCCTTGGCCATGCACATTCTCTGTGTGCCCACAGGACACACCTTGCTGCCCTCCCTCTCCAGCTGCAAGTGCACTGATGTCCCTCCTGAGTCTTTTCCTCTGAAGGCTGAACTTATTTAGATATGCCTTTATTCTTTTTTTTATGACATTCCAGTGTAGCAAGCATAACTATAAAGAATTTTGGTTTATTTTAATTCACTGTAATATTTTTTTCAATCTATATTTGTAAATAGCCAAGATAGGAAGATGTACTTGTGCCATTTCCTTTCACACAAAACTTCTATTGGCTCTGTGCAAACTGTAGACTTGTAATTAATTAATTCCTAATTATGACTTTGCTCCCATTTTGGTTCCTTCCACTCCTGAGTAACCTCTAGCAGTGTGACCCTGCCATTCCTAAAGGCAGAAGAACATGAAACTGAAATTTATCCTGAGGAGCTGAATAAGAGGCAGGTGGTGAAAGCTGTGTTCAGCTGAAAGGATGCTGAAGGAAGAGGTCTCAGTCTCATGGCACGGTGGCTGTGACAGCACACAGCTGTGTATCAGTTCATGGTGCAAACAAATCCTTGGGGCTGGGCTGGGGTTTCCAGGCCTTCTCTCTGTTCTGCAGTGCTGCAGCTGTTGGTGCCCCCTTTAAACCAGCTTAAGTACCTCCCTGTGACTTGTAGTGCCATATTTGCATTGCAGCACAGATGTACCCAGTGTAACATCACATATACCTCTGCAAAGACAACATCTGGTCCATTAAGTGCAGTAGAAATACTGTTATTGGTTCCAGTAGGCCTGCTAGCTTGTTTATTTATTTTGCATGGTTTTCTAGAGAAAATAAAAGTCACTTATATGACTGAGTGAGCTGTCTGAACTAGTGAGAGCTCTGACCCACAGGTTTGGTTGCTGAGCAGTGACATGGCTGCTTGAGTGACTTTCCCAGATTTTATGCTTTCTTCCAGGTCACTATTGTTCTCAGAACAGAAAACTCAAAGATCTGAAATCACCTAATAGGTTGAGGGAGACAATGCCTTATAAAAGTGTCATTGCTATTGACTTTGTGGAAGATTTGATTACAATGAATTGTCAGGGAAATGATATAATACTAAACATTGACAATGTAATATCCAAGTGTAATTCTGAACAATAGGAGACAAGAGAAAAAATACATTTTCTTTTATTGCAGCAGAGGCTGTTGCTAAATGGATAACAGAGACTCAGTGTAGTAACTACTAAAAGTGATATGTTTGTATTGGAAGAGTTACAGTAGAATTTTGGCTAAACATGAAAAATATATAAAGAAAAAATAATTCCGTAAGCAGCTGAAACAGATCTAAAACTAATTTTTTACCCTTAAAACATTTTATCAAAAACTGACACAAATGAATTGCCATATACAAGGCAAAACGACCCAAAATCAATTATCTATACGAGGTCCCAAGACAGATTTGTTGAAGCCATTTAACACCTTACATTCATTGGTGTGTGCTTGAGCCTTAAGCATGAGGAATTTTGACTACTGGCTCAAACTGTGGTCCCAAATATTCTCTGTCGTGCTTGATTATTTCCCCACTTTCTCTCTTCTCCCTTGCATTCTGTCCCAGCCAGAGATTTATAGCCCATTGTCTCACTTCAGCTCAAGATTGCTTCAGAGCAGCCAAATAGCTGTCCACAAGAAAGTAAAAATCTTAGTACGATTCCAACCAGAGACGTTTTATCTTTAAAATATGGCATTCTGAAGCCTAATGTCCTCTGGTTTTATTAGCTCTTCTACAGGGGTGCTTAGCTGGCAAGTGCAGCATCTGCCACCAGCTCCTCGCAGCTTTAACAGCCTCAGTGCCAACTTCCCAGGCTGGGCACAAATTTTACAGGGCACAGTGGGTGCTGGTGGAGGTGTTTTGCTGTTCCCAGCATTCTGCTTCCTTCAGGATCCAGGCACTGCAGCAGGGCACAGGATGCAACCCTTCCTTGGGCCAAGGGGAACTTGGTACCTTGGTCACTGCAGAGAACAGTGGACCCTGCCTGTCTCTGGGAAACCATCCTTTTTTGAGGTAAACAATCCTTTTTCAAGGTAAGCCATCTTTTTCACCCCCCTTCCTGGGAAGCAGAGGGGCTACTGTTGTGCTTCAGAGCCAATTTTTCACCTGAGCACAGCGGGTATAAACCCTGCACAGGAGCCTGTCATGTAGAGAGGACTCTGCATGGCCAGCAACACTAATTTAACACAAGGGGAATATTTCAGCCTAAGTGGTCTCTACTGTGTATAAAACACTCAGTACCAGTAACATTTGCTTCTTCTCTCAGTGGTAAAATATATTTATTTGTGAAGTGGATCCTAATCTATCTCAGAACAGTATTTTTAGTCTTTCACAGTAGCATTTATAATGATTGAAAGCATAGGCTGGAGAGGACCTCTTTCCATAGCAATGAACAAAAATAAGAATAACTTTTCAGTATTACCATATATCAATAGCCAATTATTTTTGTAAGGATGGGTTCTGGCTGGCTGCTAATGGACTGACAATGAGATAAGTCTTCCAGGAGAGAAACCATCGTTTTCCAAAGATGGAGTGGCTGGCCTTTTAATTTTAAGGCATTACCAAAATCACACCTTTCACCTTTAAAAATTGTAAATGATCACAGACTTGTTCTAAATCATTTAATTGCTGTTTTAACTGAGCCTGGCTCATGCTTTGCAGGGGTTTGTCTTTCTTAGCACTGATGGCGCAGCTTAATTTCTTAATTTTTCTTGAAGAACGACAACCTCCTTGCTTGTACTCTCCCTCCCAGCTGCTTGCTGGCCATCTGTCTGCAAAGGCAGTTTTAGGAATCTGCAGACAATTCACCCTTGCTCATATGCACTTCTAGAACCTGACACACAGCACAGATATGCACAGGCGCAAAGTAAAACCTATTAAATGAGATAAAATGTAAAGATGCTTTAGAAAGCTTTTTCTAATGTTTCAGATAAAGCAGGTTCACATTTCTTGCTGTTTTTTACTTTTGCTTATTCTTTTATCTTCACCTGTTCCATCCATCTGTCTCTTTCTCTCTGACACAGGGAGTTACAATGACATGGATTAGGAGTCCCGTGTCTCTCTCTATCTCTGCTAGAGCACCTTGCTTTAAATTCCTCTTGAAAACAAGCTTGAAAGAAAGATCACCAAATGCTCTAGAATAGGCACCAAGACTTGCCTGTGACTTAACTGTATTTACAAATAGCCAACGAGCTTAGGAAAAATCTAAACACCTTGTTATTATCCATGTTCATGGATCAAAGTCCCTTCTTGTTTTCAGAGGAATGCTGCCCACTGCTTTTGATGGTGTCTGGGAGAAAAGACCAACAAAGTAGTCAGAGATAAGGGAAAAAATGAGGAAAATTGGTGCCATTCCCAAAGCCACAAGTTGGATCGATGGCCACGGGACCTGTTCCCACTGGTCCCCCCATTAGCCCTGTATTTGGCCATGTACCTGTGGCTTCCAGGACAAGGAAGAAGGAGGGAGCTGCTCAAAATTGCCACATCAATTTGAATTTTGGTCTCTGGGGCTATTTATTTGAACACTACACATGTTCCCTACACAGCAACAAGCCAGCTGCTCTGACAACTCCCAAGAAATAAGGAATGTGCCTTGAGTTCCTGTGACATTTTATATTCCAAACTTTGTCCAGTGGCTGATGGTTCCTTCCTCAAAGAGACATATTGATTGTGGGTCCACGTAAGGGTAAGTGTGATAGTGTTCAGTATTTTGAGCTCATCATCTGTTATCCCATTCCTATTGTCATCTGATGCCCAGACACTATCAAATTGGAAGCAGTAGCGTAGAAAATTACAAACAAATCAAAAAAGGCTACAGCTGTGAAATGAATCAAACCACTGTTTCTACCCTTCGTATTTCCTTCAGTATAAAACTTCTTTTAGAACAAAAAAATACAATTTTTTGTATTTTGAAGGCAGGGATGAAGCACTGCAACCCAGCACCCACCAAACAGAGCAATCATTTACTAAAACACAATAAAGACAGAGGATGGGTCACCAAAGCCAGCACCTTGCCTAGATCTGTGCCTCAACCTGTTTTGACTACCCAAAGAACATTCCACTGCTGCAGACATTTGTCCATAGGTATTCCAGCTTCTAATGATGTGGGAGAGCAGCACCCAGAGAATCCTCTTGCATGTTTGAAGCTCTTGACCTTGGTCCATTTGCTGCATCTTAAACAGGGTGATGTGATTAGAAAAGTTCAAGTCCCAGCTCCATGTCAGCTTTTCAGAGCAGCCCCTCATTGTGTGCTTGCTGTACCCTGAGAGCAGGCTCTGAATGTATGTGTGTTTGTATGAAGATGACCACATTAAATTTAAGCAGAAATAAATGGTGATTTAACTGGCACAGATACACAAGGCTGACATAATCTCTAAAGGTTTGAGGCTGCTATTAAATTTGTTCTCCCTGTTAATTTGTGAGGAAGAGGATAATGAAAAACTGGTAACTCTAAAGTTGACATAAAAAGTAAGAGAAATACAGTTGGCAGGGATAATTTTATGCACTGTCAAAGTGAAAAGGTTTTGCTAAATGTACGTAGGCAAAGATACACACTGTCATCTTAATGAGTAATTAAAAGATGGACTTCTAATAATTGAATCACGACTCTTGTCACATTTGTATTTGTTTAATATCTCTAGTTTTGATTGAATCTTGTTTTGAGTTCCAATCTTAATCAGGTCTGATTTAGGCTCTTGGTTCAAATAACTCAAAGTGATGAGCATGAATCTTGCTGTCCTATTACCTCCTCAGCTTCTTGTTCCCAGTGAATACAATGTTCTTTTGGAATCTCATTATTAGTTGCTGCATTTAGCTAGCAGGACTGGGCAAGTGAGGTAGGTGGGTGATATGCTGATGATAAAGGTTTGAATTTTCAAAGAGGAAGCCTTCTTTTCTTCTTCTGAACATCACTTGCTAGATTTTGGAAATAGCTGACATGGCTACCAGTTAATTCCTTTGCTGGTAGAGCTCAGGGAGTCTTGGCTACTTGCATTGCTCTGTTGTGCTGGTTTTTGGTAAATTAGGAAAAAAAAGCTGTGTAAGAGATGATCATCTGTTCTTTAAAACTATTTTCCTTAAACCAACTGTCATGGTCACCCTGAAATGGGATCATATCTTCAGTGACACAGAGCTGTGCCTTGCCAATCTGTTTAAAATTTCTCATCAAATTCCTGAAGTCCCATCAGGCAAAGCTAACAAGAGGTTGCACATTTCCAGCTCCTCTCACTGAAGCGCACAAGGTGGGACTGGTACAAGTCTCTCCTTCTTCACAGTCCTCAAATTTGCCAACATCATGTTAATCTATTGTCTTTTTCAGCTTCAATTCCTCTAAACTTTCAGAGTTAATATCTATATTTTTAAACAGAAGGAATGGGATGATGCTTTAAATCTCATTACCGTGAACAGGTTATCCTGTGTTTCAATGAAAAAAAAAAAGCTTATTTCTCCCTTTCTCTGCCTAAGAATTTTTAGGTGCTCAAGTCTGTCTTTAAAACCATCCATTTTTCTCTTCTTTTTAACTACAATCATTGTTTTTTTGGGTCTCTTCAATTCCCAGTTCAAAAGAAAGCAACAATTATTTTGCTTCAAACTCATCCAGCCCTGAAGATGAGGAATTTATCACCTTTTCATTGCCAGCCTGCTCAGTTTATTTCTCCAGTTCTCTAAGAAAGTTTTTTGCTTTGCTCAGCTTCACAAAGGTGGGTGAACCAGAGTGGGGAGATAGCTGACTCCCTCCCTGAAAAGCTCCCACAGCATCCATTCAAAAACACCTCCTGGGATGCAGACACGCTTCCACAGGGCTTTTAAAGGTCTCAGGACAGACTGAAAGTGTTTGCAGAAGTGGGGTATAGAGCTAGAGTTGAGGGTGTGATGAGGGGTGCCTCCATCTGCTTTTTATAAACAAGACTTGCAAAAGGTTGGAAACATCAAAAGATTTTGAACCAGGATATCAGAGAAATGCACAGGACCCAAATGTGTGAGAGAAGGCACTAAAAATGTTTGTGGGTACCTACTTCTGTCAGTGGTGGGAAAGGGACATCTGGCTGGGGAATATGGACACCCTCAGCACCCGAGAGCTGATGGAAGTCCAGACTTTACTTTGTTGGGCCAAGTTGTCCAACATTTACACTGTGCAGGGCATATTTATTCCTTAGTTAGCTGTTGAGATGCTCAGGGTGCTTATTTAGAGGTTCACAAACAGGTGGGAAAACAGGACCAGCACTGCTGGTGCAGGAGGTGGGTGAGCCCCAAGAGCTCCAGGGAGGGACCCCACAGCCCCTCACTGGGGGTACACAGCTGATGGCACGGGGAGGTCCTGGCAGGCTCGTGGCACTGCCCACACCACACTCTCCCACCTGCCTTGGCTGCCAGCCTCTTGAAGAAACACAGCTGCCCCAGCCTGTGCATTGGAGACTGCATCAGATGATGTAAAATGAGCAAAATGTTCCTCCTGCTACAAAAGTGAGGTGGCAAATATCACCCAGGCAAGCTGCTGGCAGGGAAGGAACTCTGTATCCTCCAGCATGTGTGGATATAAATAAACACGGGCTGTGCAGATACTTCAGATGTCTACTAATGCATCTTGTATTTATGTCCGACTTGAAGAGATACAGAGAGATTAGTAAATACTTCAAATTGACAGCACAGACATATTTTCATAGAATACATGATGCTGGTAAGTGGAGAGACTTTTCTTCCTTCCCTTCAGGAAATGGGGAAGAATTGTCTCCACTGATATTATTTCCAATTTTTTTTCTCTCAGGAAAGGAAAAAAGATCTCACTGGAGATATCATATTTGTCACTGATTAGATTTCAGTGTTATTTTTTTAAAACCTCGGGTCTCTTAAACCTATAGGGCACCTATGAAATACACACTCATTTCTTCCAGGACACTCTGCAAAGACCTCTCTTATGTTGCCTGCGCACAATTCACAGTGGATACTCCATTTTTAAAATTGCATTTGTGATTTCTTTTTAAAATCCAAACCTTAAATCTGCAATTTCATATCGTCCTAAAGAAGGAAACCACAAAATAACAAATCCCTATGAGCCTTTGTGCATGGTTTGGGAGAAAAAGCTCCATTTATTTGCAAACACTGAAAATATTTTAGTGGTATTGGATTTAACAGGCCAGAAACAAAGGTTCTGGAAAACCAACTAGTCTGATCACTTATTTCCTGCAGAGAAAATAGAAAATAAAAAATAGAATCCCCCAAATTTAGTCATGAAAGAGCCACTTCTACAACTTTGTGCTGAATTTTGTGGAATGATTTTTTACTAAACACATTTTCTCCTGGACTTAGACCCAGTTTCCTAGAGTAGCCCATGTCTCTTTAGCCATCAGGGGAATTCTGTCCTTTTCATGCTGAAGCCAATAGCAAATCCAAACTAATTCTGCAGGCTGTAAGATTCTTTACAGGAAGAAACACAAAATTTGACATGTTTTATCAGGTCTTTTAGACTGCTCCTCTCCTGTTGCTAATTCTGAGTGCTCCATCACCTTTGCCTAAACCTCATCGCAGCCTTTGTTACAAATACCCCACATATTCTGTTTCTGTGGTCCTGCCATGCCTCCTGCTCGTGCAAACATCCTTGTTAAAAACTAGATAAGAAATTATTATATTGATTTTTTTTTTTTTGGGGAAACGAGAT
>VXBC01009447.1:2039376-2050979 GCA_013399945.1 Ploceus nigricollis
CCGTGCCCGGCCGCGCTGGCCGCCCGCTGCCCGGCGGAGCGGCACCGAAGGGATGCCGTGGGACTTCTCCCTCCATCACCTCGCAGCAAAGCTGTTTTGAAACGTGTCGTGGGGGCAGCTTTGAAAACTGAGGCGAAATCTCTGCGAGGTTCAGGAGTTTCTTGGTAGTCCTGCATCCTTGTTGGATTGATGCTCCCCAGATTTATTCTGGAGCATTGAAGTGTCTTGGAGAATTTCAATGAAATGAAATCTAATCAAATTTAGTAAATGAAATTTAATCAAATGAAATATTTTTAAGTAGCTTTTGTTCAAATGAAAAGTCCGGTTTGTATTTAAACATCAAAGCTGATTCCAATGAGTTCTTAATGTGCCCAAACTTTAAGTATTTAACTGCAGACAGCTGACCGAATAATTATTCGGTTTCATTATGTCTTGCCTAAACTAGTG
The DNA here is from genome assembly GCA_013399945.1 of Ploceus nigricollis. Classification (NCBI taxonomy): domain Eukaryota; kingdom Metazoa; phylum Chordata; class Aves; order Passeriformes; family Ploceidae; genus Ploceus; species Ploceus nigricollis. The sequence goes on from VXBC01009447.1 coordinate 2,039,824, forward strand.
GCTTTTCTGCTTAATTTTGTAGCTTTTGTAGTTCTGTAGCACTTAACAAGAAATTATGGATGTCGAAATTATTTTGGCAGCAATGTAACGCTGTTTAGATAAGGCTGGAGCAATTGGAAAGCTTGATGGCAGGAACGAAGGACCAGATTCTTATCTGGTTTTAATAGCGTCAGTTTGAATAGAAGTAATAGTTATGTCCAAATGCTTTCTTTTTGCTATAGCAACAGTCAGAACTTCAGGTAATTAAGTTCAGCCTCTTTCTGATATGAAGCTTATTGGAAATTATTGAAAGCTATTGCAAACCAGTAATTTCTCAAATAAGCTGCAATTTAAGTAGCCCTGAAACAAAACCAATAACTGCTTTTGGCAAATTTTTTAATCTCATTGTGGTCACTGTAATTGAATTTGTAGCACCTTTTTGTTGCGGAGGAAAAAGTTGTGGGATCACTGCAGGATCTGGTTGTTGCATGTCACAGAAATGCTTTAAACAGTTTGTGCTGTTCTCCACTCAAAAGGCCAAGATGCTTAGTCCCTGTTGTTTTTCAAGGTGACCCTTTTTTGCTTGAGTAGCTCCCAAGCTGGTACCCTAAAACCTGTGCTTGTCTTTGGCTGGCATCTGCTTGCTGTTCTTTCACTGGAGACATTGCAGCCATTTGCTTTAAATTCGAGGCTCTCTGTGTGTGTTGGTGCCTGCCCAGCCCCATCTGGCCTTGGGATGGGTGTTTTGCTGTTGCCATCGTGTTTGAGCTGCTTCAGATGACAGTGCATAGCCTGGTTCTGGTGTGATTATTGCTGGAGCAGTGCCAGCTTCAAGGAAAGCTGGAAGGGTGCTCTAGCTCAGAGGAGGAAACCACAACCTTCAGGTAAACTCTATGGCTTTACATAGTATATTCTTTATCACAAGGGCCAATATTTATTCTTTGAGTACAACTGCTTGTTTCACGCAGACATTTCCATAGGCAAGTTTTGACTTCTCTGGACAGTGATCTCCATACAAGCTCAAATCCAGCGAATCTGTCCCTCCCTCGAGCGAGGAAAGGAAATGAATAGTAAAACTTGCCTGAGCTTACAGTGGTGGTCTGGATCTATTAAATCAATTTGAGTTTTTCTGTTGACTTCAGGGAACTTTGAACCTGCAATCTGATAGCTGTATTGTATGGTGTAGCTGCAGACCGGGTTCTGCAGGGAGCCTTCCCTTTAGCTCAGGGTAAGGCAGTGCTGAGCTCTGCTTTAGGATGCCAAGTGACATGAAAATGCTGTGTGACTCCAGAGTTGAGCTCTCAGTTGATATTTATGGTACATATTTGTTGCTTGATTGAGGCTATTAAGATATATAATGTGTATTAATGTGTCCTCCTCTTACTGTGACTGAGAGCAATTAGTGTGCTGTCAGCATGCAATAAAAATAAGCGATTTCTAAACTGACTAAAGATGTTCTCGAAATTCTATTTATGAAGCAACCAGAGTTTCTATCAGGTAGAGTCTGCCCTTTCAGTTTCATCAGTGTTACAGATCCTTCATGCTTTCTGTCAGTTGTTTACTAAATATACATTAAACTAGTGATTTCCCTGTTTTGCTCCAGGATTGTAATTTCAAGCGGGATATGATTCAGAGGTCTCTAGAACTGCTATGTTATTTGTTGTGATGGCATCAACTGAGAACACAAAGTACCTCTATTAAAGGAAAAAAAAACCCAAACCCCTGTGAGAAACAATGTTGCTGTGCAAGAGCAATTCATAAAGTAACAATGTACTTGTCTCTTATTGATGTAGCGACTTTGTTTATTAAAAATTTATTTGTAGCCCCAGTACCATTACATCTGTGGTTCATAATTGGAATTTAGAAAGACTAATAAATTTTGATTTCATCCTGAATGCTCTCCATTCAGTGTGTTTACATTATTGCCAAGAAAAGGCATTGCCTGAGCTCTGTGGGTGCTGTATGCTGTGCTCAATCTAGTGGTGGGGTGTCTTTGAGCAAACAAAATACCTGACACTGTCACTGGTGGTGTAAATAGTCACGACTCCAAAATTAGGAGTGATGCACCAAGGCTTGGATATACCCTGTGGCAAATACATGGCATGAAAACACTGTAAAATGAGTCTTGTCAAGACAAGGTATGTCATGGTGAGTTAATTCAGCTTGGCTGAATTTTGCCATTAGCAGGTAACCCTCCTTGTTGATGTGTATGGCTCAAGCCAGGCAGCAGCCTGTCCCTCATCCTCTAGAAATGCCATCACTTCATTAAGGGTCATTATGCTTCATTAATGGGTCCATTTTAGCTTTCCTCAGCCATCTCAGAAATGGTTCCAGGCCTGAATATTCCTTTGGTATTTCAGTTGTAGAAACTCATGACACAATCTTGTGTTGTTGTTATAGAGGAAGCACAGCTCCTGGTTGAGGTTCCAGGGCACGAGTGCAGGGCTGTGGTGTGTGGAACACAGGAGTTCCATCTGACACCACTTTGAGTAACTGCATTGGTGTTCTTTCCAAATCCATTAAAAAACTACATGAGACAAGAACCACTGCTCAAAGTGCATGCAGATTTAGTGGGAATGCCTCCAGTTCCCCACAGATGATGTGGGGCTGTGGTAGGCTTTTGCCAGGGGAATGGTGCTGCTCTTGAGTGGAGTGAGTGTGGGAGGGATTGGAAATGTCTCTGCTTGGGACAGAGGAATATGAATGCAGAAATCAGACCCAGGTAGGACTCACCTCTGTCACAGTTGGAGAAACACGTCAGCCCTCTTCAGCACAGGATTTGTTTTGTGTCTTCCAAGTTTAGGTGTATTTGGTGACCATCTGGGCAGGTATCCTCATTGGGAGGATGAGTGACTGTCCCAGTGTGCTGGTGTCACCTGTCAGCCCTGGCTCACCCCACACACCTGATTGTAGCCAAGGGGGTTGCCAGTGGATGTATCTGCTCAAGGTAGTGTCCCCCTCTGAGTCAGAGGGGAATAATAATATTATTTTCTGTCACATTGCTGGGAGCCTCCAGTGGTCAGAGAAGAAAAGATGTGTGTCTGGCATTTTCCTGAAAATCTGCTGAGGGTGCAGGTGTGAGTCTCTGACTGTGAGTGACCCTGTGCTGCTGGGGGCTCTGGAGAAGGGATAAAATTCACCCTGTGACTTCTGCAGTACCACAAGACCATGTTTTGATGTGGTTTGCTTTTGGCCATTGTAGTTACAGAAATCCCAGGACTGTAGTTCTGCAGATGCTGTGTGGCAGCAGACTGGGAACAGCATGTCCTGAGGAAGATAGTTTTGGGGTAAAACTACTACAGTATGGGAATTCATTCCCAATACACTGGAGACTGTAGAGCTCCGTGGGCAGTGAGTGTGGATGGACACTGTCAGCTGAAACCTCTGTGTTACCAAACCTGAGCTGGGTTTTGTTGTAAGATAAATGTTCTATAACTGTTCTCTTTTTTTTTTTTTCAACAGACTTGAAATGATGACATCAAGGAGCTTTTGGTGCTCTCTTGTACTGCTGGGGCTTTTCCCACTGGTCACAAGGGGATGGATGGATGTGGACCAGAGCAGGAGCCTGTATTCAGATGTGGGGAGGTTGCATCAAGAGGTACTGTACACCTGCTGCAGCTACAGCTCTTGGGTTTCTGTTCTTGGGCTGTGGTCAGGCTCTCCATATTACAAACAGAAAACAAGTGTGGGCTTATCCGTGTATATTTGTATTAAACACCTCCCAAGGAGGTCAGTGAAAAGCAGTGAAACAGAAACTCTTACGCTTATTGTGTATATTGACATCATCTGGAAGTGAAATTGTGCATCTGGCTGATGTGGAGATGCTGTCTTTGCCCCAAAGATTTTACAGTGTGTTGTGTCCTGGGGCTGCTGACACCAGTGAAGCTAAATTTAGCAAGCAAACTGTCCTGGCTCTTCACTTGGGTCAGTGGACATTTAGGTGAAACCTAAAAAAATCTCTTTGGAAGGAAAACTGAGCCATAGGTGGTTCTGAGAGAATCAGCAAAATTGCTGCCCAAAGCGTTTCCCTTCAGACTTACTGATGTGACACCTTTCTGAAGCACAGAGGAATAGAAAAGGGAGCTGGCAACAGTGACTGTAGTGATCTCCTTCCACTCCAGTGCCCACCTTGCTGGGGCACTGGGACTGGGGCAGGACAGCAGTGCCTCCTCAGTGCTCAGTCCTTGGCTCAGCAGTGCAGAAGCAGCTGAGCCTGTTTCCAGTGCTGAAGGTGACAGTGTTGGCTGCTGTCACAGGGTGTGGATGCAGCAGTCCCTGTCCCAGCAGGATGCTGGATTTCTGAGCCAGGGCTCAGCACTGCTTGTGGCACAGATGTACACTCAGATTTTCACAAGTCTGCGGCTAAGACGTGTGAATAAAGCCACAAAAATCTAGAACTGTGACTTTGTTGAGCTGTAAATGATGAATGAATGCTGGAACAATTTTAGCTATTTAATTAGTTCCTGTGTGTTCCCTAAATGGTTGCTCAAATGTCTGAAAGTGGGAGATGGTGCAGAAGGACAGGAAAAGGACACTTGGCTATTTTTTAGCTGCCATTGCCTTGAACACTTGTGTGCTGGCAGACACATCAGTCAGTGCCAGGCTAATGATAAGCCCTTGATGGATTCATGTTGCAATTGGATCTGTTTAAGCCTCGGGATTTGGTTGTAGTTGGAGGATCCCATTTCTCCCAGTCACATTCTGTCTACAAATACCTAGTTATCTGCCTTATAGTTTAAGGCAATTAAAAAAGTGCTTTTTGCTGCTTAGCAGGGCTCAAAAGTAATTTCAGTGGTGCTGGATGTTCTACAGCTGTGAGGTCTGTTTCAGGTGTACTTTGTCCTTGAGGTATCCAACCTCTGTTCTGTAGAAGTGAAGAACAACAGCTCCCTTCCACACCTCCACTGTTATTTTGCTGCTGTGTAGGCTCAGGTAGTACACTGGCACTTTGTTAAACCTGTTTTTGCAGAATCTCTGATCAATTTTGCTTTTTTATTAAAAATTATTAAATATTTTGCATGCTTGTGCAGTTAAAAAAAGACTCATTCTTTACTAATGCACATTAGTTTTGATTTTTTTAAGAAAGTTGCTCTGAGGAATTAAATTCGTTACTCAATTTACTTTAACATAAATCATAGAATTATTATATTACTTGAAAGACACTAATTCATTTGATCTTTCTCTAAAGACCATAATGTTATTGTACCAATTACTTGATCTTCCTTGAGGTGGAAGGATGTCAGCTAAAAATGTATTTGCTCAGGTTTGCACAGAATTTAACAAGTGTGAATATTAAAATTATGAATGCACAAAGAATGCAGTTAAAATAGATTCAAGAAATCTAAGTTGTAAGTCAGATTTTTGAAAAAAGTATCTGTACAGAAATCTTGTTTCCACAAGAAATAGTGTTTATGCAGTGTGGTACCAAGCACCAAAATTTATCAGGCCAGGCTGAGCATAGCTTTCAGGTAGGTCAGTGAAACTGATATAATCACCTTTTGAGATAAACAGCAGTTACTTTCTGTTGCAGAAAATAGTTTATCCATAATACCTTTCTAATAATAAAAGTCACCTGAAATCCTTTTCTAGCATTACAGGGCTTTGTTCAATTTCGAGCTCCTTATCCATGAGAAGTTTGTTAGGTTCCAAATTTTATGGTTTGATTAATACATAGATCCATTAACATGCATTTAAAAATATTGAATCACAACTAGAAATGCTCCTAGCAAGTCACTAAAACTGCCTTAAAAATGAGTAAAATGTTAATTTACAGGTCAAATAATTTTGAAGTCTGCTCTGATGGAAAATTCCTGTGAACCTCATCAAAGCAAATACGTGGGTATGGGTCAGTGACCTTCACTAATACTTGTTCTGATCTACATAGGAACAAGTTTACTGAATCAAAAACATTGCTTAATTTATGTTCAGATTGCTAAATCAATTTCTTCATGGTATGTGGTAGAATTATTGCAGCTGTGCTTTGAATTTATTAAAGAAAATAAGGCTACAGGGCTTTCTGATCAGAAACCAACCCTCTAATATAACACTGGTGTGTGTTTTTCTTGATGCACAGCCTTTCACCCCTCAAGTTTATGGGGTGTTCCTGAGAAGAGGTTTCTTTTCTGGAATATTTTTAGTCCTGATTAGAATAGTTAATAAATATGTATATGCAGTATGAAATTCCAGTTTCACTAAAAGAGCTAAAATAGAAAACCTAATTTAAAAAAAGGACAGCGTTAGTGTTTGACTGGAAAGCTGCAACATTCCTGGTTTGTATTAATTTTGGAGACTACTGCTGTGTTGTGTGAAATGTCTCATAGGCTGGTTCCAGGGGTTGCTGGAAAGCTCTTGAAGCTTCTGAGCATTGCATGTGAACTTGGGTGAAGCTTCTCAGGGTTGGACCATCATGAAATTAAATCCTATTCAGCTGAATATATGCCAAAATATCAGATATATAGAGCTCACCACTCTGGGGTGTCGTTTTCAGACAAGTTTTTGCCTCTGCCTTCAGCAAGTCTGATTGCATGTTCAAGCTGGATGTTCTAGAGGTGACTACAATTCATGGGCACCTCTGTCCTGGCTCAGAAGGGCTTTGGGTGGTCCATGATACACCAGGTGATGTGATCTGGGGTCACCTCTTCCTTCTAGAAAGGAATTCTCAAAAAATGTAGCTTTCTGAGTCATTGCCAGTGGTAGTGAAGAGAGTTTCCAGTAAGAGCAGAAAAGAGACAAACAATCTGGATCTGAAATAACCCTGGAGTTTGGGTTTGGAGGAGAACTTGGCCAAGAGGTTCTGATGGAAAGCCAGCAGTGCTATTCTGCTCAGTCTCTACTAGGTAATCCACACTAGTAGCTCAGGCTGATGTTTTCAGCCTCCTGGCATATTTTGCAAAGCATCTTATTAAATACTGAAATGCGACAGCCAGCTTCTCCCATTCCCTGCTTTCTCTGTGAGAGGCTGATCTCCTGTGTGTGCTGAAGCCAAGCTGGTTTTGCCATGGTTCTTGGGGCAGACCTTGCATCTCCTTTTGTGAACCCAAAATGAGCAGAGCAGTGCTGCAGGTCTTCATCAGCCCTTCCAGGAGCAGAGCTCCTCTAACACAAGTTATCACAGAGCTGCATTTTGGAAATTTCAATTCTGTGTTATGTTTTCTGGGGCACCGCTGGGGGGTAGCTTGGCCTGATAGTGTGAAAGTGGAGAATAATCCTGTGTTGTGGCACATGGAGAGTTGTTTTGTGCTGCATTTTTAAGTATTTGGATGTCACCAAGCTCCTGAGCAGTGACAGTAAAGGCTGGCAGGCATTCTGTGCTCTGCTCAGGGCTACAGAACCATAACTGCTCTGTGGTTTCTAGGAATACTTAATTGCTTTAATTTGCCTTTCATGCTGTGCTATTTTTGCCACCCATCCTTCTACTTAAGAAGTTTCAGGAACCCATGCACAGCCCCCCACGCCCCTGTGGGGAGAAGAGCTGTGTCCCTGGAGAAGTTCCTCTGCACAGAGCTCACAGGTGATGCTCCATGTGCTCATTTTTCAAGGCACCATAACTTTCTTCTTGCTGGCATTTGGCAGGTGTTGGCTCTGTTGGCTATCCATTGTTTTTGTTCATTAATTATTACTTGAAGGAGAACATAGATTCCCATCCCTGGAAGTGTTCAAGGCCAGGTAGGATGGGGCTCTGTGCAGCCTGGTCTAGTGGAAGGTGTTCCTGCCCCTGCCAGGGGTTGGAATTGAATGATGTTTAAGGTCCCTTTGAATTCAGACCATTCTGTGATTCTGTGGCACCTGAACTGCTCCAAATCTCCAAGTATAAATGTAGAGCAAACAGCTGGATCAGACCAGCCCTTCAGTGCCCTCATGGCCAGAATAAAGCCTTTCTCTGGAGTCCACTCACAAGCCTCAACTGTGCTTGTCTAAGAGTATCAATTTTTGCTGATATTTCTAGTTATATTCAGATTCTTAAATGCTGCATCACCTACTGCTGCATTTGAAGATGACAGTAGGTTATTCTGGGCAGCAGGGGATTCGTAGGGATGATTTTGGGCTCCTTCCCCCAGCAAAGTCATGTTTCCTAATCTGACAGACTAGGAAGGGATTTTTTTCTGAAGCAAGGTAAAAAATTGCAGAGGCTTTTTTTTTTGATAAAAGCTTTTTGCTTCTAATTCAAATACAGACACAATTTCAGAGGACGAGCTTGGAATAAAACAGGCATAGTGTATAAATTTTATATACAGCTGAAGATCTAATATCCTGGTATTTATTTTAACTGTTAATAATAGTAATGTATTATCTACCATTTGAGTGTTCTTCCTGCTTTTCAGTTTGGAGAAAGGAAGAAAAGAATCAGATTTGAATTTAAATCTATACTGTGCTACAGCATGCTGGTGCTTCAAGCATTAATGAAAGTACAGGGAGACAAGACTTAAGTTTATTTCTCTATCACTTTGGTATGTAGTGGTAATTCACTCCTTGTTACCTGCATTTATGTGGTATCTCTAACAAGCAGTAATTGGTTTTTTGTAGAGCATCCTAAATCTCGATAGGTATCTTATCCCTGTGGAGGTGAGAAGCTTTTGCTCTGAGTGCTGGTTACCAGAGCATCTGCAGCTCAAGGTTCTGTGGAATGTTTTGATAATATTTATGTTGGGCATGTTGAGGTCCTTCCTCTGCATCCCAACCTCCCTCTCCACTTTCTTCTGTGCACTTGGAGGGCTTAATAAGTGCTATATCTTACGGGATGCTCTTGTACTTGAAGTATTAGAAAATGTGAAATTTGGAACAAGGCAGGAACTGTACACTTGAATAACAGCAGAAAATTAGAAGAATTTTGGTTTACATGAGTGGTTATGGCTCAATAGTGAGTGTCAGAGATTGTCAAGATGCACCTAAAGCACAGTCTGAAGATGAAACCCGCTTGTTTGCCATCCCTTACAGAACAGAAATCCTGCTTTCTTTATGTTTTTTAAACTTCTGGTAGGATGCAGTGTGTGATAGCTCATGGTGCTCCTGCACTGCCAAGTTTCCTGGGGGCTGTCACCTTCCAGCCAAGAGGAGAGGCCCCCTGCTGCTGCACGGTGCAGTTTGTGCTGCATTGGATGTTAATGACCTTGAATTTTGGGCACTTGGATGCTGTCTCTGGGAGCAGAGGGATGTGGGCTCGTGGTGCCTGGCTCTGTGCTGAGCTGTGGCACTGACTGCAGGAATCAAATTTCAGGAAGTTTTTCTCATGTCACAGTTGAGCAACTGTGAAAAATCATACTAAGATGGGAAATGCTGGTATGATTCTGAAGAAGATAATAAGACCAGAGTAAATCATGTTGCAAAAATAAAAGGAATCAAGGCAATCTTAACTTGGTTATGATGTGACAGAGGGTTAAACTTTTTGATATTCTGTTCAGAAGCCACTCAGCCTTAAAAGACTACTGGTTGAGCAATTTTTTTTCTAAATGTAGCATATTCTCTCTTTGAAACAAATGTTGTAGCATTAGTTTTTAAAGGAAGACAGTTTTACTTGAAGTGCTTTTGACCACCAAGCAGGGGAATTCTCGGTTTTTAGATTAGAAAGAGTATATCCACAAATTTGGGATTTCTAAAAACAGCTATCCCATGAGCTTCCACATCACAATGTGGAAATTTATGGAGCTATACCTGGGTTTCTCATCTGGAGCCAGAACTAATAGTGAGTAAAATCAGAGATGCAGTAATTATCTCAATTAGCTACCGTATGGATGAGCAGATGATCCTGTGTGATGTGAGACATCAGAGTTGCTGTGTTCATACCAGACAGGACAAATCCAAATTGCCAGTGTCCATACTGATAGCAAGCTTTCTCCAAACAGTAGCATGTGATGTATTTTTTCCTCATGTCTGATCACAAAAAAAAAAGGGAGAAAATCCTGATTGTCAGACTAAGCTGTGTATTAGTCATGTACTGTGCTGATACTCCAGTCCCCATGCAGAGTGTCCCACCAGCCCTGTACTGAGTGTCATTTCATAGAATGGTTTGGGTTTGGGTCAAAACTTGTCTAATTCTACCCCCCTGCCATGGGCAGGGACACCTTCCACTATCCCAGGTTGCTCCAAGCCCCTTCCAGCCTGGCCTTGAACATTTCAGGGATGGGGCAGCCACAGCTGCTCTGGGCACCCTGTGCCAGGGCCTCACCACCCTCACAGGGAAGAATTTATTCCTAAGTATCTGATCTAAATCTATCTTCTTTGCATGACCCCTCACTGGATATAAGGAGGAGAAGGATCTGAAGGGAGGAAAAAAATCCATGGCATGGTAATCTATTAATAGGATCAGCCACTTCTTTATTAATTTGCTAAATGAGTTAGGACTGTATATTTAGAAATTGTACAGCAGTTAGGCTGATCCTGAGAGCAGATCCCTGGAGACCTGGAGTGTGCAGAGGTAACATCTGATTTATTGCAAGACCCAGCATGAGCCCAGCTGCAGGGACTGGGTTTGATTTATCTGCTTGCACTGCCTTGTCTCCCACAAAGGATCTGGTAAGGCCAGCAATGCAGGGAACTTGTGGATCTGCAGTGTTACCGGTTCTTCTGCATCTCTTCTTCTGCTGCATTAATTTTACTGGTTTTTGCTGCTGGTTGTGGGTTTTTTTGTTTTATTTTTTGGTAAGTTTTGGGGGTTTTTTGCCAAGTTCCCGATATTAAATTTTGGTTATAAAAAGGGATGCCTTTTTACAAACTCTAAATCAGTATTAAAGGGCAAGAGACTGAAATAATTGCAAGGTTATCCGATGGATCATTGTGCTTGAGGGCAGTTGCTATCCCTTTGGTATCTGCTTTGGTGATCCATGCTCAGCATCCTTCCCTACTGGGATCAGAGGCCAGTAACAAACAGGGATGGGAAATGCACAGCCATGTGAAAATCTCTTAACATTGAATTCATCCTGGGAAGTGTTCAAGGCCAGGTTGAACAGACCTAGTGGAAGGTGTCCCTGCCTGTGGCAGGGGGTTTGGAACAAGATGAGCTTTATTGTTCCTCCCAGCCCAAACCATTCTGTGATTCTATACAAAACAATCCCAAAGTGGTTTTGCTGCTTGCATCCATTGCTAATGACCACTGGAAAACCTGTTTGTGGCATGCTGGCTACCAAGCACTGTTTTATGTTGTGTAGTCCCTTTGTGTTGTAACTCTGCACAATGAAGTTCCC
>VXBC01009448.1:0-28017 GCA_013399945.1 Ploceus nigricollis
CTCCAGCATGGGCTCCTCTGTCCGTGGGCCTCAGGTCCTGCCAGGTGCCTGCTCCAGTGTGGAGTCTCCACAAGGTCACAGCCTCTTTCAGGCGTCCCCTTATCTGGGTTGAGGTCCTCCACAGGCTGCAGGTGGATCTCTACTCCCCCATGGGCTACAGGGGCACAGCTGCCTCACCAGGGGCTGCAGGGGAATCTCTGCTCTGGCACCTGGAGCATCTTCTCTTCCTTCTTCACTGCCCTGGGCATCTGCAGGACTGTTTCTCTCACATTCACATTCTCTCCTGGCTGCAGTTGCAGAATAGTTTTTTCCCCTTATCTATGCTGTCAAAGAGGCACTACCACCTTGGCTGATGGGCTTGGCCTTGGCCACTGAGGAGTCCCTCTTGGAGCTGGCTGGCATGATTCTGTCAGAGATGGGGAAGCTTCCAGCAGTTTCTCACAGAAGCCACCCCTGTAGCCCCTGCCTGCTACCAAAACCTTGCCATGCAAACCCAGTGCAGGTACCGATGTCCCCTCTTGGAAGAGCAAAGGAAGATGAAGAGAGACAGGAGTGAGGCCAGGAGCTGGGTGGGCAGCATGAAGGGGTTGGCTACAGGAAGAAGTCAGCCCTGTGAATCAGCATTGTGACCATATTTGAAGTAGTGTACGTTTACAACCACGCTGACCCTGTGCTGTTTGTTCTCTGTCCTTGCTGTGTGCATTGTGAAAGGTCTGCTGTAGCACTTCTGCCTATGGATCCAAATCCTGAAGTGCCCTGGGTCTGTGTTTTCTGTCTGTAATGATCATTCTTCCTCCAACACTGCCATAGCCACTGTAACACGAGGGAGTAAAAGCTCAAAACATTGTGCAGTAATTTGTAATTGCTACTCCCCTGCTTTCATCAGCATCATTTCAGCACTTTTCCAGTTGTCCCTCTTACTGACAGAGATCAGTGATACAATTTGTGTTCCCTCTCTGTATTCAACCAAAGATCCTCCTTTACCAAACCTCAGGTAATTTCTCACATCTCCAACTTACTAGATGGTACAAGATTCTTCACAGCGTAGAGCTTTAATGTTCTTTGAATGAATTTAGGATTTGTGAGTCAGCAAACTGACCCAAAGGATCAAGTTAGGTCACAGGTGAGTGACCAGTAGCTAAACCTGGCTCACACTGTGAGTGACCAGTAGCTAAGCCTGGAAAGAGCTCTCCTTGGCTGTTGGAGCTCTATGTTTGTTACTTTTTGTCCCCACAGAAGCCTGAGATTCTCATGTCATCTGGGGTATGAGAGCCTGAGATGTTTACCAGCATTTCTACCCACAGTCTGTGTTCCCTGATCCATTTTCCCTGCTGCACCCCTCACAGCACAGGAATCTTCAGGGTTTAATACAGCCATCTCAAGGGGCTGGTGGGCAGGAGCAGATCAGCAGGTGGCTGAGCAGGAGCAAGGAGTGGGGTCTGCAAGGAGTCAGTTGTGTGGATCTACAGGCTCATGTTGTTTGTGTCAACTCATAATCCTCTGGGGATGTGAGATGCTAGCTGGAGGCCTGAGATCATCTATCTGCCAGCTCTGAAGAGTGCTGTGGGAATAGCAAGTGTCCCCTTGCTGGGCTGAGCTCAGATTTTTTGCCAGTAGGAGGGGAGTGAATTTTGTTAAGATTTTGGAATATTGTCATGGCTGCCAAATAACACCAGCACTGAGTTGGATCGCGTGCATAAGCCAGAGCACTTGTGAAGACTACTCATTTCTTCTCAGTCACGTGTTGTGGCTTGCTGGCACTTAGCAGGTTCCAGTGATTCAGTGCCTGGCCCCGCTGTGCTCCCCAAGGGGTGTGTGGTGGTTCCCCTGGATCCCCCTCCAGCTTGACAGCCAGCTGCTGGCACACTGAGCTTGGTGCCCAGCCCCTGGAATTACTGACCTTGCAAAAGCTTCTCTGCTGAGAAATCAAGCTAGTTAGCAATAAAAATCATAAATAGGAATCCAATTTAAAAACTGCAGAATTTCATCAGCCGTTTTTCTGCTTACAGCAGAAAGCAGCCCCTGGGCAGCCGCCACTGCAGAGCCTCAGTACCTTGCTGAGGAGGGAGAGATTGTGTCTGGGGTGCTCCCTGGTGGGACTGTTCCTACAGTCTGACCTCCAGCAGTGTCTGCAACATCACAGGTGGAGTTGCTTAATCCAATAGGTATATCCATGGCCTAGGGAATATTTCACCCAGGCAATTTTATCTTACTTCTGTTAAAAAAAAATTCATCACAAGAAACCTGTAGGCAGGAAAGCAGTGCTCTCTTTTTACGGCAGATGTTTTGATGTCATGATCAGCAGGAGAGGCAGCAGCCAGAGCACGGCACTGTGTCTGCAACAGTGGTGCCATTCAGCTCTGACAATGTCTCACTGTGTCCTTCTCTCTTGTAGTTCCTGTGGAGCCATCTCTGAGCTGTGGTGAGAGGTCTGTTTCACCCACGGCACAGCCAAGAGGAAAAAGTGACCTCTGTGAACAGCAAGATGTGGGGGAGGGAAGGCAGTGGGGAACCAGGCTCAGCCCCGTCATCCCTCCTCGAGCTGATGCAAATCCTGCTTGGCTACTGCTGGAATCTGCTCACTGCCTTGGTAACTGGCCCTCTCGAGCTTTCAATAAGCTCTTTAGATGTGGTGTGGCAGGCATGTCAGACAAAATTTTAGACTGGAACATCATGTGCTAGAGGTTTTCTGTAGGCTGGGGGTTGGTCTGTGCAGGTACCAAGCAAGAAAAAGGAAAGGTACCCTTCAGACTGAGTTTTATATGGAGCATCAGGGATTAGAGAGGCCAGACGTTTTTTATGAAAACATCCTCTATACTATTTGAAGCTTTTCTGCTCACAGACAGAGAAAAAATGGAGTTGTGTCTGCAGTCTGGGCTCTTGTACCCCTTCTGCTTTGGGATGTGGTGAGGAGGGAATTCAGGTGAGGCAGCAGCAAAGTGGAAATTATCTCCTCCTGAGGAGCACAGTGTGAGTCCGGGGGGCCGGACTGCATTCTCTTGTGAGGAGGTAAAGATTAAATAACCCAAAATTAAAGCTTTATTAAGGAGAGGTAGTGGTTACAAACAGGCTGCCTGTCCTTGGAAGGAGGCACCAAACAGTTGCTGATTAGACCTTGCCAAGGCCTGTAATGAGATGACACTTTAAAAATTTTTGGTGTTAAGCTGAAAAATGGTAGATTTAGATGAGATATAAGTACAATAAAGGTAGTGAGACACTGGCCCAGAGAAGCTGTGGATGTGGAAGTGTGCAAGGCCAGGTTGGATGGGGCTCTGAGCAGCCTAATGGCAGGTGTCCATGTACACAACAGGGGGGTTGGAATAGGTGATGTTAATGTCCCTTCCAACCCAAACCATTTTGTGGCTCTACTGTTCCATGAGGTGTGAGTGCCCAAGACATCTGAAAATGAGTATCAACTATTCACATGTTCAGTGCTGTTTCAGAAAACAGATGTAACAGGAAGCTACAGTAGTATGTTCATGTCAGGAGGGAAGCAGGTTTCACCATTTCAGTGTTGAGGAAACTAATCACTTCTCCAAAATGGTTGCTATTTGCATTTGTCACTTTTAGCTGTTACGTGTAAGAATTCTCAGCATGACATTGCATACTTTTAGTACCTTTAATTCCCTTTTTCTGAGGCCTTCTTTTTAAGTGTTTGCTCCCAAATCTGTTGAGAGTGTGGCAGAAAACATGCTTACTAGCAAGTTTTTCTCACACACTGTTTCACCTTGGGTGGCTTGGATTGTGAAGTTTCTCAGGATGTTTGTGAAGAACGTCTCAGAGAAGGATGATGTTGGGAGGTTGATTTCATGACAGTGGTCAAATTTAAATTCTTGTGGCACATTTTATTGCTGAGTTATACTGCATCTAGACATCACTTTACAGACAACACAGTACTTAAGAATTTGTTTGTTTTGGAGCTACACACCTGCAACAATCATTAATATAAGAGACTGGATTTTTTTTAGAGTCTAATTTTTGTAGAGTTAAAAGAAAGTTTCCTGAGAAGTAACTCCTTAAATGCAACTATTCCTGAAAGTAACTGCATTTGCTTGAATTTTACTTTAAAGGAAAAAAACCAAGGGATAATGTCTTGCAGAGTTTTTTAAGTGCAAACTGTTCTCCCTCATTTTATTTCCTGATAAAGCTTTGTTTCTTCAGAAAGATTTTCCATGTATTTAACATTTGACATAAATTTTGCCTTTTATTGAAAACTGACTAGTAAATGTTATTTATTTTTAGGGGCTAGCAGTTACAGCTAGTTATCATTTGTGATCAGCTTCAACCTCTCCCCTTTCTCTTGTGTTGCCTACTGTTACCTCTGCTTAGTTTTATCCTTTTTTTCTCCTTACCTTTTCTCATCTGCATTTTCCCACTTTCTCAGTGAAGTTTCCTGTTCCTCCTTCAGTTACTGCCTGTGGTCTTTTTCAAAAGCGTAATTTGACCAATGATAATAATCTTTAGGGTTAAAGCAGAAGAGTCCAGAGCAGAAGTCTGGAGAGTAAGAGGTACATGATGTGAAGAAGGGAGTTCAAGATGACAAGGAAGCCTTATTGTCAGTCTGGAGGGTAAGGCAGCACTGCAGATTCTGGAGGTGGAGCAAGAAATGTCTGATACTGGCCAGAAACATTGGGAAAATGAGGAGGAGGGATGAAAAGGGGAAAAAGGATGGAATTGGGCAGAAATTGTAAAGGCTTGACATAAGGAAAATAAAAGGTACACCAGAAGAGGGAAGCAGAGCAAAAATCAATGCTTCTCTCCTTTTATCAATTTGAAATCAATCCTGCCAGACATACAGATAGAGAAGAAGAGTTAAGGGCATGATAAAAGCTGGTATGCATCAAGCCCTGATGCTGCCATCATCATGTTTGCCTTGTAGCTCTTTTACTAATTCATAGACAGACATAATATTTTTGTGTCCTCCTCCTGCCAAAAGAATGTTGTGGTTTTATCCCCCATTGCTTGTGGCATCTGAGTGTCCAAGTTAATGCAGAGATGGCTCAGGATCTCCACAGAGAAGCAGGTTCCTGCAATGGTGCACTGAGATCATTGTCTGCAGGACCTGGAGGAGAGAAACTTCCATTGTCCTACTCCTGCTTTAGAAGAAAATGGTGGGAACTTTCAGGATTGCTGTGTCACACCTTGGGTAAGATACCATTATCAATCAAGGCTGTAGGTTCATGAAAAGAAAATAGCATGGTTCTGGCCAGACTTTAGTAATGAATGCTCTTTTAATTACTGACTGATTATATCTGATAATCTGCCTTTCTATAATTTTATTGAGCATCAAGGCAATGCTCACTGGCCCATGCTTGTGTTCTACTTTTTTAACTTTTCTGATTTCTAAAATAGCTTTATTTTAGCCCTCTGTAACCTCTCTGGAATTCTAAAATGTGTTGAGTAGTTACATCCAGGGTGCAGAAAATGCCAATTTTTTCTATAACACCTTAGTGCATGTTGTCTGGTATTGCATATTTGAAAATGTTCATCATTAACATGAGTACTAGGATAAGAAAAATTTCACTGTTGTCAGAAACCCTGAAAGTACCATTTTGCTGCTTTGCAGACAAACCCCAAAATACTAGTGAGTATTTTTGGCTTTTTCACATCATTATTGACAACTGTATTATTTTTCTCTTGTTCCGGACCACTGTGGTTTAATTTAGTCATGAATATGTTTTGAAACTTGTCTTTTGTTGTCCTTAACTTGTTTCAGCAAGTCTTACACGCTGGTTTAGTCTAGAAAATTATAAAACAATTTCCTTTAATATAATCTTCCTTCTTTGCAATTTATTCTGTAACCCTTGTTCCCTTGTCAGGCTTGTGAGTGCTTGAGTGCTTTATTAGTTATTTAGTTGAAAACATTTTAGAAAATGTTTCTGTATTATGATTATTGCTAATGAGCTGTGTACTAAACAAAAGTTGTCCATCTGTGGTCTTCTCATCTGCTTTCAAATTACATTGGAAAAAGATATAATCAGAAAACTTGAGGACAGATTATAAACACAGCTTGCCTTTATTTAGCAAGAACAGGTACTCTTGAGTTCTGAGCCCTTCAGAAAAATCTCTCCACAAAGGCAGGTCCCTGGATAGGAGCTGAACTCTTGAAAATCTGTTCCTTCAGGCTTTCTTTCCATCTGTTGCTCTGCTGGAACAGTAATCCAAGGCTGAGCTAATCTCAGAGCAGCAGCAGACAAACTTTGCAACTGAATACTCTTGTTCCAAGTGATTTCTAATTGCAGATTTATTCCATCAGTTACACATTATCTTACTTCGGGGCATGCCAAAGCCATTTAAAATACCGTAAATTAGCATGATGTCCCCAAGAAGAAAACTGCTGGGTGAGGTACAGTATCCCTGGAGCCAGCACTTGTCATGGCAGCTTAATGCTTAGGAGTGAGGCTGTGTGAGCTGATGGGCTTTGAGTTCCTATTGGGCATCCCTTGGCCAGAGCGACTGAGAATGACCCCTTTTGTCCTGTCTGCTATTATCAGGCAGCTCTGGGAAATGAGCACTGTTGAGTGAAAAGAAAGCAGCAGATGACATTTTGTTTTCTGCACAAACTAGTGTATAGGATCTTTGTTTCTCAGGCGTGGTTTTCAAGAAGATGTGCAAATATTGCTGCTATTCTAGCTGTAGCTCTTTCTGAGCCTGAACATAAATCTGTGGGAGTTGGGATATCCATTTATATTAGTGAGCTCTTCCCTTGTAAAATTCTATGGATACCTTATATATAAATATATATATTCTGAGTAAGTCTTTTTTTTTAATATTACTGTAGCACTCCTTTTCTGAAGCATAATTTTACTTCTGTAAAAAAAGAGATGGTCATATTTTCAGAATAATAACACCTGAAAACTTTTACCTGTGTGCTGAGATTCCATGTGCTCTTGATAAAACACTCACTGTTTTAACCCAGCAGTGAGCATGGGGCAGGGACTCCTCTCTGTATAGAGCACAGTAGACACACTGTGATTTAAACCAGTGTCACCCAGAACTGGATCTGTAGTTCCAGTGTTTCACAAACAGCTGTCACACACAGGTCTGGAAATCTTCTGAATTTGGAGTGTCTTGGTCATCCTCATTGCTGTTTTCCACAGCTGACCAGAAAGCTCTTGTGCATTGCTGCTGTGCCAGTGAGACCTGGAGGCTGCCAGATGAGTGACCTACATTGTGTCAGTAAACAGTAACAGGAGAACTGTGCTCACAAAGTGAGTGAGGTTTGAAAGTGTCTGCATACAGGGTTTTGTTGACATTTTCATGGGTGATTTGAGGATCATGTGGGAGCCAGGAGTCTCAGCTGGACTTTCAAGTGTTCCAGCAGCCTGACTGGGTGGGTTCATATACTCTAATTTTTGATCATCCAGTTTTGGTCCGTGTCAGTTAGAAGGCCAGTCTTTATGTACAGTCACTTAGGAGGCTCCTTTTTAGTCAGAGCAGGGGACAGAAGTGTTATTTGAGTTATTCTCACAGTGCTTCCTGTGTAGACATCAGTAGGCTCAGTTGGGTAAATAGTTTCTGCTGAACAAAGGATGACATCATCTTTAGGGCTGGTTTCATTTTTGTTAAGGTTTTAAAAGTCACTAGAGTGATGTTCCAAAAGTTCACTTGTTTCATAAATGAAGAAATAGCAATAACACGGGTCATCTTCTGCCAGCTGGATGCTGGTAGTTTCAAAATGTCAGATGCCAAGGTTGTGAGCATGATGTATGAAGAAGGTGCTAATGAAGTGCAGGGTTTGAGTACAGTAATACTTTGGAAGACTTAATGTTCCTTCATTTCTGTCTTCTCCAAAGACTCTGCATTCCTACACAAGTTTATTGCGCCCAGGTACATCATGATCATCGAATTAGCTGTCCTTGCAGCTTCTCCTCTGCATGCCTGCCAGCCTGGGGCTTCACAATCAGCTTGGCTCCAGCAGAGTCCCTGGGCCCTGCTTATGGGGAGGTAGCACCAATATACAGAGAGGGGATGGGTGGGCAGGCAGATCACACTCAGGCCAGCTGCAGAACCTCAGACAGTCTCTGAAACTTCCCACACCCCCCTTCTCATCTATGAACCTCTGCTCAGCAGTGCAGCCTGGACTGGCACAGCTAAATACAGAACCGTGGGAATCCTGTTTCCCACTTAGGGACTGACCTCAACAGTGTCCCTGTATGGATATGCTGGAATTACTTGGCAGTCCAACAGTGGCTTTCTTAGAAGGGCAGTGAGGGGAAACAACTTGAAGGCAGAAAAACAATTTCCTGCTGTTCCTACCGGTACCAGTCAAGCCCAGCGGGTCTGGCCCTGTGCCCTGTAGCTGCCAGTGGAGTCCTCTGGCCAAACAGAAAGTGAACCTGTGTCAGTGGGCTGGTTTGGTGGCCAGACTACATAAAAGGTCGTTACCAGGACCTTTCAGTTCCATTCTTTCTGTTTTACATGCTGTTCGTATGATGGTCTTTATGATTCTCTTCCCTTTCTTTGGTGTTTCCCACTATTCTGATATTGTTTACTGCAAATACTTGAGCTAACTAATAGTAAATTCCTTGCTAACTTCACTGGGGTGGAGACCTGTTGCTTGGCAGTGTACTGGCTTGTGTATATAATCACCTGTGCCATGATGGGCTCTTATGCATCAGGAGAGCTGTTGTAACTCTAAATGGACAAGAGGTCTTGTCAAAGACTTCTGGCATTCTGTAGGTTGGCAAATCCTCACCTATACTGTCATTCACCTCTCAAAGAATACTTTGTGAGGCATGAATTATGCAAATAAAAGTTGCTTCTTCCATAGTAGATCAGATTTATTTGTGTTTGCTAAACCTTTTTTTAATCGGTTTTTCAGCTCTGAATGACTCAGTCCTACTGTTTTTCCAGTTTTGTTGTTGTTTGGTTTACCTTTACCTTTAATACTTAGGGTAATTTGAGTGATAGATCCCTTACTACAGTTAATAAAGCAATGAATTTGAGTTTGTGTAGGTATCCTGGGTGAAAGCTGCCTGCACATATTATAACTTTAGATTTTGACAGGTTTTGGAAGAAGGGTCTTCTACAAATACTTCCGTTCGAAGCAGTTCCTTGGAGCTGTGCTTTCAAAAGTAGCTCAGATTCAGAAGTTACTCGAGGCATATCCCTAATGAATATGAATGCAAAAAAAATTCATTAACGTTTCTTCTGCTTTAAAATTAAGGTTTTTTTCATGAATAGTAGTTGCTGACACCTGCAAATACCTTTAGAGTATCAAATAGGGTATATTTCCAAATAAAGCAATATTTAGGTTCTGCATGTGGCTTGCTCTTAGGATGCATTTGCCACAAAGTGGTGGTAGCAAGGTAATACCATCCATGAGTTCCAGTTTGTTGATAATAAACTTGTGAAAATAACTGGAAGTAACTGGACTCTGCTTTTGTGTGCAGCTGTAATTGGAAGAGGATTTTACAAGACTCTTTAATGTAGTTGGAATGTGTGGGTAATCTTTTGACCTTGTTCTTAGTTTTTGATGACTCTGGCATGTTAAGGGCTGATAATTGGGTTTGCTCTAGGCTGAAACCTGACCTGCTCTCTGCAGAGAAGATCAGATCTTCTATTGGAAGAGGCACTCAAAGGGGCTACCTTAGAAATTGCAGGGCCAGGGCTGCTGAGAGTGAAGATCTCTGAAATATGGCAATTACTTTGGAAGGCCATGTTGTTCTAGGGGCTGCTGCTTTTTCAGCCTAGTTTGAATTGGACTTTTCATCCAAAGGTTATTGTTCTCTAAATTTTCTTTTCTGTGCCATCTGGTTTGCTTCATAACTCAAGCTGATTTATTGTGAGAGCTGCCTTATAGCTTCAGCTGGTGGAATGTGAGTCCTGGGTATGAGAGCAAGAGGCAGGTGCTTTTCACTCTGCTCTTGGAAGGGGAGTCAACTCTCTTTGTTTAAGCCATGTGCAAATGAGGGGAGTGTCTAATACCTTTATGAAAGGAGTATGCAGCAATCATAAACAGCAGCAGGAACTGGTAAGGAAGTGGACCCAAAGGGATTTTTTAAAACCTGTCCACAGGGATCAGTGCAATGGACCAACTTGCACTTAGTATTTCAAGCCATCCTTTTCTGTCTCAAACAGTGTTGATGGAACTGATCTTTCTTATTTTAAGCTTTCTGTGTGGGAGCAGTAAAACTGCTTAAATGTTTCTGAGTAGTAGTTTGCACAGTACAGCATTGTTAGCTCTGCTTTTCCCATTCCCCTTGGACTCCTTGACATATATTAAGAATACACAACATGGGTCCAGCTGGAGAATGCCAGACCACCTGTCCCTCCAGGTCAGTATCCCATTGCTGCCAGCAATTAACAGATGCCTGTGTACCTTTGTCTAAACCTTTCCTAGCCTCCCACCATCTATTTTCAGCTTATGAGACTTTCTAGCCATAAATCTTGCTTGTTAAAGGAAGAGTTGCAGCTAACTTTCTTTTCTCTTATGTTTTAGAACTAAAAAAGCAAAGAAGACACCTGCTCCTCCAGCCAAGGAAGAGAGGCCCAAATTAACCATTTTTGAAGAGGAGGTGGATCCAAATGAAGAACTCTTTGGCCCAGAAAAAGATTTCTCATCAACTGGTCCCAGAAGAAAGATGAAAGAGAGTAAATCTGTTCTATATTTGTATATACACAGATTGTTTTATCTAAAGCATGTGTACAACTGAGCCTTTATATTACAGTGATGCATAGTATACAGGCTAAATAATGTCTTGGAAATGCTAAGGCAAATCTTCAGCTGAGCAGAATCATCTAGAATCATTCAGAAAGAACAAATGAAACCTGTAGCTCTCATAGCTGTTCTCTGTAAACATTTTGAGCTGGGATATTAAGGTCTGTGGGAGCTGGCTGTCCCACAGTCATTCATGCCACACTAACAGGACTAATGTAACCTATTTTGAGTGCAAGGAAGAAGCAGATTTACCAAGTCCTTAGAGTGCAAAGTATCACTGCACTTTGTGCACTGGAAGTCTTTGGAAAAAAAGAATTGTCTACATGATCTGTTTTTTCAACCCACTTAGCCAGATTTACTAGTTAGTGTTAGTGCAGGCCTTGTGTTACATAGCATGATTTAAATACAGCAGCTTCTGATTCCCTTTCTAGATCTGAAGTTATTTGAAGACCCAGACCTCGGTGGGGTGGTGAGACTGGGTGACTCACTCCTGCTGCCAGCTGCCTGTGAGCACAGCAAGTATGTGCTGAGCAGGGATCCTGAGGAGGACACTGAGGAACTGCTGAGGTACTCATCTCAAATCTGTCATATGGGATGAAGGTCATCTGAGATGTTATTTAGATCTTGAAAGAGATGAATTTGGGGACAAAACTTAAATACTCAGAATGCAAACTGTGAATCAATACTTGTATTGTATTTATTTACTTGTTTTATACAATTTATTTGTATTATACAAGTAAAATGTAATGTGTGTCATGGAGCTTGGACATCAAACACATTAAAAAGGAAATTAGGAAGACCCTTTGAGAAAGGTGGGGTGCAAGGAATTATTTTGTGCCTCCAAAGGGAGAGCCTTGAAAGCCCAAGGTGTGCTATCTTGTTCTTGTTTTCTAACATAACACTTCTGCTTCTGCAAATGATGCACAGGGAACTTGACCTCCACTGTGAAAAGTGGGGAACAAAGCCCAGAGATAAAGAGCAGTTCAGCTTCAGGGCCCTGAAATCAGGGGCTCTTGCCATAGGAGGAATGATTTTCATGCTGATGGCTCACAGACTTCATGCATACTTCCAGGAAGGATCCTGTGCATCCCTCCACAGCCATAAAGGACTCTTTATCACCCTGCATTTAATTTTTAATCTAGTGGGAAGGAGGGCTGGAGCTCAGAGTTGCAGGAGGGTATAATATATTGCTTCTCCCTTGGTAGTGTAGCACTGGAACACATCAGCACATTTATCCCTGACATCTCTCTCAGAGGGCTGGTTCGCCTGCACCGATAATCCTCCAGAGATCAAGCAGGGAGCCAATGCTTGGAGAGACACAGGGAATCTGTGCTGCAGTAATGAGTCAAATTCCTTCCTTCTGGGTCTCAAGCTGGCATCTGAATGATGAGGCCAGCCTGCTTCCAGTGCTAATTTGTGTCAACCAGCTCCTGTTAGGATGTATGATTTCCACAGCAGGTACTAAACCCAGGAGAGAGACTCTGTGTGTGGTTTCAAACCTCCCTCTCCTGAAGCAGGTAATTCTGCAGCTGTTGCTTTCTACACATGGAAAAGTGCTGGCTATCTCAGCAGTAATACCTGACTTATTTTAAACAAAGGTTAAATTGGGCTGGGTGCCATCTTGCATTAGACCATGACAGCCCACCTGATGTTTATAGAAGCTGATGGGGCAGGACATGACCTGATTTCATGCTGTGGTATACTGAGAGCAAACACACATGTGCTTGCAATATTTTCTTGTCTGCTAGTGATCTCAGCATACAGCACTTCATCCAGAGTGTTCATATGACTGCAGGAGAAGGGCCTGTTCCCATGCAGTCCTTGCATTTTTATCCACTAGAGAGAACTTCTCCATCTGTCGTGTTAATGTCTTTTGGATTATATATATTCAGAGAAAGGTCTCTGAAGTCTGCTCTGAGACCAATAGACCATGCTTTCAGATCAGTTTGGGATCATCAACAACAGCAGCACACCCAGATGGTTATGGGAACCCATGGGAAAAAGATGTCATTTCTTTTAAATTCCAGTAGTTTTTGTTTATTCCTGATTTGTCTCAGTGCTTCCAATAGTTGATAAGTCATCAAGATCCAATTGGAAATGAATACATGTAATGAAGCAGAAAACCATGCAAGTGGTCCAATGGGAAAGTTGCTATGGGAATCCAGAGGCAGCTCCTGGCTGTGCAAGAGGTATAGGCAGATAGGTCAGGATCTGTTGACCTGTTCAGGTGCCTAACACCTCTGAAATTCCCCTGGTAAACCCAGTTCGTGGTGTTACCTGCACATCATAGAGGGCTGGTGAACTCAGTGCAAGGCAGTTGAGGGTAAAGGAGAAGCTGCTGTCCAAGAGGGGAGGAGGGGTGGCAGTACTGTTTTAACCTAGTGCAACACTTCACCTCCCCTCTAGGCAAATTCACTGCAGTCGCCTGAAATCCCATAGCAGAACTTTCTCCAGTGGCAGGGCAAAATGCACTTTGTTTTCCGTTCAGCTGGAAGCCTCAGCAGAAGAGTCAGGTCTCAGAAATGTAGAGGCAGCATTTGAATCCTCTCCTGCCTTCCCTTCCCACCAAACTGGTGCTGAATGTTCTTGCAGGGCAGTACCACAGTCTCTTTTCCAGGCAGTGACCCTTTGTGGTGATAAGATGTTCAACATAAACTGCACTCTGCAATCTCCCTGCATGGGAGCTTGAGCTTATTTTGAGGCCTAAGAATAAGTCTTGTCTTTGCCCTGTATGTGTTGACACTCTCCTTTCCCAAAAGGGACTGAAGAAATCTCTCCAGAGCCCTCAGATCAGAGTAGGAGCTGTGAGAGCCCATTCCTTTAGCAGGCTAGAGCTGGATATGCTACTAGAAATGGAAATGGAGACATCTTGGTCTCTTGGACATAGTCGGTTCTGTCATACCGAAAGTTTATCTGGACACATTTTGTTAAGATCTAGGACTGTCCTGAGCTATGATGCACCAGCAGGTCTGTGGTAGGTCCAGAAACCTGGACATGTTCACTGCACTCCAGTGGAGTAGCTGAATAATGCAGATGTGGGAGCTCTTCACTGGTGCAGTGAACATTCACATGTACCTCAGGGTCTGCTCACATGTGTGTGGTAGATCTGAGAAGTGTCTGACTCACTCTGAATCATGGGCAGAGTTAGAAGAGAGCTGCCTAAGGCAGAGGAGGGCAGAACCTTCTTCCAGAGGGGGATGGGAAGAAGATAATGCCCAGAGCAGAACACAGGAGCAACCAAATCCTTTGTGATCTTTATGGTACCTGAGTGGTTGTAGAAGCAGTGGCATCACAGCAGTGTCAGCACAGCAGTGAATCCTCAGCAGTGGCTGTAACTCATGAGGCAGAGGCTGTTAAGGAGACAAATGATTCTGCAAAATGTGCGTGGGCTGGGCTTGTCACAACATGAGGGAGAAGAGAATCTGATAAACGTTCTCATTGCAAACTGAAGACTGTGCTCTCTGTGGATATTTGCTCATATGAAATGAGAATTACTGTTTTAAATAGAATCACCAACTTGACATTAGCAAGTGCTGAGCTTTGAGGAGAACCAATTGCATTCTAAGTGCAACAGGAGATTTCACGGGCTTTATCCCATGGGACTCTACAAAGCAGATCCCTGAAGAAGCCAAAGTTTGCTCTCCTGAAATCCAGGGTTTGCTGAGCACCCATTTCACTGCCATGAGAGATTGAAACTCCACCATTTGATGGTTGCTGCAGCCCAGCTGCCCTCGAGCTTTACATTCCCCACCAGCCCTTCCTCGTTGGTGAGAACGAGGTCCAGCCTAGCAGCTCTCCTTGTTGGCTCCTTTGTTACTTGGAGAGGTAAATTGGCCTCAGTGCATTCAAAGGACCCCCTGCATTGCTTAAGCCCTGCTGGCTGTCCTTCCAACAGATAATGGGGTGGTTGAAGTCCTCTGTGAGGACCAAGGTTTGTGAACCCGAAGCTGCTCCTGTCTGCAGAGTACCTTATCCACTCACTCTTCCTGGTCAGGTGGCCTGCAGCAGACCCCCACTATAATGTCACCTGTCCCTTCCTTCCCTTTAATCCTGACCCCTGAGTTCTTGGATGGCTCCTCATCTGAGGCTCATGGCTGAGCTCTGTGCACTCCAGCTGGTCACTGGCATAGAGGGTGACAATCCCTCCTCATGTCCCCTGCCTGTCCTTCCTGAAGAGCCTGTATCCTTCCATTCCAACACTCCAGTCCCAGGACCTGTCCCACCATGTCTCCATGATGCCAGTGAGATCATAGCCCTGCAGGCATGCACTCTTCTGCCTCATTAATCTCAATCATGCCTGCCTGGTGTGATGGATCAGGTTTTTGTGGAAAACCAATGCTGGAATTGATCTTGTAAATGTTGCAGCAGCTCTGTGTGCCCACAGAATTACATAAATTATCACACATCCTAGCCTGAAATAATTATCACAGCTGTCTGAGCAGCCTTTTAGGAGAGATTTAATTAGCTTTACCTTTGATAATGAATAGGTAGCTGAGATGGAAGGAAGCAGCTGTGAGCACATTTGTCTTTTTCCAGTGCTGAAAAAAAGTGTCAGCAGCAGGATCCCAGTTCTGCTGCCCTGTGATGGCAGATCTGGTGTGTTCCTTCTTAGGATTACACTGATAACCCTTTCAGGAGCATTATACTTTTTAAGGCTGAGGCTGTTTGTGAAACTGCACTCCAGACACCATTCAGTCCATGGAGCTTCTTGAGCACATTCGTCAGCTTCAGGTTTGCCAAGGAACTGTTGCCACCCTTGAAGCAGAAAATGTTTGTGTGTTCTTTCAGCAGGCATTAGCAGATGCTGAATTCAGAGAGTAACACATCTTCAACCTACCCAGGAGTTGTGTGGAGCAGCATTTCCAGCACCAGTGCTCACTGTCCTGAGAGTATGAGAACAACACTATAGTTGGAAAAAAAGCTTTGAGAAACTCCAGAGGGTTTATATGTAGATCTTTGGGGAGAGGATTATTTGGGCAATGTACAGGTGGAAGAGAAGGTTGCAGTAACTGAGTCAGAATTTTCCTGACCGCTCCAGGGCAGTTTCTCTTGACCACTCCAGGGCAGTTTCTCTTGCTTGCTATGACAGAACTGTGGGGAAAGGTTCTCGATTTGGCTGCAGTAGGTTACAGAAAAACAAATTCTTCTGTGATGGTTTTCAAGAATGTATTTATTTCATTCCTCTGATGTATCAGGATGCTACTTACAAGTATTAGAAAAACTATAAAGAAAACTTGCCGACAAAACAAATAGTTTTTTGCTAGACCAGAAACATTAATCCTTGCTCCACCCCTAGGAACATGTATGGGTTGAGACCCACCAAGATTTCAACCATCTCGCCCCAGCTGTTTGCATTTTTGACAGACATCATCAACTCAAGGGCAAAAGCTGCCTGCTCTCCCCTGCCCCAGCTGTGCCTTTGGCTGGTGATTATGGAACTTTCTAGAGAGGCAGGAGAGAGAGGTTTAAACTTTTTCAGACTGGAAAAAATTACTTTTCTCATTTCCAAGGTGAGTGATGTAACCAGCAGGCTGATTTCCTCAGAGGGCTTCTTGTGGGACTTACCTGCCCTAATGAGCCTGTTCTCTGGCACTCAGCCAGGCAGCACCACAGGCTGCCTGCATCCCTGCTGTTGGACTCTGCAGCTGCAGGACAAGGGCACTGTGTGCAGCTGCCTCCAGGGAGTGGTCACTGTGTCCCTCCAGCTTCGAGTTGTGCCAGAGAGTTTTTTGGAGGAGGGCTAATCTCTTCCAGACCAAAGCCATACCAGTGATTCTTGAACCATTTAAACAATACAGACTATCACATTCCAGTGTCCAGACATATTTCCTGGCCCTGGTTAAAATACCATTGTGAATTTACCTGTAATGGATTGCAGGGGAAAGCTGAAGCAGGAGGAGAGATCTCCTTGACGGCCCCCAGTGCTTGGCATTCCTGGGATTAACTCCAGCCTGTGTCTTTCCCTGGGCCTTGCTGGACATCACACTGTCTCTCCTGACCATAGCAGATGTGATGGGCAACAGATACTTTGTAGTCTCCTGCCTATTTTTGGGCACAAGTCTTTTCCCAAGTTGTAGATGTGATGTTACAGCACTCCCCAAGGCTTCACCAAGGTATCTCTCTTGGAATTAACACCAAATTTAACAAAATAAAGAACATAAGATAACAAAAGATGAAAGTCTGTTCTGCAAGAACTGCAGTTAGTTACACACCTGAGCTTCAAGCATGAGCCTTTGGATTCTTAGCAAATTATGGGGGTCTTTGTATCTTGCTTTCATTACAGATTCTCCTCATTAAAGCATTCCCAGCAAGCAGAGGTCACTGTCCCCATCATGTTGTACCTGCAGACAGTCATTCCTGTCCCAAAGATCTGGTCCAGAGAGAAGGGAGAAAGTCCAGAGAAATGGCATCTAAAATGTTGATGTTCTTGTGGCAGATGCATCTGTCTCCAAGTCAGAACTCATTTACTGTCTGGAAGTCCACATGCCAGCAGTCATGAAGGGCTTTGTGACAGCCTTTCTTCATTAAGGGCTTTGATTGCTTTCTTTTGGAATTCTGAGAGAATTTCCACCAATAGAGTCTGTGAATCAGCACAACAATATGGCAAGAATTTTAAACAATGTGGTGCTGCTTTTCTTTAACAGAAATAGAAAGAGACTAATTAAAGAATGATTAATTACATGGATTCTGTGCCTGATTGTCTATAAAAAGAGGGGGTGGGAAGGTTCTTCCTTTAATCTTGTTTCAGAATAATTGCTTGATTTTTTTCTTCCTCCTCCTGGCCTGGAGTTAAATATGGTGGTAGTTATGCACTGTAACAATTCATTTGCTTTCAAGAAATAGAAGTCCTTGTTTCTATCTCTGCCTGAGGCATTTTGCATTTTACCTCTTTAGTTTTGCAAAGACAGTTGTGTCTCACATGATCAAACAGCAGTGGATCAAACAGCTTGCCTAGCACTGCAGCGCTGAAAAGCAGGTTTTGAGACAAAGACCACATATTATCTGCTGTGTTCTCTCTAAGAGACTTCTGTCTAACCAAGGTCTTGAAAAAATCCAGGACAGAAAAAGGAAATTACATCATCAGCTTCCAGACTTTCTTCTGCAGAATCTTTGGCTTAAAGGCAGAACACCGAACCCCCACCCCCTAAAGACCCCCACAACCTACTGGACTGGATCTTTTGAGGGTATTTTTTTGGCTGTGCTGAGTGGTTTTGTTGCTGTGATTAGCACAGAAACTGGAGTAGAGAATTCAGAAAGTTGTATCATCATACCAGGTTAGTGAGCTGGATTTACTGCTGCCCTTTCTGGGTAGTGCAGCTAGTTCAAAATCCTGCTTCCTCCATATGGTCTCTATGTATTGTGTATTGTTCCTCTGCTTATTATATTTTCTGTTATTCAACACCAAAACTTTATGATATGGACACTGATTCATTCACTGTTTGTTTATGCCAAGAAGGGAGGCTTCAGAAATACCAGCCTTAACAAGTTTTGTTTATTACACAGCAAAGAGAACAAGAACATGTCTTGGCAATGTGATCACAGGTGTGATAGCTCTTGGATATCAGAGTTTGCAACAAACAGAAAGGCGTGGGTTTAAATGAAATAATTTCTTTGTAGATGAGGAATTCAGAAATACATTGAGTGTGTTTTGTAAGTTAAGTAGGATATGTCACCCACAAAGAATCATGGAAAATAAAAGATATCAGAAATCTTATCTAAATAAAAGAGAATATAATCTCCAGATACTTAGAGGATGAAATTGGAGGTGCTGCCTGCTGGAATACCACAGGTAGAGTTCAAGGTGCAGAACTCTGGGGCAGTGAATGGCTCTGTCCATCAGCTGGTCTGTTCAGGTGTTCCCTAGTTTTAGATATCAGTGTTCATGCTACTGATTTTACAAGAGCAGCCTTGGTTAAAAGTGACTGGTTTTAGTTTCCCTTTGGGAGTCACAAGATCTGTCTGACTTCAGGAATGGTTTTACCTTAAAGAGTTCTGACTGTTTCTACACCAGAAAATTTAGGCTAATCCTTACTGACTTCATGGCCGGTTCATGGTGGGTGTAGTTTGTCTCAGCCGGGGCAGTAGTGTTGTAAGCTCCTCTCAGGTTTTAATGAGGGTAAACACAAAAAAGAAACCCTTGAAATCATGCAGTTTATCTTAGTAATAGTGGGATCTTTAGCTTGAGGGGGCTGTAACTCTTGAAATACCTATGGTTTTAACATTCAAACAGTATTCACTGGGGATGGAGGAATAAAGTGTCTCAGAGATGTTGGTTCTTTGATCATGTTCCTGGTTGTCCTGGACAGTTGCCTCATCAGTTGCTTTCCAAAATATGGAAAAGCTGAGCTTTACTTTTAACTGTCTGCAGAAGCCCCACCAGTTGTACTGCCATGTGGTAGAGGCATTTACAGTACCTCTCCTGAGGCAGCTGGTGAACAAAGAGAGAAAGGGAGGAATCACTGTCCCATGTAGGAAACAGAAATTATCCCAGGGGTTTCACAGGTGTCTGGGTAACCCCCCAAGCTGCCTCATTGCCTGGCAGTGAGGAACTTGTAAACTGGGTATTAGGAAAAGACTTTTTACCCAGAGGGTGGCTGGGCACTGGAACAGCTCCCCAGGGCACTGGTCACAGCACCAGCCTGACAGAGCTCAAGGAGCATTTGGACAACACTCTCAGTCACATGGTGTGACCCTTGGGATGTCCTGTGCAGGTCCAGGAGTTGGACTTGATGATCCTGATGGGTCCCTTCCAGCTCAGGATATTCAATGATCCCATGATTCTAACTACAAAAGGCAAATAAGAGGAAGAACCAAAAAATACATTACTTGAAATGATTTATTCATACTCCAGGGACTGCCTACCTATGGGTAATGGAGAAGAAGAAACTAAAAAAGCATCTTCCTTTGACTCTAGTGCCATATCCTGTTCCAGTGAGTGGAGCTGCTGAAGAGAATCCTTCTTTTTCTTTACTCCATATTTGACTTTCCGAAGACACACAGTTCTTGGAGTCACAAGATAATCTATGATAAGGGCTCTCTTAAAATCTTTTAACAGCTCATGTGGGAACAGAGTTGGGCACACACAGCCTGCTGCATATCTGATAAGGTCAAACAATGCAGGTAGAAAATACCTGAACTGTTTGAGGTGTTCTGGGTTATTTCAGTAGGAATCAGAAGCAAATTATCATCAAAAAGAGTTGTTGTATGTGGTCACAGATTGCAAAATTTCTTCAGTGTCCCAGAACCAAATATGTACATGGAATTTTTAAATCCATTAATGTTTACAGTTTCTCATGATTGAGCATGAAGATGCTCAATCCCAGTTTTGGGTGATGGGGATGAAGAGGAAACAGAGTTGAATGTGGATAATTTTACTTTCCCATGAAAATTTATGGGGAAGCAAAGCATCCTGTCACAAATGAAAAACATTTTTTTCCAAACTAAAATAATGTTTGGTGTTTTTAGTAATTGCAAATTGCCTTTAATTTAGACATTTGAAAATATGCTGTAAAATTAACTTGTATAAGTTAACTTGTGTGAACTGAAAGACCACATTATAAAAAAGATGGTTCTTATGGAAACTTCTATGGGGAGAGGAATTTATCAGAGTAGATCCTTTCCTGCAGAAAGTTTTGTTTTGAAAGATTTTATTTTCTTTCAAAACAAAAAGCAGTTCAGAAATCCCCAGGCAGTTACTGATGTTTTCTTTTCATTCCAGAGTTGAAGATGATTTTGAGAAACTCTTAGAGGTTACCTCCAAACCAAAACCTAAGGTCCCAACAAAACCACCTCTGCCTCAGAAGCCAGCAGTTGCCCCCAGGAACACTAACTCACCTTCACTGGCAAAGCAAAAGGAAAACAGGATTCAGACAATGAATGAAGTGGACATTCTCCAATATATCCAGGAAAATGAATCTATCAACAACCAGGATACCAGTCTTTTTTGAACATACGTATTTTTAAAATGTGATGATGGCTTCTTGGCCCCACCTCCCAGTGAGCTCCAGTGACAGCAGCAAGAACTGACCAGGTGTTTCTGCTGTCACAGTGCTTATTTGTGTACCAGGATGCAGAGAGCAGCAAGTTTGAGTAGCAGAACCTCCCTGTGAGGTTTGCAAAACAGTGCAGCTGTGATCTGATGTTGCCATGGATTTTCAGGGTTTTACAGGGAAAGTGAACAAGGATGTAGCACTACAGATTGTCTACTGCTATTTTAGTATCAACATCATACAGTTTTGGCCAGTTGATTGAAAGTAGTGAGGATGTTGTACACATGGCAACTGTGAATAATGTCCAGCAGATGGTCTGAGGCATGATAGGATGCTGTTCCTGTCATTTTTAGACAGTGTTTTTCAGCTCAGTGGAAAGGCCATTTTCCTTTTATCTGGTGTGGGTTTGTAGCAGCCTTTTCCTCCCTGACTGGTATTTCAGTAATTTTTAACAGGAACTGCTAAATACAGTTAACAGTTCCTGTGTCTTTGCATGGAACATTGAAATCCCAGCTAACCCTGACAATCTGCTGCCTTAATTGCTGCACAAATGCCAACTTGTAAGAGAACTTTAGGCCTGCAAAGACCACGCTATGCATCTCTGATTCCTGGGAAGAACAGCAGATGACTGAGGGTGGCTAAGAACACTCTCCAGACTTGGATGGAGGTTGCAGTGCCTAGGAGGTTTAGATGATGTAGGACTCCTGTGAACTCCAGATTTACAAGAGCTAATTTTTTCCAGCCAAGTCTTCCTGGGTTTCCACTGTAGTTAGTGGAGAGAGAGAGGGTCTTCTCCAGGAGGTCATTCAGTGCAGGTGTGTTAATGGAGGAAATCTGAATTGCTCTCTGGAATCACTCTTTCTCTCCTGTGCCTTCACTTCTCCCAGAATTTTTAAGAACCAGCCATGGTGATTAATTTCACTAAGCTAAAATGAGTTTGTGTAATAAGATGGTGGTCTGTTCTTTACCATGTGATGGTTAAAACAAGGGAAGACAAACTTGGCATTATCTAGAAGAAAAAAATAGGAAGAAAATATACTGGAGAAATTTTAATATGCAGGAGAAGAAAAACATTGTAGAATAGATGTCCAAGACTTTCCCTCTTCTTGTCAAACTCAGGCACTCTGGTTGAAGGTACCAAATTTACACCTAATGTGGGTTGATACCTGCTGTCATGCAGAGTTTCCTGAACTCATTCCATGTGTGGTCTGGCTAGAGATGAAGACAAGCTCCCCAGAGGGAAAATTTTAATATATTTAAGCCATATCATCATCCCAATATTTGCCTTTCTAATACAGAACAAAACACATAGAAAGTATTATATATTTTTAATAATGAAATTATTTCTATTAGCATTCCTTTTTAAGCCAGTGGAAAATATTATAAAGGTATTTTGCTTTGATGGGACAGATGAAATATAACCATTGGTTCTCCTCTTTGTATGGTGTGTTTTACTATAATAAAACATTTTCCTAACCTGCAGGTGTTAACTGTTGTTGCTGTTGTTCTCTAGGTTGTACAGTAGCAGCAAGGAATCGATTCCATTTAGCTCAGGAGTGCTGTGTGGTGTTAAAGTGTAAATAACTATGAAACCAAAAGTACAGCTGTGCTCATATTTCCTTTGAGAGCAGCTAAAGGCAGAACCACAGGTACTACCTGATCCTGTCTTCCCCCCAGTGTCCTGGTGCAATTAGGAATAAAAAAAAGGTGAATAAAACCAGTGAGGAGAAAATAAATGCCTTGCCCAAGAACAGGCAGGGAATAGCAGGTAGGAAAAATTAATTCAGGGCAGCCTTCCTGTTGCATTCCCTGCTGTCATGAACAACCACTATATTTAACTGAGGGCTCAGGGAGCATCATTTCCATTTTACTCAGCACTGTTTGGGAACACTGCTTGCATTTCTGTATTTTTGGACCACAGCCCACCCATCACATAGCCTGAACACTGCTAAAACTTCCAGACTGCAGGCCATGGATTTAATGATCAGTACAGTGAGTGCAGTTCTTCACCCTCCTTAAATGGCCAAGGAATATTTTGTCCCCCAGCTCTCCCTAAAATTGTCAAATTACGGGGAAGGAAGAACTGTTAATTGTTCCCTGTGCTGGATTTTTAAGATTATTTTGAGGTCAGTATTTTACTTCAGAAAAAAAAAAATCTAGCATTCCAGTCAAGAAATTAATATAAAAGGATCCTTCATAAACCCTGGTGTTATGCTTTTGTTTTACAATGCAAATGTCTAGCTGCAGTCATATTTTTGGGCACTAAGAGGTAAGTTACAGTCATTGAATACATTATATATAATGAATCATTATTATACAAGAGAAGAATGTCAGACAAAGGTAGCCCAGAAAAATTGAACATACTATTAGAAATGACATAGGGAAACTATACAACATACTTTGCATCCTGCCAGAAGAGAACTTCAGTTTTTTTCTTTCTTTAATATTTTACTTCTAGCAGCAGCTATTTGATTAGCCTGCTTTTGACAACTCTTGAAATTCAATTATGGACTCTAATGTAGTTCTTGGCTGACAGTCATCACCTTCCAACATCAGTAATAGAGTTCATCAAAAGATTTGACAAGAAAGAGTTATATTTAAATCCTTAAAAAAGATAGGGAGGTTAGTTAGAACTCGGAATAGATACCTCTATTGCCTTATAAGCAGCTTCTTGTTTTCATAACATTCTGCTTGCTCTGTGGTACAGCACTAATGGACAACTAACACTGTATACTTCATTATTTGGGTCACAGTTAAACAAATTATTTCCCCAAGCTGAGTATTTCACAGATGAGTTGTGGGTCATCTGCTCAGGTCTGTTCAGTTGCTGAATTTTTAGGAAAGCTAATTCCCATGTAGCACTTAAGGCCTAGTTCTGTCAGTGACAATCTGGGTTGAGTTGTAAAACCATATATTAATTGAAACCGATATTTCTGCTGTTTTTTGCCCAGATGTCAGCTTCTGCAAAGAAGCTGAGCTGGCTACAGCAGAATACACAAGTCAACCTCTGACTTAAGGTCATGAAAATCCAGCATGCTCATGGGCATTACCTACTGTAAATGAGCAACCCCTGAGGTTATTAGATTTAATACTGAGTACCAGAAAGCACTGATGTTTCACTTAAAGATGTGACTGTCACTAATTCACATGGGATTCTTGAATCTTTGTGTGTGTATGCATCAACCACATTTCATTTCAATTGAAGTGATTACACATTTGTGACCGTTTAAATGTCTGTGGGTCAAGAAGATAGAAGGCTTTTACTGTGAAGTTTTATCTGTATTCTTATAGCTATATTCTTACTTTTCATCTCAACATCAACAACTGGAGTAAATTAGGTCATTCACTTTCTGTATTGTGCCCATTTCTTCTTTAATTCATCTTTAAACCTTCCTGATCCAATTTCTCTCAGTCCTCACCATATCACTGATCTTCCTTTAAAGCCTCCTGCATATTGTTGTTTCATGTCATGCATTGAACCTAATGAAGAATTCAAGTGATGGGAAAATCTTGTACACTGCTTTGAGTAAAGATACTAGCACTGGAAGGTGGTAAATTAAATTAATTGTCAAATTAAGTGCTGCTGTGAGAGTTTAGTAGTCAATAAAGCTGCTTAAAGGATTGATTAGTTCTAGATATTTAGGGACTAAGTTTTATTCTTACCAAGATGTTATGGATGCTTAAAATTTACATGGGGTCAAGGAGACACTGGTTAGATTCATGGAAGAGAAATCAATTGATGGTTATGCCCCTCAGAGCTTGGAAAGTCCTTCAGCTACAGTTATTGGAAACAAGGAGAATACTCAACAGCCAAATATTGTCATATTTCCCTAGAGTGATTTGCTTTTGGCTGTTGTAAGGAATACTCTTCTGGGCTAACCCAAAACTCACATGGAATGAGTCACTCAGGGAGGATTTGATGACTGAGGGAACAGAACATATTCAGTGCTTTATCACCCTGCTTCCCAGCACACTCCATAAGATCCCTCCACTGGCCTTACAACAACAAAGCAGGTTCTCCTATTTACTCAGGAGAAAGTCCTGGAGTCAGTGGAAATTTTGATTTGCAATAAATACTTTTTCAAAAGCCGTTTTTGACATTTAGTGGGCAGTAAAAGTCCAGATGGTATCAGAGGAAGATTCCAGTGATTCTTGAATGCTCTTCTAGATCCAGATCCTCTGCTTTAGTGAGGATTCCCCATCAGGAATACGACACACAGTTCTGGTGTCCCTGATATAAGTAAGACATGGAGCTGTTGGAGTGAGTCCAGAGGATGCCATGAAGTTGGTGAGGGGACTGGAGCACCTCCTGTGTGAAGACAGGCTGAGAGGGTTGGGGTTGTTCAGCCTGGAGAAGAGAAGGTTGTGTTCAGGCCTCATAGCAGCCTTCCAATATCTGAAAGGGGCTACAGGGAGGA
Source organism: Ploceus nigricollis (assembly GCA_013399945.1). Lineage (NCBI taxonomy): Eukaryota > Metazoa > Chordata > Aves > Passeriformes > Ploceidae > Ploceus > Ploceus nigricollis. Next base: position 25,071 of record VXBC01009448.1, read on the forward strand.
TGGAGAGGGAATCTCCTTCAGGAACTGTAGTGATAGGACAAGGAAAGTGGCTTCAAAGGAGAGGCAGGGTTAGATTAGATATTAGGAAGATATTATTTACTGTAATGGTGACCAGACACTGGAACATGTTCCCCAGAGAAGCTGCAGATGTCCCCAGAATTGTTCAAGACCAGGCTGGATGGAGCTCTGAGCAACCTGGTCTAGTGGAAGGTGTCCCTGCCCATGGCAGGGGGGTTGGAACTGGATGATCTTTAAGGTCCCTTCCACCCAAACTGTTGTATGGCTCAGTGATGCCACCCTGGCTGGGAAGGTCAGGATACACTACAGTTTGCTTAGGATGTCACATACAGGAGGTTTGCCAGAGTACCCTGGCAATAAATGGGCATCATCACACCACCATCAAATGGCAGTGGAATACCCCCTAAACAGAGCAGCTGATGTTATGTTATGATCTGTTTCAGCAAGGTGCTCAGGAACCTCAGAGTCTGAAGTCATCAGCAAATACAAAAAGACCTCACAGCCCCCTGCCCCCTGCTGCATTAACAGCTACCATGGTTTCTTACCCTAAGACATATTGTTTTTATTATCAAGTGATAATATTATCAAGTGATACCAAGGAATCACAGTATTAAATTGGAGATGTGGAGCTGTTAAAGCCATAGGGAAGCATTATGGTCAGTGTGACATCTTCCTTGTGGTCCTTCAGTCACCAAAAAATCCTAACAATGTATGAAAACCTATAATTTCGTTGGGTTTTGGTAAAAGAAATGCAAACCAGTCTCTCCTTGAACTCATTAAATACTCTCAGAATGCAATTTAGCTATTTTCTACCATAGGCAATGTCTCTGATGTCATCAAAGGTTGCTTCCTGTGACTGCTGTGAGGGTCACGCTCTCAATCTAAGCTGTCAAAACCTCGTGCAGATCAGTGGAAGCCTGGTTGTGCTGATGCTGCAGAGAGGAGGTAAAGGAATAGGATGTGACACCACTGACAAGCCTGATGGGCTTGGAGGGCACCACTGAGAAACAGGAGAGACAGGGCAGAATGAAAGAAGGCATCTGCCTGATTTATACACACAGCTCCAGAGCCGTTCAACTCCCCTGAAATATCACAGCTGCAGGGCTGGAATCAGCAATCAGTTTAGTGATTCTGTGGTGAGAGGAGCTCCATGGTTTTTCAAATGAACATAAAATAAAACAAAATTATAAAATTCCTGGGGTATTTACTGAGCACTTTTCTTACTTCTCTGCTAATCTATCTGCCTTTTAACTCCTCCCAGAGATTTCGTCTAACAATCACAAACTTCTCAGATTCTTTTTTTTTTGGCAATAATGATTTAATGATAGTGATTGTACTCCAGAAGAGCTTAATGAAACAGTCCATTTGGTAATGTCTGGGTATGTTAACAAGGTCTTACTGTGAAAAAAACAATCATTTATTTACATTGAATGCTAAGAACCAAAACTACCTAGTGCTTCCCTCCTGTCTTAAACAATCATATCTGCAGGCTACTATGATTTGTTTTCCTATTTATGCCTTCCCCATCTCAACTTTTCATAGCTTACTTATTTAATCTTGTGTACAGTCCCCAAAAGGAATTTTTTATGTCCAGAACTACCTTCTAATTATAGCTGCAATGCCTACCTAAAAAAAAAAAAAAAAAAAACAAACCAACAAACAAAACTAATTTACATGGAATTTTGTGGAAAATTCATCTTTTTCATGAGGAATGATGAAAGAAATCTGAGGCTGTCTTCATCAGTGGTTTAGTTTAGCTCAAGGGAGCATTTTCATAGCACATCTGGTTGGCTCACCTAACCATACTTTGGTTCCCATCACAGAGCTGCCGTGGCAGCAAACCAGACACTTGGGTCCAGAGGACCCACCCAGAGGTAGAAACAACCTCCCCCAGGTGTGGGCAGTGAGGACTCACCAGCAGCTGTTCCACTCTGCAGCTGGTGGTGAACTGAGCCCCAAATCCCCCTGAACTCAGGCAGTTCCCTTCCAGCTCTGCAGTAAGGGATTGTACTGAGGGAGCAAAGTGGGGAAGGGGCAAAATCGTAGGGAGGTTCAGGTGTTCCATGGTCTGCAGGTGCTGGGGTGGGTTTCACAATACCCAGCCAGGTCCCCTTCTGTAACAGCTTGGTCTCTGATCATCTGTCTCTGCTGTCCAGGCTGTTCATGAGTTTTGCATTAAGCAAACATTGACTCAACTAAAGGAAAAAATTGTATTGTGTGGGGATGTCAGGAGAGAAAACAAACTCCCACATCTCCTGCTCTCAAGTAGATATCCTACTTGCTGTAAAATCCCTGTTTCTTCTTCTAAAAATCCTGTTTCTTTCCAGTTTCAGCTGGGAAGACAATACATGTTTTTGGCACTGCCTTGATTCTTGTTTGCTGGAGAAATGGAAAAAGGAGGATCAAAAGTCCCTGTGGCTCAGAAAGGCAAAAGGCCCTCCTGGGTGAGTAGGCAGTGCACCAGGGAAAGTCAGAAGAAATAAAAATTTCCTTAAGCAACAAGACAGGAGAGACAGTCCAGGCCTGGCTTTAAAACTGGTCACTGGGGGTCACTATGAGATGCTGTTGCTTTCTCCCGTTTCCAAGCTGGCACCACACAGGCTGGATGGGGGGTGTGTGCCAGCTCGGTGCCACCCTGAGGTGTGGTTTCAGCTAAGGCTGGCAAGCAAAGGATGTTCTGAATAGTGCTGCATTTCCTCACGTACCAGCTCCAGTTTTCCCGTGTTTTCAAGTGTGTGCAGGACGACTGGGTCTTGTAGAGTAGCCATGAGCTGACCCATTTCCATTCAATGCAGTAATTAGCAGATGGACTGCCCTCCCCTTCAAGGCACTGACCTGCAGTGGCTCCTCCCCTAAATTACTGCAGGTGAAATCTGTAATGTCTTCATTTACCACAGCTTTTTTTCCCCCCCATTTATGTTGCTATTTC
>VXBC01009448.1:28041-85679 GCA_013399945.1 Ploceus nigricollis
TTTTTTTTTTTGTCTTCTTCGTTTTCTCTTTTCCACTTGACCTGCAGATTTTCCAGCTTTGTTAAAGAAAATCATGGAGTTTCTTTTGTTCAGCCAGAAGATAATAAGACAAAGAAAAAGCTGGGAGTTTAGTGGAAAAAAGTTTCCCTAGAGCCATGTTTGAATAACAGATTCCATGTAATTCTACCAGAGATCCACACAGGGAGTTACACAGGGCAGCATTAGAATCCAGAAGAGATCCCAGGAGATGGCAGGTACCACTGCTGCCTGCTGTCTCGCCTTGCTGGGAACACTCTGCTGCTTGTAGTGACACTGCAAAAGGTGCTGGCAAGGGTGACAGCACCGTGCCCCTGCCCTGGGGCTGGAGCATTCACCCATGTGACTCTCAGAGACCTGCTACCCCCTTTCCTTTTCCTGTGGCTATTTTAATAACTTGAAAACAACTCAGTTATTTTTGACACTTCAGTAGAGACTGGGATTTAAGGCTTTAGAGTAATTTATAGACCATGTGTTCCTCTCTGTCTGACAATATGTACAATATATAGTACATATGAGAACATGGAAAAATCAGAGAGGCTCTTTAACCTTCCCACAGTTAAACAGGGACTCTGTAGCAGAGCCAGCAAAAGATTTGTCTGGTTTCGTATCTTGGCCATGAACCTCAAGGCTAAACTAAAAATATAAACCAAACAATCCTGTGGGTTAAGGGATTTTCTGATTTGTTTTCACATTTTTGTGATGTGCATAAAGATGACCTGAAATATTCGCCCTCTGAAAAAAAAATTGCCTGCCTTTTTTCTGTTTTGTTAGAAATTTGGGAATATGCTTTGTCTGCTGGACAAACAGTGAACTGGTCCCATTGTGACAGATGAAAGGAGGGAAAACTATCTCTTTTGGTATTACAGGTTTTAATTTCTTTTCCAGTTGATTTTCTATTTATTTTTAAAATATGTAACACTATTTGTGAGAAAAACAATGTTTGTTAGGATTGCTAAAGAATTTTCCCAACACTAAGGGTGTGAGAATCTGGGTTTCCTCCTATTTTTCCCAATAAAATATAAAAAGGAAATGAGTGACCTTTAAAAATGAAAAAGGAAAAGCTTAAGTGTTTTCTTCATTATGTCAGAAAAACAGGTCCAAATTCCAAATTCTTTTAAAAATCACATTTCTTTCCCCCATCAGTCTCAAGCCCCTGAACCAGTCACTGTTCAGTCACCACAGCCTGCTCAGAATGAGGACAAATAAAGCTTCTACTGGACTGGTGTCAGAACACCATAAGACAAAACTTTTTAGAGAAACTTTTTTCTGAACTCATAGTCAGCTTGTGACAGCAAAACCCAGCGATGCCTGGAGAGGCACAGACACTAGAAAGTGTCTGTCTGTCTGTCTCTCTGGCGGTGTGGCTTTCCCCCGGATGAAGCACTGCAGACTTTGTGGTTTCTTGTAAGAATAGGTACTCTCTATAGATACGGGATAGGCCCCTTTTCCTGCGGCGTTGCGCGGCTGCCTCTGGCAGAGCGGAGCTGCGGCCGCTCCGGCACGGGCCGGGAGCGCGCCCGGAGCGGGAGCGGCGTCCCCGGGCAGCGCGCTCCTGCCCAGCCCGAGAGCCCCGGGTGACAGTGACAGCCCTGCTCGAGGAAGCACGGCTGGGGAATGCTTGGAGCGGCAGGGAATGCTGAGTAACCAGGCATCGCGTGGCACTGTGACTGTGCACTTCCCCAAAAGGGAAAGCGAGGTCAGGGATGGAACCCAGAACCTCCCAGGTCACTGGTGGCGCCGGGTGTTTCGTGTGTGGGAGGGACAGGGCAGGCAGAGCGAGAGGTGAGGTCTTGGAGTAGGAATAGAAGCGTGGTTTCCTGGGATCTGAGTTGTTTCTAATCACAGGACACTTCCTGCTATTATTTCCCTATCGATTACATGTCACGAATGAGACAATAATCCCATTTGGCACCTGGCTAAACCAATATGAACATGATCCTTATTAGTATTAAGTAGCAAGTTATTCCTGATGCAGTTAAATACATCTAGCCACTTCCTTTATGTTTTTCTTTCCTGTTTTCAGTTCTTTAAACTTTGCTAGGTTTTAATTGTTCAGGATAACATTTCACATGCCCCATTATTTGGCTCCACTTGAGACATTAACTGATATATTAAGAATGCTTCAACTCAAACAGCTCATGAGTCTTCATATGAAGTAGTTGTAGAAAGTTCTTCTACTTATATTTTTTCTTAAAACTGTGGGTGAGCTTGAAAGAATGGTTTGGGAATCAGCATAGAAATCACTTGGATGTTAGAGTCGTTCCTTTTGGTTTATTAATCAGAGGAAGACAAAACCCACATCTTCTGAAATTTGTGTGTATGATAAGACAAAATAAAAGGAAACAAGGGGAAAAAAGGAAAAAAAACCCTGATATATAAACTGCCAGTACTGAAATATTGTGGGCAATTCTGTACATTTTGCCACGAACGTGGTCTCCCCTGTCAGTGCCCATCTGCAGCTGCCCCCAGTGGGCACAACAACTCTCCTCCAACAGCCCAGTGCAGGAGGATGCTGAGCCAGACCTCCACAGCTCTTGGCCACCAGTGCCTGCTCTGGAGGGGCTGTGGCAGGTGGTGATCAGCCTGGATCTGGGGACAAGAAAGACCTGGGGGCCAGCAGCTGCAGGCCAAGCAGATATGAGACATCTGCACTTAGGCAAAGGAAGCAAACCTCAAGGATGGTGTATCCCATCACAGAGCTGGCAGCTGAGAACCCTTTTATAGTCTGTGAAACAACTGGTGTTTCCAGGCTGCTTCATGTGACCTTCATCTAAGCCAGGCTGAGGTGACATGCCCTCTGGAAGTGCCTGATCTCCTCTCCAAGGGACCGTGGCCAGCTCGCTCAGCTGCAGGCTGGGAGCATCTAAACTTAGGTGGAAGGGATCCTGCCCGAGGAGCCTTTCTCCAAGAGCCATGCTGGCTGTCCCTGGGCTGTAAGCAGAGGAGGCAGCCGGCTGTCAGGAGGCTGTTCCAGGCTGGGACCCATCAGCTGGAATTGTGCCATGAGCATTATTTTGGCCCTGTTCTGCACATGTGCTCGGGGTCATTTGTTAACAGACAAGCCAGCCTAAGCAGGCACTGGCAGTGGGTACACGAGGGAAAATGCAGAGACAGTGGCTTCTCCCAGGTGGGACTTGGTTCCTCTCAAGCCATGAAGGCTTCATCTCCTGTGGAGCAGAGGTCTGTCCCTCTTTGCCAGGTGCTGGCCTTGTGGCAAAAGTACATTTTCACAGGGAGTCTTTAAAAATACCTTCATAAATGTTAACCCTGGGAGGGCTATAGAAGTGTTGGGGTGGACACAGAGCATCTACCCATTAAGAGGGAGGCACAGGTCTGTCTCCCCTAAGGGAGGCACAGCTGTGCACGTTTCCCCCAGCAGCTGCCTGAGTTTCTAGCCTGGAACATAAAACACAGCCCTGGACACATTCTCCCCAGACATGTTTTAAACACAGACTGTTCCAATGACCAGCAATAAGCAGCTGCTTGTGTGGCCATGTGGTGCTGGGCTGGGCTGTGGGCAGCAAGACCTTCTTGCCCTCTCTAGTTCAACACACATGAGCTGCCACACCAATACTTGACTGCTGCCTTTCTGACACCCCAGTGAAATAAATTCAGCAAATGAGACCAGAAGCATCAAGAGAGCCTGAAACCTGTGCCTGGTTTAAAAAAAATTTCCACGGATATTTTGATCTTAAAGTGATTACTACCCTGGGGCTTTTGTACCTCAAGTGATTATTTGACATTGCCTTCATGTCATATAGGAAGGATTGGCATTTAATTTAATTGAAGTATTTGGGAGTGTTGAGATATTTCTCATTACAGAAGCCGGGGGAGAGTCCAGGTGCCGAGTTTCATGTGGACAGACACAATTCTTGGGTGATCTTCACTGCTGTGCAGTAAAAATGGCAGGGAGTGACTTGCTGGGTATTACTATTGTTCATTTGCTCCTACAGCCAACTTCCATTTTCCCATAGGAATAGCTAACAGTAGAGTCTAATAGGTTTCCAAATGTTTCCCTGATCTTCAGGCTAAAACTGCTGGGTTTAGAGTGAGGTTAAAAGACTCAAGAAATTGCTTCAATAAGCTGAAATTTCTGTTGATAATGAAACCTTGCAGAAACCTTTGCTTCAATCTGCCAATTAGTTCCTAATGTGAGTAACTCCTCCATGACTGGGATTTAAAAGACAAAAGGTCAGGCTGAGATGAACGTGGTCTCTCCTGATGCTAACAAAACCCTCAGCTCCATGACTGGCCTGGGACCACACATAAGCCCAGAGCTGGGGAGCACTGAACAACCAGGGTGCATCAGCACATCCCTGGGATAGCAAATGCCACTGCTGCCATGTCCTGGGGACCATGGCAATGGGTGTCCCAGCAGAGGTGCTTGCACAGAGGGTGGCACCACCTAATCACCACCTAATAAATGTGTCCTCCCTCAACACCCCTGCTGTGACTCCTGCTTCCTGCCCCCTTTTCATGGCCACGTTCTTCAGCAGGACTGGTTGCCCTCTCCTGGGGAATATCATTCCAACACTACATTCTCTAGAACTCCCACCTGGGATGGTGAAATCTAAGCCTCAGTTGAGGAAAACCTGATGCTGTAAGGCTCAGACATGGTGTGGAAGGTACCTCCTGCCATGAGAGGAATGATCCCTCTTGGCCCCCAGCAGTGCTGCCTAACCTCTTCTTGCCACAGCCTACTCACATCGTTTCTCTGCTGGCCCAGGACATGCTCAGGGGTTTATTAAAAAACACCTGCCCACCCTAGTGGTAGCTGATTCCCTGCAGGAGCTCCAGCACTGAGACCAGTTGGCACAGGGGGATCACACTGCTGTAGGAGTGGTCCATGGTGTGAGCCGGCCCCCAGGCCAGGGACCACCAATCCCCTCGGCGTCTGTGAGAGACTGAAATGTTAAGGGTTAATGACTCAAACAACCTGTAAAAGCACCAGGGTGTGCTTTGCTGAGCCCAGGTTTGCACCCCCAGCTGAAGGGGAGAAGGAGACCTGTTGGGTGTGTGGTGCTGAAACCTCTGATGTGCACAAGCACAGCCCAGGTGCAGGGGGGTGCACACCCACCACTGGAGGATGATCATAGCAAACCAATCTTTGTTTAGCAACTCTCTGATTTTTGAGCCAAATAAGAGAAAAGGCTGATAAGAAGCAGATACACCCCTTGATGGATCAAGACTGCAACCATCACTTTGCAACAATCAAGGCTCATTGCTGATCCACAGGTGATGATAGCTTTCCTCTCTACTGTCTACTCTTACCTTTTATTTCTCTTACTTTTCCTTATATATTTTCTTAAGTGATGCTTTTATACTTTTGTATTGTTATATTTCTATAGAGAATAACAAAAATGGCTACACACCTCCTTTTCATTGCAACCAAATTGTTCTAAAATAAACGTAAAAAAAATAGATATGTATATACCAGTCATTCAGTGTCATTGCAACCTAACCCACCCCAAGGGATCTACCAAAAAGGACGATTTTAGCATCACAGAAAAAGTCCTTCTGGTGCCTGGCACCCCGGGCTGGTGCAGATTGACTTTCCCCAAAGGTCCGAGCTAAGTTTGGGGACTGCAGCTTTGCTGGGGCATTTACTGGAAGTGGCAACGTGAGGGAAGAGCATGGCAGGTCTCAGAACTCCCTCTTTTCTTGCTATGCTACATGAGTTTTTTACACATATTCAATCTCAAGGAGGATGCTTTTGAAATAAATTAATTCCCAAAGTAACCTTAACTTCCCAAAGGATGTTAATAAAATCAATAAGTTCTCAACATAACAAAAGATGACTGGCAAGGACATGCAGAAGAAAGTAAACTCTTTAGTGGCACATGAGCTCAGAAGGAAAGAGCTGTTTCCCATTACACAGACCATTTCCCATAAATGTTAACTTGAAGCAGTTACTTCAATAGAGCCAGCCAGGCATTTGTTTTTCTCTGTACAGTTTTGAGTAAATCATGACTAATAGGCCCAGCCTCACTGATAAGTGCACAGAAGGCTCACTGCCCATGTTTTCCACCAGTGTAATTAACTTTTATGGAGTTGCTTCCAATTTGCACGCATTAAGATGCTCTGACACATGACTGCAGATTGGCAGGTCATCACACAGCTCCTCAGCAGCAGCAAGTGCCCAAGTGTGATGTGAGGCTCTGGCAGCAGAGGCTGGGTATGACATCATGTAGCTCGCAGTGGAAGAGGATACAGCTGCACCAGATTGCCTCATATCTCCTGAAGGCTGAAATGTTGGTCCAGACAGCCATCACAACTCCTACTGCACGTGGGAGGAAACGTGACTGACTGTCTTCCATGCAGAATATGCTTTCCATGATTGCCCCAGGCTATTTTAGGGTGTTGTCTCCACTTACACACAGCAGTGCTGGATCCAGCCAAGCTCCGTGTCCTGCCATGGATACACCGAGTGCTGGAGCCTTATGCTGGCCAAGGTCTCCTGCCACGCAGCTGTGCCAGTAACTCCACACCTGCTGAGGATGTTGGTCTGCAGCCATCAGAGCTGTCTGACACATGGGGTGGCACGTGGGATTGCTGTGCGCCTGCTGGACGTGCACCGTGTGGTGGCACTGCCTCCCCAGAGATCTCCACCACCAAAATCTTCACCCAGCTCCAGCTGCAAATAAGGACAGGATGTTCCTGCTAAAACCCAGGTGCCCTGCAGCAGCAAATGACAACTCTTGGAAATGAGAAAAAGCCACAGAGGGGCAGAAGAAGAGAAGAGTTTCCACCCTGTTTGAAGTCAGTCAGAAATCAGCTGCTGTGGACTTAGCCCACCACTCCGACTCTGCAAAACCTGCTTCCCAGTAGGCTGACCCAGCCACAAATGACCTCCACCAACAGCTTCAGTTCACATGTTGGTGTTGCATACCAAAAAACTGCACTGTCTGTGTGCTGGCCTGCCAAGGACCTTCCACGTTAGGCAAACACCCCATCCAGTTTAAAAAAAAAGCCCTTTTTTCTTTTTTTAACCCAGAGCCAAGGTATATTTAGTGCTTTTTTCCCACCTAGATCAAACAGTGGTTGCTACAAGCTTGGATGCAAAGAGGAAACAAGAGAAGCAGCAGGGGTGGTGAGGAGGGAGCTGGTTAAGCTCCTAGCAAGCAAAGAAATGGTTGGTAGAGAAACATTGAACTTTGGAATGTTACTGGTAATTAATAGTTCCAAACCTTCAGAAAAATAAAATGTTTAAGAACATTGTATGCTTCATGCAGGTTTTTTACATGGCATTTTTTTCCAGTGGTCCCAAGTGTTTAATAAATCATATTTATCTCCCCTTTAATCTGCCTTTTTGTTCATGAACTAGCTAAGTGAGGTCAGAGAGAAAGAGTGAAAGAGCACTTTTGGCAAAGGGAAGCTTTAAATATGTCACATTTAATAGAAGTAATAAATGCACAAAACCCCAGGATTTATAAAGGGCTTTGTGGAGGGAGGTTAATTTGCATCTCTATTGGATATCTTTCCCTAATTATCTTTTTGCTGTTGATGCTCTTACTTCCTTTACCATATGGATGAGTATTAAGGTATTTCCTCTGCCATTTAGGGAATGGTTGACACAGTTCACTGAAGAGCTGGGACTCTCAAGCACAGATCAGTCATGGAGAGTGCTGCAAGGTCCATGTCATGCCAGGAGTGATTCGTTAGGGAGAGATGCCCACAGGGACTTGAACTTCTTTTTCCCTGTCTTTGCACTCACAAATTTGTTATAGCCCACAAGATCACCTAAGCAGAGTCATGCCAGAGGTTATTTGTGAATCCATGGATGGAGTTGAAACATAGGTTAGTGTCAAAAATAATCCTCTGGTTTCCAAGGCACCCTTTATCTCTGAAGTATTTGCCAGCACAGCCAGGTCAGGAAAAGTCTCTCTCACATGCAGTCTTTTCAGTGATTATGCTGTTTTACCACATCTTTTAAGGACTGACACATTTTCCCATAAAATAAGAGGAGTAAGTGCCCAAAGCCTGGTGGAAACAAATGTTGCTCCTATCTTCAGGAAGGACAAGAAGGATAACCCAAAGAACTACAAGCTGATGAGGCTCAACTTTATCCTTGGAAACCGTTTCCAGGTACATAAATGACAGGAAAGCCACTGGGAACAGTCAGCACAGTTTCACTAAGGGGAATCCATGCTTGACCAATTTTACAAACTCCTATGAAGAAATGACTGGCCTGGACATGGGGGAAGAGGAGTGGATAGTTCCTACCTGGATGTCTCTGAGGACTTCAATGCTGTCTCACATTAGATGCCCACAGACAAGCTGTTGGTGTGTGGGTGAGTTGAGCAGACAGTAAGGGGGATTGAAAACTGGCTGAATGGCTGGGCCCAGAGGGTGGTGAAAAGATTAGGTGGAAGCCAGTGATTGGGAGTTTAGGGTCTATACTGGGCCCAGTCCTGTTTGACATCTCCAGTGATGGTCTGGATGAGGTGGAAGCGTGTACCCTCAGCAAGTCTGCAGATGATACAAAACTGTGAGGAGAGGCTGATACCACAGGGCCACAATGCCATCCAGAGACCTTAACAGGTGGGAGAAATGGACTAGCAGGAACCTCATGAAGTTCAACAAGGGCAAATGTGAAGTCCTGCACCTGAGGAGGGACAGCCTCAGGCACCAGAATATGCTGGGGGACACCTCATTGGAAAGCACCCTGTCAGAAAAGGATCTGGGGATCCTGCTGTACACCAAGTTGAACGCGAGCCAGGAGTTGCCTTTGTGACAAAGAAGGAAAATGGTACCATGGGCTGCATTAGACAAAGAATTGCCAGCAGGTCAAGCTCCTTCCAGTGTACTCAGCAGTTGTGAGGTCACAGCTACAGTGCTGGGTCCAGGTGTGGGCTTCCCAGTACAAGAGAGACATGGACATACCAAAAAGACTCTGCAAAAAGCTGATGAAAAAGATTGAGGGTTGGAGAATCTCTCCTGTGAGGAAGGGCTGGGACTTTTCAGTGTGGAGAGAAGGCTCAAAGGGAATTTTATTAATGCACATAAATACCAGAAGGGAGGCTGCAAAGAAGTTAGAGCCAGGCTCTTTTTGGTGGTTTCCAGTGACAGGACAAGAGGCAATGGGGACAAACTGAAACACAGAAGGTTCCCTCTGAATATTAGGAAACATTTTTTTACTGTGAGGTTGACTGAACACTCTTAGCCCACGGTGGTGGAACTGTCACATATTGAGGCATTGTGATGGCCTCTGTTGAAGGTAATTTCTTATCAACTCAGCTCCAGAGCTGAAAGAAGAGCAGCGAATTCCCACAAGACTTGGTGCCCACCAGTACTGGAGTATTTCTGTAGAAGCCAAGAGGACTGAGGGCAGGATGAAACCTGGGGTTTTACACATCATTTTGGCCGTCATTGTGGCTCCCCAGTGTTACCCAGATTTTTGTCCTGCATGCAAAGGTTTTTTGTCATCACAGGTCTCTCCACGTTTCACCCAAGCCACCATGGCCTGTCAGCTTGCACTCAAATTCCATGCTATATATCAGTGCACTTATTTCTGAGGAGAAAGTTGAGCAATTTAATTAATGCTGAATTTGAGCTCATAAGAAAGCAGGAACCCTCACTATCAGATAAAGATTAATGCAGATCCTGTCCCTTTCTCAAAACTCTCTTCTTGGCTGGTCTGACTTCTTGCATGGATGCAGCCTGCATGTTTGAACAAGGAGCAACTGTTTTCCAGGCATCTTTGGCTCCTGCTGTGCTGAGATCTCCATTGTTCTCTGCAGCACTGTGGTGATTCATAGATCTTGCACCCATGCCAGTGCCTGAAGCTCAAAAGCTGAGGATGCTGGGCAGGCTGGAGCTGGTGAGCTGCAGGGACACCAAGGAGCTGCTCTTTAGGAAGAAGCACAACAATTAACTCTTTCTGAAATACTGAGACCAACAGTTTAAATGCTAGCTGCTACTTAGCAGCAGAATCCACACTGCAATTTGAACAAACGCACAACTGTCCTCTGGCTCCTCATACTGTGCCCACATTGCAGCCCAGAGTCAGCTGTGAGCTAGAGGTGATACTTGGTGCTGTATGAACAGGAAAATCCTTAGCCCAGGCCACCCAAAATCCTTAGCCCAGGCCACCCATCTTGATACCCACCTGCAACCAGTTTGAGGGAGTGTGCTGCTCTCACCACAGTACCACTGCTGAGCCACGAGGTGCAGAGAGGACTCCCCTGCCTTCTTAACTCCTTCTCAGAGAGGAGCCTGGGGTCAGCTGGATCCAATCTCAGCCTCTCAGATTGTCAACAGTTTAAATAGCTCCCCCCCCGCCTCCCACCCCAATTGAAAGATGTCCAATCAGATACATTTACATAAAATGAATTATTTATTATGAAAAAATATTAGAAAAAATATCTTAACTGGGATTATTTACTACACAGTATAAAAGCTAAAAGTACTAGTAGTGTATAGTATAATAGATGGACCATATTAAAGCAATTATATTAATGCTGACAATAAGAAACTACTATTAAGTAGAGATTGATGTAACTCACCAATATCAATGCTCGTGGGCAGGCTTCTTTTTCTTAACCTCGAGGAGAATCCTTGTTGGGCATCCCCAAAACCCAAGTATTGTTAAATATGTTGAGATAGATCAGTCTCCTAGGTTTTACTATTTTTTCAGTAGATAGTTTGAAATAGTGTTAGCTATATTATAATCATACCTTTTACTATTACATACAAAATTATTATAAAAATCAGTTAGAATTTAGTTAATAATATTAAATGGAACATACTATAGAATTAGCTATTGATTCTGGCAAGAAACACTGTTATTATTTTAATTTATGTACTCTGGAATCATTAGTATCCTCATTTGTTGGATTAAGTACCACACTCTTGCATACAAAATATATAAAAAACAATTACTTATAGAAACCAGATTCTATTAATAATAGTATTATAATAATAGGGTGTAACAATAAATTCAGAATGCCCATCGTGGTTGGGGATCATCCAAACAAGTCATCATACAGTGACATTCTCTATCCCTGTTCACTCTCTCTAGGACAACAGTGTATTTTTCTGCATCACGATGGACAGTGATTAATGCTTTTCAATTATCCTTTTTCAGTTGTACCAGTTTGTGTAGATCAGGATGTTTCAACAGTTTGTAACCAGGGTAATGTTCATTCCCACAGGTGTTGATGCATGACAACATCACCTCCAAGTTGTAGAGGGACCCTTGTAGGCAGGTACCTACTGGCCCATGATATATGTTGTGTTTGCAAGTCCACACTTCAGCAGCCTCCAGGCTGTTTGAAGGATATTATCCACTGTAGTGTTCCAGGAATTACCATCAGGATGATGACCAGGAGCAGCCATGGATCTGTAAAATAAAACAATATATATCTCAGCAGCTGTGCCAGATAGGATAGGTTAATTTCCTTAGTTCAGAATGTGGGAAATATTCATCAGAAACTAATTCTGTGTTGGTGGCCATTAGAGTCTGTAGCCACCCAGGCTACTGGTTCTTGAGTGTCCATTAGAGTCATAGCTACCATCCCAGCTGGGGTAGTTTGACCTTGATGGGTTGGAACACCTTTAGGTTGTCCTGGAAGTCTTGACAATTGGCATGAGCTTTGATCCATCCTATGTGGATTGGTTGGGTTTGAGCCTGTAAAAAAAAAAAAATCACTTCCAATTTCCCTTCTGCCACACCTCTTTTCCATTTACCTGCCAAACTATTGTTTTCCATTGGCACAACCACTGGCACCAGCCCAGATTGCATAAGAATCAACATATATTGTCTTTGCTTTCTCCCTTACTGCCAACAATACAGCTTTTAACATTCCCACCTGTGCACTTCCCATTCTTTCTTCTACTACTTCCACTCCTGTCTGAGTGTTAAAAGCAACTGCTCTGTACTTCCATTTACTATCCATGCGTTTGGCTGACACACCAACAAACGAGACATCTTTAACTTCAGAGTCTGATGTAAATGCAGGAGCATCAAGTCCAGGACTAGGTTTATGTTGCAAAGCTAGCATATCTGGGGTCACAGCTATGTAATTTTGCAGGTTTTGTTGTCCCTTCAGTTATATGCACCTGATCCTTGAGTCCTGAGACCTGCAAACCATTTGTGTACTGCTGGTCTTTGTGCAATCCCATCTGGTGAAGCACTGCCCTTCTTAATACTGACTGATGGGTTAAAAGGTCCTTGGACTTGCACAGGTTGATGTTGTTGAATTTTTCTACTTGTTTAAGAGCTCAGGTCAGAGATAATAATCCCTTTTCCCAGTCAATGTATCTCTTATCAGTATCCTTCAATGCTGTGGAACTCAACCTTAATGGTTTTTTGGGTACATGTGGACTTTTCTGGAACAAATTACAATAAGTCCCATGTTCAGCAAAGCCCATTTAACTATTATAGGATCACTGGGATGAACAGGACCTAGTGCTTCATGTGTTTTTAACTCTTCTATCGGTGTTTGCAAAGCCTGTTTGTGACTATCAGGCCACTCACAGGTCTTTTTTCTCCTAATTAATATGTGCAATGGTCTTTCTATTAGAAAATATCCAGAAACACTTCTCCAGTATCCTAAAGTACCCATGATCTTTTGAAGTTCCTTTTTAGTAGTAGGAGTGGGTATAGCATCCAATTTTGTAATTGTTCCATCTGGGATTGCAGCCTGACCAGCAACCCACCAGGTTTCTGGGAATTTTACCTCTTTAGAAGAGCATTGGCATTTAGTAGAGGCATTTCTATTCCCTTGTCATTTAATTTATTCCATATATCCTATGCTGTTGTTCTTACTGCATCTTCCTCTTCACCTTCTATCAACACATCATCAGTGTATTGATAGATTTGTATTCCTTCCAGGATTTTCATTTGTTGAAGGAGCTCAACTAAAGCATTGTGTGCTGTGGTAGGTGAATACTTATACCCTTGGGGCAGGCAATTAAAGGTGTATTGTGTTCCCTCACAAGTGAATGCAAATTTGGGTTTGTCTTCTTCCTGAGGCAGAACCATGAAGAACATGTCTTTTATATTAAAAAATGCCATCCATTTATGTGCAGCTGCTTGCAGGGCAGCAGTGAGATCTGCAGCATTTGGGACAGCTGCAGTGAGTGTTTCTGTGTTAGCATTAAGTTGTCAATGATCAGTTGTTAAGCGCCAGCTCCCATCTGGTTCTCTTAGCAGCCAAACAGGATTATTTTATGGGGAATGTGTCCTAAATATATTACCCCTTTGTTCTAAATTCTTAATTAATTCATTTACCCTTTCTTTGGCTGTAATAGAGTACTGCTTGATATTAATCACAGTAGAAGCAGGTAAAACTGGATTAATTTTAATAGATTAATTATTCTTTATTTT
This sequence comes from Ploceus nigricollis, assembly GCA_013399945.1. Lineage (NCBI taxonomy): Eukaryota > Metazoa > Chordata > Aves > Passeriformes > Ploceidae > Ploceus > Ploceus nigricollis. The sequence continues at coordinate 41,411 of VXBC01009448.1, forward strand.
TCCAGAAAATGTACTATATGGAGTTTTTGTGGGCTCAAATGACCAGACATTCCCATTGGGCAATTGCCAAACTTTTCCTTTAAGGATATCATATCCTGAAATGTTTTCTTCATGATCTGCAATTGCAAATGTTTGTGAGGTCATTCGTTTTTCCTCAGATAACCATAAACAGGCTTTGGCAGTATAACATATAGTAATTTGTTCATTGAACCCTCTTCCTCATAGACAGATTCTTTATTTTAAAACTGAAGTTTAATTTTTTAGCATCTCTAGGGTTGATCAGAGATAGCTGAGCTACTGTGTCAATTAAAACTCAAAGGTTTTTTCCTAGGTCCTTCTGGTAAGTAGATACGGGGCTCACTCTTATTGGACCATTAGAAGAAAGGAATGCCCTGGGTGTTAAGGTCCAAAGCTTGCCCAGCTCTTAGAGGTTGTTTTCCTTTTGTGTTTCATAAAGGTTGGGGGTGTGTTTTTCCTGTAGTGGCTTTTCACTACTCACAGAATTCACAGAATCACCAGGTTGGAAGAGACCTTCAAGACCTCCAACCCATGCCCTAACACCTCAACTAAACCACGGCACCGAGTGCCACATCCAGTTTTTTTTTAAACACATCTGGGGATAGTGACTCCACCACCTCCCCGGGCAGACTATTCCAGAACTTTATTACCCTTTCTGTAAAAAACTTCCTCCTAATATCCAGCCTAAACTCATTCCCTCCTGCCCGGTATCGCTTTGACTGAGTCTGCTGTCACTGCGCTGGGCTGTCCCCTGAGGGTGGCACAGGGAATTCCCAAAGTCACTGCAGTCCTCCACATTTTGCTGTCCTTGCAAATGAGCAGGAGGCTTTGATTTTTCTTTTCTTCTGAGCGGGTTCTGTTTAAAAGTCCTCACCCCTCTTTTAGGAGGTCTCTACATTCCAGATTTTGGGATCCCTTCAGTAGCCCGAGTTTGCTCTCCAGAATGATTTTCCCAGCCCTCTTCTCTTGCATAGTTCACCATGTTGTGTTAGAGATCTGCCCACATAGGGATATCTCTCCTTGGGGCTTGTGGCTCTTGTAAAGATTCATTATGCATTACATCTTCTCTGATTTCATCTCGTCGCTTCACTAAATACATTTTTAGTATTGTATGGGCTCCTTTTGACAGGGGCCTTAATAAACTGGGGTCCACCTCTGCTGAGACTGGAATGTCTAGGTGTGCTCGTCTGTGCGTTGCCTGCAGGCAAGCTGCCTCTGTAACAGCAGCAAACATTTCATCAGCTGACCTCATGGGTATGGAAACTGGCTCTGCTCTGTTCAGAATATCTATTCCTACTGCCCAATTTGCAGCCCTGCTGGTTATTGAACTGGGTTCATTGGCAGGCTCAGGTCACAGGTTTAACAAGGCCAGAACCCAGAGCTCTCAAACCCATCCAGCAAAATTCCATCTTTCCCGGAGAGACTCACTCTCCACAAATACTCAGTTTCTGACTCCCAGGGTTTTCGTTTATATTTTTCCCATACATTTATCTGTTACAGGGGATCCCAGGGAGCAGTTCTGGCCCTGTTCCTCCTCTGACTTCCTTGAGGTCCTTCATACAACTTAGGGTTTAGTTATGGGACTCCTTTTTAACTCTGGAATCCCTGCCTCTCTAACAGGTGGGGGTTTAATTTTTTCAATGGAATCCCATTCAACCTCATCAGCATTTTCATCAGGGCTTTCCCAGTTATCACCACCCCCTGTCCTCAGGTGAAACTATCAATTCTTGTAACTTTTTAACAACAATAGGATTTGTTAGTTTTAATAATGTCAATTCTAATTCTCCTTCCAAATTTTTTGGCTTTTCCTTAGTTTCTTTTAACTGTTTTTTCAATCGGTCCTTTTGATATTGTCGAGAAAGTTCTGCAAGTTTTCTTTCTTCTATTTCTTCTCTAAGATTATTCATTTCTTTTAGCATTTGTTCTCACCACTGCCATTCAGCCTTTAAGCATAATCCCAGTGCATGACAGATAATACCTTTACCTTTTTTATCTTTCAGTGATCCCCGTTTTGTATCTAATTTCTCCTGTATCTTTTCCCACTCATACCAATGGTCCCCTGGCCAGGGATCATCAGAGTCAATGTGTACACTATGCCCCCATAAATACTCTGTTAAACCTTTTGTCTGTTTCTCAAAATCATTTGCCATCCTGCCAAGACTACACCAAATTGTCTCAGCTGGACTATGAGCTTCAGACAAAGTTTATTGAAGAATAAACTGCCGCTGAGCCACGAGGCACAGAGAGGACTCCCTTGCCTTCTAAACTCCTTCTCAGGGAGAAACTTAGGAGTGGCTGGATCCAATCTCAGAGTTTGTGATGGTTTAAGCAACTTTGTCCCACAGAACTGAAAGATGGCAAATCAGATATATTTATATAAAATTTATTATGACAAATGATTAGACAAAAGATCTTAATCAGAATTATTTACTACACAATATGAAAGCTTAAACTACTGGTAGTGTAAAATAATGCAGTGCACTATACTAAAGCAATTAAAGTTAGCAAAAAAGAAACAATTTTTAAGTAGAGATTGGTGTAACTCACCAATATCAACTTGTGGGCAGGCGCCTTTCTCTTAACCTCAAGGAGTTATCCTTGGTGGGCATCCCCAAAACCCTGGGGAGGAATCTCCACACACTCCAAGGAAGAATATATTAGAAGAACCTGCCTGTTTGCAAGTGGGACAGGACTTTTATCCTACAAACACAGCCAATTCCCCCTGTTGGAGAAGGGTGATGCAGGTCCTGTGCTGCCCGGGGCTCCCCTTGCACCCTCCCGAGGCGCTGCCTGCTCCTTTCTGTTCCAAGTGGGACTTGGAAGATGTGATGGAGCAGTGGAGCCGGCCGGGCCCTGCTGCTCAGCCTTGCTCTGCTGTGCCCAGGCACCTCCAGAGTGATTGATTGTCAGCCATGTGTCTCCAGGTCAGCTGTGTCAGATTAGCATTTTTAGATAAGGATGCTTCACCATACCTGTCACAGCCTTACCTCATTATCAGTGAGTCAGACGAGGTTTAGCTGTAATTCAACACCAAATGCAGCAGGACTGCCCCACTCTCACTTCCCCAGTCCACCACTGACCGCCTTGCAAATGGGGGCATTATTCAAGTTCCTTGACCACATTCCAGAGCAGAACATCCTGCTTCAGCAAGGGCCTCTGCTGGCCATCAGAAGAGCAGCTGTGAGGACACAGCCCCTGCCAAGTGTTCAAGGCCAGGCTGGATGGAGCTCTGAGCAACCTGGTCTAGTGGAAGGTGTCCCTGCCCATGACATGGGGGTTGGAACTGGATGGTCTTTGAGGTCCCTTCCAGCCCAAGCTGTTCTGTGATTCTTTGATTATTGCTGTCTCTGGGTCTTTAGCTGCTATCTTCCTGCTGCATTCCTGGACCCATAGCAATGAGGAATGATACTGGTGACTCTGGTGATACTGATCATCCTACTCCTCTCACTCCTCCCCACAAAAAGAAAATTAGATGTATGAGATAGATTCTGGTACCACTAAGCATTGCTGTGTGCTGTGCCTGGACTCACCAGCAGGGTTTGAGGGATGTCAAAGCTCTCTCAGTGATCTCCTCATCATTACCACCACCTTGATAGCCAGGCTGGCTTGAGAATCTGCAGAGGAGGAGGTTGCTGGAGCCTTCCTCCCCCTCTGCATCATCAGGCCCCACTCAGGGAATTGCTGAGGCCAGGGAGGGGACTGGGCTTCTCCAGCATTTGCAGAAGAGCTGCATGGAGCCAAGCTCAGGAGCTGAAGGAGCAGTTTGGTCACACAGCCCTTTCTGAAACACAACATCCTGCAACACTGAGGCATCACCTCTCTGAAGGCAATGTGCAGCAGATGTGCAGCACACACATGCATCTGCAGTCAGCCTTATGCCTGGTAGCCCTGAGAGGCTCAGCAAAGCTGTAATATTCCCTCTTTTCTCCTCCATCTCTTCTGCTTCTCCTCAGGAATACAGCCAAGTCCCATTCCTACCTGAAAGCAAATAAGACCTTATTTTGTAACTCAAAAAGCAGTGAGAGGATTAATTCTTCTCTAATCCTTCTTTTCTAAGAGGGGCTGAATCCCCTTTTCATCAGGCAGACTGCAGTTTGACTGCGTTCACCTTGACTAACCCTCTACTTCAACATGCTTTATCCTCTGTTTTGTTTCCTTTTTGCCTCCTGTTTCTGCTGTTGTCATGACTTCTCAAATATGCTACCTGCCTTTAAATGGGCCTAATTTCCTCTTCCTGAACTGTTTGAACTTTCAATAGGGACTTACTAAGCCAAGCCTTATTAACATCACGCAGCTCAGGACCAAGGGACAGCCTTGATCTCAGCACATCACCATCAGACATTGGATTCAAGAGAGTGAGGAGCAATTGCCACTAATGCTCAGAAAGCAGCAGTCCTGACACACTGGGTGCTAAAAAGTATACAGTCATAGCTGGTTACCTGAGCTCTCTGTATAATCCACAGGGAGAGACCAGAACTTCCAGAGGATAATTCAACCTTCTTAAGATATGTATTGTTTTCTCTTTGTCTTCATTTTCTCAGTCTTATCTGCCTTCCTAAAAATTTCTGCAGAATTGTAATTTTGTCCAAGGTGGCATTTAAGGCAAGATGTCCATGCAAATTAGATTAGTTTTGGATCGGTTGATCCCTTCCCAATTTCTGAGCAAACATTGCCAACCATTTTCAGAAGTGCCAACACCTGATGAAAAAACCACTGTTATCCTTGCTGTTGCAGACTTCTTGTCTCCTGAGATGTAAGCACACAGCCAGCATTATTTTACAGCCGTTAAATAACCTCATTTCACAGGTAATTTACACCAAGGGAAAGCATATCAACAGGTGTTTTAATATCTGAAAATATAATTTCCAGTTTGGAAAAGTGAGATCTTTGGGAAGTGGCATAAGGAAAATGTCATTAATGCAACTAAAGCGCAGTTTACACTGCATTTTGGGCTTAAATTCATGGAATAAACAGTTGTGGGACCAAACTACTTTTGGAGGTGACACATTAATACCAGGCTGCTGACACTGCTCCATGTCCCCCTGCATCCAAGGCCTCAACAGCAGCCACACATGCATGCCTGGACAAGTGTGTAGCTCAGCATAGTGCAGTGTCTGTGCTCAGGCACAGACAAGCCAAGCTGATATTCATCCTCTGCAGGAGAGTAGTCAGAGCTTTCACTTGGGGAAAAATCCTATTTTCTCTACTGTGGCAGGGAAGGATGCCGGTGAACCCGAGATGGGAAGAGATGATGCTTGACTCCAGTTCAGAAGGCTGAATAGTTTCTTTATTATAACTATATTACAGTACATTAATATATTATTTAAAGAGGAGATCCTAAAACTACATCCTAACTTCTAACTATCATATCTAACTATCATATCTAACTATCATGTCTAACTACTGTAACTTCACTCGTGACTCCCTCCTCCGGGGGAGTCCAGACACAGGTGCATCCATTGGCCATCAGGGCCAAACAATGTCCACCAGTATCCAATCAACCAATGATTCCAGGTAAACAATTCCCCAATGCATTCCACATGGAAAAACAAGGGACAGGAATAGAAATTGTTTCCTTTTCCTTCCCTCTTTGCTCCTCTATGAAACTTTGCTGAGGGAGCAGAAATGTGGGTACTACGCTCTACTTCCTTTGTCTCCTACTCCACAAAACTTGCACCCACAGCTTCTGTATGCAGGAATGCTCTAACCCTCAACAGTATGAGGTTATTTCAGGTGAAAATCCTCCCCATGACTCTCATGGGGTCATCAGGTTGGGAGACAAGGCTCTAGGCTTGTGAGTGATGGATGTCTTCAACCCGCTAAGTTGGAGGGAGGAAAATGAGAAAACACTGGCCTTGCCAGGGCTGGGGGGTGAGAGTCTTTCCCTGTCACCTTAGTAGGAGGTTGTGCTGTCCCCCTGTGATCCATGGGGACAAGGATGGCCAGGCCATCAACAGGGATATCTCTTCTGGTAAGGCAATTTGCAATTTATCTTTAGTTATCTCAGGCAAAAATAAAATGTGTCCCATGAGGGCACAGCCTTGCCTACCTATTTAATTACTGCACAGGGATGTGCTTCAGGCAGCTTTGTGTCTCTCACAACAGGTGGTTTTGTACAACATCAAAGCGAAATCAGTGACCAAACTCCAACTGTCAGAGCTCTCCAAGAGCCAGCTGCCACCTCTGGATGCAGAGTCATTGCATATTGCCTTGCTGTGTCCCAGGGGACACACAAATATTGGCCACAGATAGAAGATCTCAGGACACAAGGTCACATAAATCTGGGCTGCACAAAAAAGCCCATCAGCCAAGCCAGGCTGCTGCAACAGACCTACAGCTCCCGACATTTACTGTGCCGGGACAAAGGAGCCATAAATGCTCCATTTAAATTCTGGCCTTGAAAGGCTCTTATTTAAATCCAGACAGACACTGCTGAAAACAACACAAGTGGCACAAAGACACATGGGTGCCTGGCATTTTCCCATGTGATGCTCCAGTTACCCCCTCGGAATATGGGAAACCCAGTGTCCCATTTACCAGAAATGGTCTGGCAGGGCTGAATTCACCATGACTATTTATGGAAAAGGCCTCACAACTCAAAGCACCCTCCCAAAAAGCAGCACAGAGAAACTTGCTTGTCCCCAGAATGGGGTGCACTAACCACAGTGCTAATGAATGCAGATGGCAGAGCTGCCTCTCACCCTGCTAAATTGCCCGTGAAGATGAGTATTTTACTTTCTGGGCTCAGGGAGGCACAGAAGGAAGGTGTGACACTTTTCATGCCAAGAAGAAGCCCTGTGCCCCCCTTGCTCACAGACAACATGCTGGGAGTGGGACTTGTGGTAGTGGGACTGGACTGGATCCCATAATCTGCAACACAGCTCTGCCTCGAGATTTGCAGAACAATAGTCCTTTCAGTTAGTGATTAAACCAGTATCTCTGCAAACTCTGGTTGTTTTGGTTTGCAATTGGCGTGGATAGTGGTTTGTTGCCCTTTTTCTTCTAAATCAGTCTTAAAGTGTTCTCTTTGAGAACATCTTACTGAGCTCTTTTTAATGAAATACTTTGTTCTTATTGAACGGATGGCTCAGCCTGAGAACAGTTTGATTTCTATTCACTTATTAATATGCCTAACTAAGTATTGCAAACAAATGGAAGATGGGTGAAGGCACTTCCAAATTGATGAATTGATTGTGGACCTCTTCTGCCTTCAATCGTCAGCTGTTGCAGCACAAAAATTAAGCTTCCCTGTGAAACTGAAACGTAAGTGTCTATGTTGTTTATGAGACTGTTATCCTTTAAAATGAGGAGGTGATGACTGAAGTTGAAGAAAGGACAGGCTCTCCCTCATATCTCAACAGGACAGAACTCGGATATGAGGAAGAGGTAAGGATCACCACTGAACTGCAAAGCCTAAAAATACCTAAGTCAGAGAAAGGCCTGTAGATCCTTTGGCCCTTAAACAGGTCAAGCCTTGTAGTAAGGGAGAACAAAAGGGCAGTAGGAACTGGACAAACCTTGCCAAGTGTGGTTGGAGCAGAGGTGCAGGGGTATTCCTGCTGCCAATGCTGGGAGCAGTTGTGATTTTCAGCCCCACGGCATCTGTGCTTGCAGGGACAGGGACACAGGGGATGGCTGGGACAGGAAGAGCACCAGGCTCTCACCTGCCTTTGCACTGCAGCCCTGGGCAGGAGCAAGTCCCAGTAATGGCCCAGAGGCTGATATTAGGGAGTGCCACTTGCCTGCTTATTTGCAGTGGTACCTCATACCTGGGCAGCCAGATGATTTTTAAAGATACTGTAGAAGGGACTAGAGACATAGGTGCTCTCTGGTTTTCACTCTGGTCCTTCAGTTGCAGGCTCAGGAGAGGCTGCTTCACCTTGAACTTGGTCTTCTGACCAGTGAAAGTGTTCACTTATCAAGACTAGATCCGAGGCTTTGTGCTGCGACATTAATCAAATGGAGGTAAACCCATTGCTAAAAATCAAAAAACGAGCCTGAAGTAGGCTCTTTTTATTTAATGAAAATGGGCTTTTCATGAGATGATCAACCCCCATTTCCCATCAGGCTGGGGTGGCAAGTGCGTTGCCAGATGGGAAATGCCTGGCCCTGGCACCAAAGCCCACTGACACCTCTGGTCTGTGAACAATGCCTGGACCCCCATCAGCAAACATCCCAGTGCCTGTGTGTCCCAGTGACCTGCACCCACTGCTTCCCAGAAGCCTTTTTAACATACTTAATCTCCTTAGCCAGGAAGACAGCTGGGTAAGAAGTTATGTGTTTGAGCAGCCCGGAGTGGGAGGTGTCCTGTTCCCCAAGATGCTGGCAGAAAGCATTGTCCCTAATGACTCCCTGTGGGAAGGAGTAGAACATGCTGACCCAGAGCAGGCAGCAGCCAGGACAGCAGTGTCCCTGGAGAAGATTATTTTAGTGTTTTCAAATCCATTGAGCTTTGGTTGAACTCAGCCAGTACCAAAATTTGATGGGACAAGAAGTGCATCCTGCTGGCAATGCAAAATAAACTGTTAATGGATTTTCTGCATCCTGAAAAGTGCAAAATAATGTATGAACACAAGGTCTTCTTATTAAAACCAATCTGGTCTATTTCTTCCACATAGCCAACTTTTTTGCCCCAAAAAATATTTAATTTCCAATTACCACAAGACAGGAAAGTTTAGCAGTGATTAGAATATACTTCCCTGATTCACTTTTATCTATCCTGGTTGAAGCCTCCTTGCACAGAGAACATGATCTAAATTAGCAAGAAGACATAAGCATGAGTTTTTTCTTCTGAAAGCCTGTGTGCATTCCAAGCAACTTTTAAGAGCATTTCCAATGCTATCTCTTAAGAGACACTTTATCACACTGAGATTAGAGGATTAGAATTTAAAGAGTCCCTAGACAAGCCTGAAAATTTACAAAAAAAGGGAAGAAACATATTAGAAAAAGAAGAAAAGATCCATTGTGAATGTGGCAGCGTCTGTTTCTAAAAATTGTAGAAAAGAATGATGTTCAACACAACTTGATAAAATGCTTCTTCCTTTATCCATTATGATTTGAGAAAGAGAAACCATCCAAAATGAATTTCATCTTGTGGATTAAGTGGGCTGGGCAGGAAGTTCTGTTTTCTGTTGCTTAACGTCAGGGATGGCCCAGCGTGCGTGTTCCCAGCACAGCCCTTGGCATAAGCCTTGCTCACCCTTCAGCAGGAAAGCCTGCTCGCCCCAGCAGTCACTCTGCCCGGGGGACACAGTGCACGTGTAAAAATGCATAAGAATAAGCAATTTCAGCATTGTGATACATGATTCTTGACAGTAGTTAATTGATGGGATCAGATTAGAAGCTTAGAGCCTGCCTAGGTGAAGGAGGTGTTTTTGCTAATGGAACTCCAGGTAAATCCTGCAAGTGCCTTGGGAAGCCTTCAGGCAAATTTGACTCTGTTCCTGGTACTATTCTTCTGGGCTCTGTTCAGCAAAGTAAGCAGGTACATAAACATATACTCAAAGCAGGTAGGTAATGACAATTCTGTAAATTAAAAGGGTCTTTTTTGCCTTTCTGAGGCATGAGTCTGGCTGGTGCCCAGGACAGACAGTGTCCTGTGGGTGTAGGAATTGAGCTGTGAGAGGCACAGACAGCGTAGTCTTCGATAGCATAGTCAGGAAGTTTGCATCAAGAGGATTTCACCAGGGTAGGACTGTGAACCTGGGATTTAAAACATGCTCCTGGTACCTGTCCTGCTTCCAGATCTCTTCTGCTGACATCTGAGTATTGGAAAAGAAAGCTTCCATTAGGCATGAAGAAAACTTTCAAACAGAAGGGGAGAACATCATCCAGCTGCATCTTCCCATGGTGACCTCCCATGCAGGCACCATCCAATGCAGGTGACAGCACTTACCTCTTCTTTGCCAGTTTCAAGGCAGGAACAAACACATTTAGACCCTCCCTCGTGAAGACTTGCCTAACCTGGTCTGTATGATCCCCAGTGCAAGAGGTTCAGGAACTCTCCAGGACTCTCAATCCACAGCTTCAGCACTCTATAGTTAGAAATATTTTCCTACTATCTTATACAAATATTGTTTGTGGCAGTTCCATCAAATATGTTTTGCCTAGTGCTACCAGCCAGACAGAAAAAATCCCTTGCAGTCTTCCATCTCACATTCAGAGACTGCTGCATGCTCCTCTCCCCTCACTACTCTCTTTTCCAGAGGAACTTGTCTGCCAATCCGCCTGACTCATAGTTCTTAAACCTCTGTCACAGCTGCCCATCCTGGACAGTAGCCAACCTTTCTTAAACTGGATTTAGTGCGTAAACCCAAGACTCATCAACAAAGAGCAGAGCAAAACCACAGCTTGTGATACCAATACAACCCAGAATGCATTTTCCCTTTTATTTAGTGCCTTTTCCCTTGTATTTCACATTTCATCTTCTATCTAATAAAAACTTGTGCTTGGGGATGTTTGGGGTGGCATTTGTTTTTTATTTGGTTGGTTGGCTGGTTGGTTGGTTGGTTGGTTGGTTGGTTGGTTGGTTGGTTGGTTGGTTTTTGGGAGGGTGTGTTGTTTTGCTGCCTCCTTGGTATTTGCACATTTGAATCCCCCTTCCCAAATTCAACATTTTATTTCATTCACTTTCACTGGTACTTTTCCCCTGACTTGAAGATTGCTCTGAGCCCTGCTGCATACCTCAAATAGATTTGAAAACTTCCCTTGAGAAGCTTTATCCCTCAACAAATGAAAGTGCATCCTTTACTCCACCATGAACTGAAAGTGAAAAAAAATTGACTAAAAACACTGCAAAATCTTTTAGAGAGTAAACTATTCACAGCTTGCCCTTCAGTGCCATATGCCAAGCAGCTCAGTACCCACCTTGCTATGATTTAACCTCTTTCACATTCTGTTAGTATGTAAGAACATCATCTAGCCAGGACAAAAGCATTTCTGAAGTCATGATGCAACATAGCAGCTACTTTTCCCCTGTTCTCAGGACCTGTTATCCTCTCAAAGAAAGGAGTCAGGCTGGACTCATGTGACTTGTTCCTGAAAAATCTGCTTCTGTTGTATTTGCATTTTATCCTGCTGGTGCTTATAAAGTTGTAAATAATTCACAGAATCCTGCTAGGTACCAAAGCAGGTACCTAGCAGACTGCTCTGGCTTCTCTCCATCCACAACCTTCTCCCTTTCCTTCTGTTGCTTGCTCTTTTCTGGCCTGTTGGGATCTCCCCTTCCACCCTCATTTTGCACTCAAAGATGATTGTTAATGTTTCAAGGAGCACTTCAGCTGATCCCTCACTTACCCTTGGGTGATTGTCGTCTGCCTCTCATGGCTTATCTAATTTGTCTAATTTATGCCTTACATTTAAAACCTTTAACTGATTTAAACATTTCAGCACTGAGGAAATTCCAGGGAAATACCAAATAATAGTTATTATGCATTGATTTATCAGTCTGCTGACTCAGGAGAAATATTGGGTATTTTAAGCCCCATACTTTCAAAGATACTTTCAAATGCAGATCACCATGAGATTTATTTGGTCCAATGATAGCAATTTATAACCCTGTTTGGAAGATAACATTTTTGTTGCAAAGAGATAATGAAAGATCAAGTTTCAATTTCCTCTTCATATAAATGTGACTCCTTCAGATGCTACTCTTTATCGTTTATAAAGCCAAAATCTGCTGTATTTTTGTTTTAAAATTTTAGGGTTTTATCCCAATAGTAATGGAAGTTCATAATTTTGTTTCATAAATCACTCAAACTGTTACCATGGAAATAATTCTATATGGAGATGGGTCAAGAGAAAATAATCTCTCAGAGAAGATTGCTACTTGTAAAGCACATAAATTATAATAATTTAATCAAAAGCATAAAGTAGTCAATCTGAAAACCTATGGAAATATAATAATTCAATTGAACTGCCTGATCTTTCTCTCCTGTGCATATCTTCTACACTGTTGTTAAAAATCCACTACTAATTAACCTCTAATATGGTTTTCTAGGACACAGCCCAGTTGGCCACTGAAAGTATTTTGCAAAGGAGATGAGAAGGGGCTGATTCTGGGTAAAATAAAATAAAGAGCATTGTTCTCACTCTTGCTTGTCACTTCAAGATAAATGTGATTTCTCCTGGATACAGAATCCTTTATCTTTATGCCCTACTGTAGTGCTGTGGGAAGGCTTGCAATGCTTAATCCCCTTCTCAGATGTGGCTGCACATCCACTGTGAGTATTTCATCTCCAGGAACCTCATCTCAAGCTTAGTGAAAAAAAACCAAAAAACAACAAGAATGTTTGTAAAGAAAACATTGGTTTTTGAAGTTCAGCGTAGATGCAGATACCTGCTGAATTGTCAGCTATTTTGGTATTGAAACTGGGTTTAGTGTTAAAGTAAGGAAGTCCCATATTAATGTCACCAAGGAAAGACCTGATGATTTTGGTGTAAAACAAATGCATTGCAGAAGTTTCATTTTACTTTGCTTTTGTTCTTCATATTATTTCCCCTGTGAGCACTTGTGGTATATCTGCCACATTGGTGTCCATGAGCTGCATTAGCAGAGAATTTCCTATCCCACTGTCTCTTCCCTGTTTTACCTGGGCCCAGCTACATTTTTATCTGAGATCACTCCAGTGCCCTTCAACCACGATTGACCAAGGTGTTATGTTTGAAATGAGCTGCAATAAGAGATTGGCAAAAATTCTTCCCATTTCAAAGACAGCTGAGACTGGATGGATTTATTGAGTGATTTGCTTCTGGCTATTGATCCCACTCTGCCAGAACTGGGTTAAAATCCAAAGCACCCAAATCCAATGTTATCCTTCTATTCAACTTCTAATGCCTTGTCATTTCAGTTTCCAGAATCCATGAATGGATTCCAGGGTGACCCATGATACCTATTCTCACCTAAAAAACTTTGAGGCAAGGTGAAAGGAGAATAAAACTTCAACAAAGTTACAAAATACAGAAGAAGAAAAATGACAAAAATAAGACCCAGTGTCCCTGGACAACAGGATTAACCAAAAAGATATGAAAACTTATGATTAATGTCACTAGGAGAGGAGAAGTGATTTTTCCTTGCAGAAATGATATAGGGGAAAATATAAACTGGAAAAAATGTAATAACAGAGTTATTGTGCCATTGTTTTCAAAGCTCAGAAGTACAGACTTTTACCTAAAATGGTGATAAGATATTTAGAGAGAGAAATGCAGGAAAATCAGGAAGTCTGTAAGATAAATCTTAAAATAGCTTGTGAAGGCTTTGAGCCTCTTGATATTGACAAGGCATTAAGTGCAGACAACATCCGCCCAAGGGTGCAAAGGGAAGTGGGGGTGGGATGGAGAGAAGCCCAGCATATTTTTTTTCCAAGGTCACACGTCCCCCCACTCTGGGGGCAGACCAAGTAAACACAGATGAGTCAAAGGCGCCAGCAGCTGCCAAGGCTGTTCAATAGCAGCAGTGGAGAAAATCCCAAAGTTTGCAGAATGTTGGGAAGGGCTGGAGAAGGAAGGCTGGTTGCTACAAGAAGGCAGATCCAGGCTTTCTGCACCCTTGCTCAGCAGCTCCCGGCTCTCCCCATTAAAGGTGTAAGGAACACCAATAAATCACTTCTAGCAGAGATGTCCAAATGTTGGCAGTGTGAATGTGCTTTGGTCAGAGTGAGTGAGCTCACAAATACACACTTCAGCTTGGGAAATTTCCAAATTAAGGAAAAACCCCAGGCATTTCTTTCAATCTGAAGTCAAAGAAGAAAACACATATAGTAAGAGTTTATATGAATTCCCATATTGGATCCATATTAATTTAGTTTTTGACTTTTTAATCAAACAAAGCATTTCTGAACTAATCAACAAAGACATTTATTACTAATGTGAATTTACCACACAGTTTCACTTTTTTTTTTTCCAGGTGATTACTTATCCTGACATGACAAGTCCAAATACAGATGGTCAGGTTTAATAACAGGTTACCTAAAGAATGCCTTAGTGTTCCTATTTGCTAATTGCTTTTTGCAGAATAATAGTAATAATAAATTAATAATAATAATAAAACCCCCCCAATGGTATAGGAAGTGCTATAAGAAATTCAGACCAGTAATGATCTTGTACTAAAATTCTAAAATACTAAACCATCTCTGACCTCTGAATAATTAATTGTTGCCAACAACCAATTTAATAACTCTAAAGAACAAGTGATGTGGTGGTGATACATCCTCAAATCATTCATATGTCTAACTGAACTTTGTCACAAAAAATTCATCATTTCAGGTAAGAAGGCAGCCTTGCCTCCAGAGGCTTTGCATTTTCCTTCCTTATTGACCTACCATTGTAAAGTAGTATCACTGTAAAGAGCACTATTGATTTTCAGAAGGTCTTTAGAAAAGCAGTCTCTTGGCTTCATTAAAAATTGAACAGCTCATTACAGTGATATGTCTGGAAGAGAGCTAAGATGGTCTGCATTAACCTCCAACTGACTAGAGAAATAGGGGAAAACCATGATAAAATGTGTAGAAGTCCAGACTTGGAGTTTCAGACCTAGTCTAGCTTTGACCTCCAGCTCTGCAGATATCTCCACAGCTGCTGCCTGTCTGTGGAGGTTCCTGCATTACATGGGCAACTCAGGATTCTACTACAAATTTTCTGAAGAACCATAACTTCTTCATGTAGTGCCTGGATACGTCAGTTTAGCTGGGCTCGGTCCACCTTACAGCCAAACCTGCTCGCATGACCCTGCCTCCCTGGCTATCTCAGGGTGCTGGGGGGTGCTGCTGTAGCTGACATTTGCCTCATGATCACACTCCCATCTTTAATGCCTAAAAGACAATTCCTGGCAATGTCTCATTTCGGTGTCTCTTGGGGCATTTCAAACCCCAATTTAAGGCTCAGCTCTCACGTGTATCTGTAAGCTTCCTACATCTCTTCCAGAACTCAAAGTCAGATGATGCAGCATATGCCAGCAGTGATGAACAAACCATTATCAAGGCCTGTTGTTGGATCCTCAATTTGGTCATTCCTACTGGGTTTTAGCACCTTCAGGAGTTAGGCAAAGCCTGAGAGATAAGTCCATTGCTTTCCAGAGCTCTCTGGTGTTTAAACTGTTCTGCTGCAGCATCTGGTACTTATGAGAAATCAGCTGAGCTTGAGTTGGCAATTTGGTCCCTGTGGGACCTGGAGTTTCTTGATGTTTATTGTCCTGTCTGATGTATAAGGCCATAGAAATGCTACATAAACCTCATAGGTAAAGAACAAAGTAAAAGTCTTAGATGGGATTTCTGAAAGTTTTAAAACTTTTTCCATCAGGCCATTCCCAGCAGGCAGAAAAATCCTGGCTGAAGAGTAAAGGCTCCTGAAATGAATAGCATAAAAAGATGTCTTTTATTATCTTGCTTCAAAGTACAGATCATGACCATTAAGTTATTTGGGGCTACAAGTTCCAGACCTCCTTCTCCCCTCCCCTTTCATCTAACCAGTAGAGGAAAAGGCTGTAACACAGCCTTTAGCACAGCATTTAGCACAAGGTAATGCATTTCTCTCTAGAACTAATCAGAACCCCTCCAACCCCCCACCCCAGCAGACCCCCAGGCAGATTATTTCAGCATCTGTGTGATGTGCACAGTGACAGGCAGAAGACAGAGGTATTTGTCAGCTGTCTCCTTGCTGACCTTTAGATAAGAGCAGTCTTCCCTGCTTCAGGCCACCGGAAAGGAAAAGGTCTGCACTCAAGACATGTCCAAATTGGGAGCATGCTTCAGCTTCCAGCTTCCCTTTCCCTGTGTGCAGGGCTTCTTCACCAGCAGTGCTGTGGAGGGTGGGATCCACCCTGTCTGGACAAAGTCATACTGATGTCATTCCTTGGGTGTCTGATGTATAAAGCTAAAAAATGCAAGTGTCTGCTGTCCATGGTCACCCTGAGAGGCTCAGCTGAGGTGTCCCAGGCTGCTGGAAACCCTCCTATCTGCCAGGACTGGGGGGAAACACATCTTGTCAAACAAAAAGCAGCATGTAAGTGTCTCTCTGCCGTCCCCACAGGCACCTGGGACAATCCTTGTGGACACCTCTCCTGGCATTCCCAGGGGCCAGACCCTGGAGTGATGACACGTACCCTACTGGACATAGCATGGCTGTAGGACCCTGCTGGGTGCCAGGAGGCACACATACACACCTCCTGGGTGTCTGTGCCCCAGAGCCCAGCCTGCCTTCTGGCATGCCTGAACCTGAAACATCTATCCATTCCCCCTCTCCAAAAGGTTGCTCTCTCCCTCTCTCTCTCTCTCTCTTTCTCTCTCTCGCTCCTGCTGCTTTGCAGTCATGGAATTTGTTGGAAGCTAGCACCTTCAGTGCCTCTGCATCAAATTTGGCTGAAGCTGCTGGGAAAAGGTCTCAGAAAAGGTGGGTGCTGGTCCCACAGGAAGAAAGAGAAAAATAATAACAGGTATATTGATGCTGCCCAGGAAAAAATATCCTGACCTGTATGGCACACAGTAGTGTGCCTCGGGCAAAGCAGCAAGTTGAGGAGCCAGAAGAGGTCATGTCAATGCTGACACCCAGGTCATGAGGGTCCTTCTCCTTTTCCTCTACCTCCCTTCACCCCAGCTTTGGGGCACATCAGACTTGTCAGCACCCTCATCCAGAAAATCAAATGAGTGGCTTACAATGGCATTAGCACTCCAAACTGGCTCAGGCAGACTGTGGTGAAAGCTGGAGTGTGACTCTATGGGAGCAGATGGTGCTGAGTTATTGAAGCAGAGCAGAGGGCAGGCCCAGAGAACTGGTAATTGAAGGGTTAGGGAGCACCACAGCAACTGTGAGAAGCAGGAGGGTACCCAAAGTGCCAGCAGCTCTCTCATGGTTGTACACACAGGCATCCCCACTGGTCCCAAAACCAGTGCTGCTTGCCAAGAGGAACCAAAAAAGTGTTAGACTTTTGGCAGCAGCCAATTCTCCCCTTTAAATGAGTTAAATCAATTCCTTGCTTCAGGTAAGTACAATCTGCTGGGCTCAATAGTGGGAGGGAGGTTACTTATGGAAATACAAAGGAGCACAGATGAAATATAAATTACCCACTCTAATATATTAGCATATTTTTGAGTGATGACTGATCATTGCCTTGCAAACAGCTTGCTGCTACATCAACCTTCCTCAGCAGCAAACATAAAACATGAGCTGTTTGCTAACATCAGGTTCAGGTTATTTTGAGCCTCCTGCACTCATGTTCGGAAGCAAGCCATGGATCACCGCCACACCTGCGTAAGGCTGAGTTGAACAGGTGGTCTTGTGAGGTGACAGCCATCCTCTGAACGCCTCCAGTTGTCCTGCAAGTGAGCAGAGAGGATTCTGCACGCCCTGGATGTGTCAGTGCAGGACATAACCAGCAAAGGCTGGTGCCAGCTGGTGCTGCCCGCCTCGGCAGGGCACAGAGGGCCACGAGGCAGCTCCTTGACTCCCTGCCTGCTGCTTCCAGCCCCTGGCTGGGCTGGGGCTCGGTCAGGTGAGGCTGATCCAGCAGCAGAGCCAACTCCCTCCCAGCCTCGGGGCTCAGATGAACACGTGTGACGGGAGAGCAGGTGGAGCTGGGAGCACACCGGGCGCCCGGAGCCGTACCGCTGGCAGCGGTGAGTGCCGTGCACCAGCTGCTGTGCCACTCTCCGGGTACTTGTCATCGGGAGGTGACAGGGCTGGGAACGCCAGACAGATGGCCTTGCGCTGGGGCTGGTGGCTCTGCAGCCTCCGCGGCGCTTTTAAGGAAACTAATTGGTGATAAATGTGCCTGCGTGTGCCAGCAGTGACACCACAACCCTACAGCCATCAGCCAGCACCAGTGGCTGCTGAAATGAGCCTGCCTGGGTGGTGGAGTGGTCAAAGGGACAGCATCTCCTGGCCCTGCCACTGCTGGAAACACTGTGGGGCAGGGTGGAGCAGGAGATTCCCCAGGCTTTCTTTAATAAATGAGTGGGATTGCTTGAGGCGCATGCTGGGTGAGATCAGGCCACAGGGCCCATGTACCATGGCTGCGCCCCGACGCTGCACAGCCAGGCCCACGTATGAAGCCTGGGCATCTTTGTAGTCCAGGACACAGCAGGATTTTGGAGGGAGAAATGCTGCCAGTGTCTAGAAGGAGAAAGAAAGAGATGCATACTGGTTTAGGATTCTGCACTGCCCTTTGCCTTGGGTCTTCAGAACTGGTGTGTTTAAGATCACTCTGGCCAGAGCAATGGCAAGAGCAGAGAGGGCTCTCGTGAACTCAGGGCTGCCACTGCCTAGAGGCTGAAACAGTGTCTAATTTTGCCAGGGTCATCCCCCAAAACGCCAAAGTTAGAAATAGGAGAAAAGATAAAATGTCATGGGGGGTTAGTGTGGGAGTGGAGCTTTATGTGGGGACATGGAAATGCACCTCCTTTGTGGCTGTGCTGGTTCTCCCCAGAAGATCTTCAGGTACACTGCTGAATGTGAGGTGTTTAGAGGCTATTTTTCCCCACAGCTTTCCCAAACATACCTCTGGTAAGCCCCAAGGCCAGTGATGGCCACACGTGCAGGCTGGTAGGTGCAGACAGCGATTTGCTGTGGCTGCACCCTTGTCTTTACAACACAAAGGGGGGAAACAGCCCTCACGAAAAGAATGCAGCATTTCCATTGAAAGGTGGGACCAAAGGATGCAAGACAATTTGTGTGTGGCCACAGGCAGCACATTTGAGACAAAAAAGGAAAGCTCTATCAGTGCAACTTTCCCAGACAGACAAGTCATAAATCAGAGCGCCCTTTCCGTCTCCTGCATCGAGCTTCTCTTTAGCTGCTGCAGTCTCTGCTCATTCATTTCCTCCCCTCCCTCGCCACTGCTTCTTTCATTACCCACTACAAGACCTATTCATGGACATCCCCTGAAATGTCCCATTTGTCGAGGGAGTTGCAGTGCTTGCTTTCACTTCCAGCTACCGAACATTCTGAGCAAGGGGCCCAGTTTTTGGTAATAAACATTCCCTTTGTCAAAAAAAAAAAAAAAAAAGCAGAATTAAAGTGCCAGCAAGCAGTGTCTGTCTGCTAGACAGGGGGCTGGTCTGGCCTTAGCCAGCTATTGAGATGTCTTTGTGCCATGTTGCCATAGCTACCCTCCAGCTAAATAGGGAAAGAGCTCCTTTGTCCCAGATTAAGACCAGCAGACTTTTGGATCAGAGCCTGATGGAGACTGGGGAAGGAGCTTGTCTGCAGCTGCTGTGACTCTCCTGCATTATTGTTGTGTGTGCATTAGATTGGGCAAAAAAAGAGATAGGGAATTGTTTGAAATACATTGATTTCCTATGCATAAATAGAAAAACACATCGGTTCATGTACTTTATTTTTATATGTACTTATATACACAAAGGAGGCTGTGGAAAGGTACTGATTGAGGGACTGATTTGCCAGGAAAGAGGTGTAACATGAGTAAAAAATACTTGAAATAAATACAGCAGGAGCACTTGCAGCACTTGTCACAGCCGCCAGGGATAGCAACCAAATCCCTTAAAAGGGGACCACAGGCCCTGACCAAACTGTATTCTGAGACGAGCATTCCAGAAAATTCACATCAAACCAGCTGGGCCTTGTGCTATGCAGTGTCAGTGCTGGCCCTGCAGGCCCTTGTACATCTGTCTTTGCAAACTCAGATGTGCGTGGATTGGGGCAGTGAAGCATTGACTGGTCAGCAGGGCAGACACAGAGCTGGGGGCTTAGGATGTGCTGCAAAACCCCCATGGAGAAACAAGGGGGCATTGGCCTAAATGTTAATTATGAAGGGGATTAGTATGCAAGTGATTTTTTTCTGCCTCGACTGGCTATTTATCTTGGCACAAGTGAGGCTGGGTGTTCCCACACTGCACTGAGGTAGCTCTAGCTCTGAGTTTTCTTTCTGCCCATCATCTTAAAATAGCCCCCTTTCTTGAGGGTGCTCACACAGCAGGGAGAATTTCAGACCTCCTGAGGCTGTGATATCTAAGTGACACAGACTACTTAGGGACTGAATTTACATGAATTCAGAGAAAAAGGGCTGAATAAGTTGTTTGGATGTTTGGATAACATGCAAGCTAATTTTGAAGGAAAACCTGAAGGCATGGTAGTAAAAGACAAAATATGATAAAAATAAATCCAGGATCTACCAAGGTCACTTGAGTCAGACTAACTTGATAAGAAAAGAAAAAAAAAAAAAAAGAGCAAACAAAGTTCTCCATGGGCTTTTTTAGACAAGGGAAATGCTTTAGATCTAATCTGTCTGGACTTCGGCAACACTTCTGATAAAAGAGCCACATGGGAAATTATTGTTTGTGTTGGAAGAAGCAGGGACTGGCATTTGAGCTGAAGGTCTCTTGGCTGTCAGGAAACAGCCAAGAACAAACACAACAGGTTCTTCTGAAAGGAAAATGATAGGACCAGGGGGACATAATGGGTGAAATTACTTGGAGCCAGTTTTAGATAGTTTTCTTCTGGAACAAAAAATAAGAAAGAGCTAATGATATTTGCAGACAATACACAGTTGGGAGGCATCGGTGAATCGGGAATAGCAGAAAGGAAAAACACACTGAGTTGGAGAGCTGTATCAGCAGACCTGGAGTGAAGAGTTCAAAGTGCCTGGCATGCACTGAGGCTCCCTCTACACTAATTAATTAAACTGAGCCAGGGCAGGTTTATGAACTGCCCCGTGATCATTGGTGAGGATAAATGTTTATGTGCTTCCTGGCACTGTTTGACAGGGCTGAGCAATTCCCTGCTAGACAATGCCCAGGCATGGTTTGGGGATTAGCAGCGGCCAGGGACATCTTCCAAGGGGCTGTAGGGATGAGGTCACTCTGGTTTGGAGATTAAGAGAGTCATGGATGTGAGCCATGCCACACCATCAGGCCCTGGCTCACTGTACTGGCTTGCCATAAATGTGGCCTAAGAAATTACAGTGTTTTACTGTAAAGCAGAGTGTGCTGGTCAAACACAAAATGTGCACCAGACAGCAAATACAGTCACAGCTTGCATGAGGAGAGAGGCTTCTTAAAGCATCCTTTTGCTCCTTTACAATGTTTTCTGAAAAAAAAGTGTTTAATCACGGCCTTCTCTAGCCCAGAGTCATCCCAAATGGATGGCATGCAAGGAAGAAATACTGGGGGAACAGCAAACATGTCCAGTGAGAAGAAATTGAGTGAATTTGGCCAGTTTAATCTGACAAAACAAAAGCTAAGAAGCAATTAACTTGTGCTGTCTATTAATACATCAAGCAGATACACACCAGAGGATGAAAAAAACCATGTAAGCTAAAGCCATTGTTGGCACCAGTACAAATGAGTATCAGCCAGCCACAGATAACTTTAGACTTGAAATTAAAAGTAGTTCTAATCACTGGAGAAGAGTGCTTCAGATACAACGGGAGAAGCAGGAAGAGCACTGGATGCAGGAGTGAATCTTGGTTTCATCACCTCTCGGGAGGTGTTGGCTGCACATCTGCGCATATGTGTGACACGGTGGCTTGTGACAGCAGAGACTGGTGCCTTCAGAGAGACTGGCCTCACTGACCCACAAGGACCTCCAGTCCAGCTTCTTCTCTTCCTAAATAATTCACAGGAATGTCTGGCAATAATGATCACCAGAAGCGATGCTGAGCCTAATAGTTCCTACCCTCCACTGAGCTCTTTCATTGACCACACTGACCACAGCCCTGTGCACATCAGATGAGGCACAGCTGCTCAGGGAAACAAGTGCCAATTGCTGTGCTTTTCCTTGAATTGCTGTGTAAGCATGTGGCTTCCTGAGAGACTTGGCCTCATACACATTGTTAGACATTAAAACACGGAAAAAAAAAATGTAAATTAAAATAAGGGGTTCCATAGCATGTGTTATGAACTGCAGCCTGAGGATGGTTTAGAAGGCAAGAAATTGTAGTAATTGCTCTGGCTAATAACAGTGCAGAGCCAATTTACTTCTTTCTGCTTTTTCCATGCTTGCTTGTCTCAGATATTAGTAGTGTTTTGTTTATTAAACCAGTGCTTTTCAACTGTGGTCTGCAGGTCCTGGAAGGTTTCTGGGTTACTTGAAAGCAGTTGTGCAAAAATTAATTAAGAAGAGGAAATCTGTGGTGGGAGCCCTAAAATTGCTAGACAGAAAGTCACTGTTGCAGAGCAGTCCAGATCCCTAACCCTCAGAGCTCAGCTGTTCCTAAACCTTGTCTGAACATTTACTTTGTCCAGCACAATCAGACTGTCACTCATCCAGCCTCTATGGATACATCCATGGGTATATGCTCTCTAAGGTAGCCCAGAGGTGTAGGGCCCACCCTCAGTATTCCCACAAAATAACATGTCCCTGCCCATTGCAGAGGGGTTAAAAGGTCCCTTTCAACCCAAACTATTCTCTGATTCTATGATTCCAGTTATATGCAGCACACAAAGCCTGCAGATGGATACAAAATACATATCCATGTGAGAGAACTTGGAGAAGGGCCTTTGCATGTCAAAAGGCAGGAAAACTGAATTATTGTGTCTCGCAGTACCTCCTGTGCTCTCACAGCTTCTCAGGGATTTGGGGAGCAGTTGAGAAGCTCCAACTGTTGCAGAGAAGCAAGAGGAGGAGGAGGTGAACGAGGAGGAGGAGGAGGAGGAAAGGCAGCAGTACAGCAGCTGCTCTCTTTCAGTGCTCCTTTGGACACTTGCCTTTCGGCCAAGTCATTCAGCCCCCACATGCAATAGTCATAACTTTGCATAGTTTAGTTTTTATCTGTTATTTAGTCATGACCTGATGACAAAATCAGCAGCAGAATTCAAATCCTCCAGTAAGAGCATCAGTAGCTCTGAGATGTCTCCTGAGACACAATTTACAAATCCTTCCCACTTCTTAGGCATCAGCTGCAAAGTTTGCATACAGATCCAGGGTTATTTAGATCCAAGAGCTTGAATCCATTTCTAATATTTGCAGTTTGAAGCCCCATGCATGTGCCAACTTCCCTTTCCCAATTTGTAACGTGCTACTGGAATAGATGAACCAAGGGAAGACCTGAGGTTTCAGGTCTGGGGCTCAGGTGAAGCAAGTGGCTGTCCTTGTCACTGATGTGTCTCTGACAGGGACAAATAGTTTAAATCATTTTTTCTATATCCTAGGCCACTATAAGAAAAAATGTTCTTAAGAACACAGGACATTTAGGGTACAATGACTGGAGTCTTACAAATAGTCTCCACAACTATGAAGGTCTTCTAGACATGATGGATTTCAAAAGCATAAAGACTCCTAAATACTTTGATAGCTTTGGAGGTGAGAACTTGCATATATGTGCAGATTTCTTCAGCAGTGTATTTACACTGCTGAAGTTGCCCCCTTCACTGGAGGACAGCAGAGAGGCAGCACATTGTCCTGGCCATCCACAGTGGTGGAATGGTTTGCAGAGGCCATGAAGCTTGCATTAAAGCCCTTGCTTTATGCTTTGCCACCACAATTGGATGTCCAGAGAAGTTGTGGAGCCTCAGCCTCAGGAGACATTCTAAACCTCACAGGAGATGGCCCTGAATCACGTGCTGTAACTGGCCTTGATTTGAGCAGGGGTTTGGACTAGATGATCTCCAGACATCCCTTCCAACCTCAGCTCCTCGATGACTTTGTGATAGACACTTCCACACACATATATTTACATCATAGACATATACACATATATGCAACCCCTCAGTGCTTGAACACATAGCTGAGTTGCAGAAGCTCAATGAATTACCATTCATCAGCTGATGCCAATGAAGCTTACACACTCATCTGCAGAATCTTCACATGCAACACAGTGTAAACCTCTTTTATTGAGGTCTAAGATCAGTCACTTTACTTCTCAGCTGATGGGTTGAAAGGTACTCCAGCAGCCTCTGCTCCAGAGATGGGCTGGAAGGGCAAACCTGGCCAGGAGCAGCACAGTCACCACGGCTCAGCTGCATTAACAAGCTGGCAGTGATGGGCTGGGTTGTCACTAGCTGACCAGGCTCTGAGCCTTGCATGCGATCTGTGTTCATTGGAGCTATGAGGAGAGGAGGTGAAGGTTTGTTTAACTAGACCTGATATAGATTCAAACCCATGTAAGGAAACAAGATATGGGCCTGTTCTGTCCCTTGCTGGAGCTGCTGGAGCATGTTTCACCAGTACTTCTTGCGATGCTTCTCCCTAGGCCTTTATGTGACAAATTATCTATAAAACCCTGATAAATAAATAAAACTTTTTAAGATATTTTTTAAAAGTTCAAGAAATACTGCAGTATGTACAAAATACTGCTGCTTATGGTAAAAGCTCCTAATCTGGATTGGCTGCTGATTTTAAGCAAAACAGGAAACAGCTCTTCAAGAAGGTTGCTCTGTAGCAGTGTGATTATCTGGGAGCCAGACTTGTCACTGAGCTCCATCTGCTTTGTATCACACTGAGACTCAAGCCCAGACCTGGACATCACCAAAACTGCAGAGTAGCTGGAGTGGATGGGTAAGGCTGGGCCAACAAGCCCATCAGTTTTCAAGAGTTTTACACATTTGAATGTGGTGTTCTTACAGCTGCATTTCGGACACCACAGCAACAGCCTCCTGAATGCCATATTGGCTGAGCTGTGGGATGGTACAGTGGCTGGCCTGACCTCTCAGAGGAGGAAGTTTTCTGCTTACAGGATAGTGAAAGGAGACTCTAAGATGGGGCTTCTGTCCTCAACCAGGAGCCATATGCCCTCTCCTACTGCTTGGCTCCCCATGAAGGCAAAATTCACTTCATCCCTGACCACTATTAGTCTGTCCTAGGGATCAGAAGATCTCTGAGGACAGTATATCTATTGCCAGGCTCATACAGTGCCAAGACCCCACAGAATTTGTACTGCAAAAGCAAAGGAAGGTGCTAGCTAGGAACTTGACCAATATTGCCTGCCTCTAACAAGAAATTTTGCTGGTGCTGTCTGCTGAAAGCCTGTACACATAACCTTCTAGGAGTAGACGTTTAGTCAATACACTTGGTGTGGAAAGCAAAATGTAGGTAGGAGCAAGGGATGAAAGCTCTCTTAATCATTGTCATTGATTTTCTGAAATGGCTCCATGTCTGTTCATAAGAAGGATGCAGTGACATTCTGTGTTTATTCAGTGTCTGCTCTGGGTGGGAGGAGGTGGCCATGCCAATTAAAAAGTTTAATTAAAGCCGCAACCTTTCTGTTCCAGAGATGGCAGCCTGTCATCTGCCAATTTATTTCCATGAATAAATCATTAAAGCTGGAGCTGCTGAGGACTTATTCAAACAGCTCATGTTTGCAGTGCATCTTCCCTGCTTGCTGGAAATCATTGCAGGTGCAATATCAAGGCCTTAAGGTGAAACTCAGGAATACAAGCCTAAATAGATCAGAATTACATCTGTGATGTTTTACTGCAGTTTTGGAATCTCCCACAGCAGGGATGTGCTGTTATAGTCCATAGCAAGATTAATATAACTGCGTTTCATAGACATGTCACACCCAATAAATCTTCAGGAGCACCCAGTTCCATTTTCTGTCTTGCTGCTCACTGTGGCTCTTACCTCTGCGGATCATGTTGCTGTATCAGAGTGAAGAGGTGCCTATCACCTCTGAGCCATGGCTGCCTGCCTGCCCAGCTGCCTGGGATGCACCAAGTTCCTCAGAGATCAAACTCAGATGGTCCTATGAGAGAGAAAGTAGAAATGACAGCTTATGACCTTGTTTTTACTACCTCATAAATTACTTTGTGTTCAGATGAGTAAGTTCAACTCTGAGTTCAGACTGCTTTGAACTACCTCTGGATATTACTTCACATGATCCACATGACTCCTCTCACAGTTGGTAGAGGAACACTAATCTGCAAATTAAAGTGTTACTCTTTAGATGCAGGGAGGTGAACCCATGAGCCATAAAAAAAATCCTCATTTGTTAGAGATTTGTTATCTCTTGATGGCTACTCTACTGCTTTCCAAAGTAATTGAGTCATCTGTGCTGAAAGACAAGGCTCTTTCGTCTGGACCAGGTGAGACCTGAGTCAGTGTTTGGGTGTTGCTTATCATCTCTGTGGGTTCCTCCAAGCAATCTGTTTCCTTCACTAACAGGAAGGAAGGTCCATAGCTCTTCCAAACCAGCCTACAGATGAGGAGAGACTGGCATTAAATGGGGAGCAATGACACAAGAAGTAAAGATGATCTGCTTCCAGGCCAATCTGGCTTTGTGGGGATTTGCCATAAGCAAATGAGGCAGATACATCACCACTCCAGTGCTGTTGGCTTTTCAGCCTGCTGAATGTCTGCTGCACTCTGCAGATGAAGAAAACCAGTCATTTTGTGGAATTGAATAGACCCCAGCCCCCTAAAATGTTAGTCCAAAGAAATTTACCATGCTTGTAGATGCAGGTAAGACCAACCCCAATGGTTTGTGCCAGTATGGATTTGTGCACATACATGTCTGTGCATACAAGTATCCACACTGCATAATACATTAGGAGTCAACATTCAGTAATGTGGAAGTTAGCTTAGTCATTTCATTGGGAGTGATGTTAAAGAAATATTTTAACATTAGAATTATTAAAACTTTAAATCCTTAGGAAAATCAAGTTGGAGGCTGGGAGGGATGTCCACTTTGGCATGACAGAAAGAACCAAACAGGTGAGGTTTTCAAAGCTAATTTTGGTCAGCAACTACATGACTCCCCAAAAAAATAAGTGAAAAGTTATATGGCTGAATCTTCTGGTCTGTTCCTGTTTTTCTCCTTTACAACCGTGTCTGGATCCTTGAGCCTGCTTTGAAAAATTGATCCAAGCATCCAGGCTCTTCAGAGAACAGCAGAAAGGCTCTGTGTTAGAGGCTGTGTAACACCAGGGTTGGAGAGCCAAAATTCAAGCTGTTTCAAGCAGGTACAACTGGAAGCAGTGAGGTGAAACTGAAAAAGAGAAGCTGCAGATTAAATGTCAGAGCTGCTTTTTCCAAAGCCAAGGTCTATTAGCCTGGGGGACAACATCCAAAGAGAGTTACGGAATTCCCATTAGTTGGCCCTTTTGAAAGCTTTGCTATACCAATAACACTCAATAATACATTTTTTTGGAACAAACTTATGCTGGCAGAGAATCAGGAAGTGAATTAATAGATCCTTTTTGGCTCTGATTTTTATAACTGCTTGCATTAAATCCTAATACAAGAGGTTATCTTTATAGCAGGCAATGAAAGGTTTTTCCTGTAGATCACTACCTGAAAACTACATGCTGCACATCTTCAAAGTACAGGACATTTTATAATTTCATTTTATTTCAAGTGGCTGGAGTACCCTATAGCCAGCTTCAAGTTAATATTTTACCAAGAATCAATGGCATAATTAAAATTTATGGATGTCCCTCATCAACAGTTCCATGTGACCAAGTTTACAACATGGTCGTACTTGGATAAATCATTTAGTATTTATGGATGGCTCATAAAAAGTCATGAGGAGGACTTATCCACAAGGGATGATGGAGTAATTACATACTGGTATGGTTTTAAACATAAATGTAATTTGTTGTTAGTGCTGTGAACTGAAACATGCTTGACTTAAAGGGACAGTGCTATGTCAATAAAAACCTCATGATATGGCCTAGTGTGTGGGGTAGCCAGTCTCACATCTCACCTTCAGAAGGTTCACATTCCCTCTCAGCTCTAGTGGTACAAAATGTCACCATGTGTAGAAAGCCCTAATTGTTAGAACTGTTCTGGAATGGTTTCTTTGTCCCAGTGGAAAATGCCAGTGGACATGGATCTCAGATTTAAGCGCCAACAGCTGGCTGTTTTCCCCTCTGGAAGGCTGGTTGCCTCTGAGCAAACCTGACTACTCATGGGTAATACCAGGACTCTCTGGTCAACCGTCTTCAATCCCACAGCTAACTTTGGGATCTTTTTCTGAGTCAGTCAGAGAGGAAGGATGTGTTTTGTCACACCTTTCCCAGGAGGCTGGGCCCTCCTTTCCCCAGCTCATTTCCTGGTGTTGAGTAGCATACACCTTAACCTGGCTTAACCAGGTGAGAACTACATGGGATGGAGAAAATCCACACTACACCCACCCACACCAAAGTATATCCTCCAAAGAGAGACAGCTTTCATTGCAACTATCCCTGCCAGTGCCTGGAAAAGCAGGTGGATTTGAGGAATGCAGTTGCTTTGCCAATGCTGGCATTTGTAAAAGAGTGGGACATACTCCCCAGGGGGCACCAATGCCCAAGGAGGTGTGTGGGCTGATTTCCTACCTCAGCTTCCCTCTCTACATGGGAAAACTTGTGTCCCAACCAAAGGCACAAGTTTGACAGGGTGGGGGGAAACAGACTAAAGTTCCACCAGAAGAAGTTTAGATATATGAGGAAAAAATTTCATCCCTGAAGGAATGGTTGAGTCTTGGAACAGGCTGTCCAGGACAGTGGTAAAATCATCCCTGAAAGTGTTCAAAAGGGAGGTGTGTGGGTGTGTGGGTGTGTGGGTGTATGTGTATGTGGCTGTAGCACTTGGGGATATGGTTTGGTGAACATGGTGATGCTGGGCTAATGGTCAGACCCTATGATCTTAGAGACCTTTTCCAAACTTAGCAATTCTGTGATTCTATGACTCAAAATGCAGACTTAGTGCAGCTGGACATTGCACCTCGTTTTCCAGCCCAGCTTCCCAGGTATTTTACCAAGGACTATCCTGCAGCACAGGCAGATGCAGTCTTTGATTCCCAGGAGAAATAATCATCCTGCCATGTAATTGTAGAGCAGCAGCTTATTCTTGATTAATAGCAGTATAAATGAATTCTGATAAATCAATGAGGAGAAATTAAAGATGAGCAAGCTGAACAACACTGACACAACTCATTGTCTTCTACTGATACAAATACTGTGTGAATCCTGCAAGGCTTTTCTCCATGTTACTCCTACTGCTTTATGATTGCTTCCCTTAAAAATAAGTTCAGGTCTGATAAATAACAGTTTTGATATCTGCCTGTATTCTGATGAGTGTCTTTCTTAAGACACAAGTAAATGAAGATTTTCTCTCTGCTTAATATGCAACCCTAACTCCTTTTGCTCACAGTGTAAGGATTTTCATGGGGTCACGCTGGCCAAACTGTAATTACAAAGGATTGCAAAACAGGGAGAAGATTATGTTGCTGGTCTTGCAGCAGTTGAGGAGACAAAGAAAGAAACAGGTCGAAATGGAAAAAGCAGGGAGGAGGGAATTAAAGGATGAATAATTAATATTATAATTTGCTACACTGGGGTAGTCATCTCAATTAATAAAACCGATAATGCAGAAACATCATTTAACAAATTCCTTGTAAACCTGCTGTGCTCCTTTCCTATCTATTTTTGGGGGAGAGGGGCTGTGGTTGTTGGCCAAAGCATAAACTGAATACTTGCCAATTTCATGGTATTGAAAGTGGACAATGCTGTCAGGGAGCAGGTTTGAAACATCAAGTCCTTCAATTTTTTGAACAAAAAGCATAAAAATGACTGAGCTGTGCAGCCAAGATCTGGGTTTTGAAAAGAAAGAGTGCCTTGGAGGTCAGAAGGAGCAGGCATAGGATACTGGGGCTGAACAGGTCTGATCTCCATCCGCAGAGGCTGAGTAGAACACTGTTTCCTCTGCAGGCTCCAGCCACTGACAGAAAACAGTCTGAGAAAATATGGTCATATTTGGGCTACTTGGGACATACCTTGGAAGCACTAGCAGGCCTTATGTTACAAGTGTAAATAATATCATCAATATTCCAGCATTTTTCGTTATTGTGAGGCTTCCTCTCTTTGGGAAAGATACTCATTCCAGGTATTTGTACTCCAATAAGACAGCTGTGTCCAGGGCCATGCTGGGCACTGCCTACATCAGCTGGCCAACAGCCTGCAGCCTTGCTATGGTGCACATCAGTCTTTTGAAAGCTACAGATAAACTCATTGTACGATTTATCTGAATTTATTTAAGCACAAAATAACCTGTCACAATGAGTTTGAGTTTTCACTGACCTTCGCCTGATACGCAGCTCCAAACCTGGCAGTATGTCAGTATATTTAAATCTGGAGTGTAAACACAACCAGCCTTGCTGTGCTTCCCTTCCAAAAGACTGTTTAGGTTTCAGAAACCAGCCATGAGCTGAAAGAATTTGTTCAACGAACTCATTGTGCTCCCTTCCTAACTGCTGCTAATCTGCTCAGAGGAAAGGTGCTTTTTTTCCCTGTGTGCTGGAGGTTGCTATATCAAGGCTCAAAGCTGCCTGCAGGGAAAACAATGACTTATGAGCTGAAATACACTGAAAGTGGCATTTTGCCAAACAAAATGCATTGCTACTGTCATGCCAGGGACCCTCTCACTTTGCACGTATATAAGCATCCAGGAAGGACTTAATTACAAAGAAGCTCATATTCTTTTGGGGATGTTGAAAGTGTTCTTGGCTGGGTTTTTTTTGTTAACGTCCTCATGAAACTGAATCTTCCCTGGCAGCTTTAAAGCACAGGGCTAGTGGCTTTTCTTTCTGTCCCACAAATTCAGTTCAATCTCCAGATATTTCTTGTTCATTTGGAAACATGTTGAGATGGCAATCTGTTTCCAAGGACAACCAGCTCCCCAGTGGCAGATTTACAGGCTCCTCAAAACAACTATGCTCGGTTTCACAAAACACTGAGTATGAGAGGGGGAAATGGAAGCCCATAAGGAACCTAAAATCCCCACATTTTAATTTCTCTATCTTTTTTTAGCAAAGGCAAGGACAGAGTAGTCATGGATCTGGGGCTTCCCTCATATCACTGAGCTTGGGCTCTCAGCCAGGTGCTTGAGTGTTTCTTAAAGATGGCACAGCAAGATTTGTCCCAGCACTGCTCACTCTTGACACCTCAGCCCTTGACCAGGATCCCTCAAAACACTGTTTTTGCCACAGTATTATTTGGATAGTGTATCACATCAGTAGTATGTTGCTGGTGAAGTTGGAAAAGATGGTGGTGGCTCAACCTCTTCCATGCAGTGGTACCTCACCCAAGTTCTGATAGCAAGGAAATGGTAACTCTCACTTGACTGATTGCTTGGTGGCTTGAAGTGGGGAGTGATGTTGGTAGCCACTGAAGAACCAAGCATATTATTTCCCTGCTGACAGGATGGACTCACTCCAGACTGCTTCTCTGCTGATTCGGTATTTAGGCCTTCCTCTTCAGCCATCTTCTTCAGCACTGCCAGACAGGAAACAGCCCTGTGAGAGGAGCCTGCTGAGCCACCTCGCAGGGCTGTGGGAACTTGTGAACATGGAACACCCCGGATAGAAAGGGGAATCTGTTCCCTCATCTGATATCCATTTGGAGGGAAGGTCTATGGAGAAAAGGATCATTTTCAGTTTTGTGATTTTTTTTAAGATTTTAAAAGAAAAAGGCTGATCAAAATAGCCTGCAGCAATAGTTAGTGAAACACTTGCTTGAACCATGGCATTTCCAGAGTAATCTTTGCTCTGAATAGCAGAAGCAGAGACCTGAAGAAAATCTCTAATTTTCTGAGTGAAGTGTATTCATTCAGGAGTGACAGACACAAAGCCAACTGTGAAGCTACAACTCTGTATTTCACCACCACTAATATCCTTCCACTAAAATCTTCAATTTCAAAAACCTGATGTGCAATGGTTGAAAAACGGGAGTTGAAAAATTCTCAAGCAGTTCCATTTTGGATCTTTTCTGTTCCAAACATTGGGATACTGTGATAAACTTGAAGCCTCTTGGTATCATTTCTAATGTCGTAGACACCTCTGGTTTAGAACAAAAAGCATTCCTGGAGATTAAATAGCTGCACTTTGTCAATATTTTGGAGTTTCCACTCAGTGAATACAAGGATTAGTTCAATGATCCAGCCAGCTCAGTTCATTGCCAATAAGAACATTATAAATACAATACCAACAAGACATTTTTATTTCAACTTTTGACCTCAAGGTAGCAACTGCAGTAAAGCATGAATACAACTGGACATGGTTTGTAATGGAGGCCTGAGTTATTTTCCAGCTTAATGGCAGCTGATATATGTGTGTTTGCAATATCTCTTGTGGGAATGCATTAAGCAGAAGAGTTAACTAGAGTAAACTGATGATAATGCCTGGGGCTTCCTCCGGGGAGAGCCCTAGAAATGGGCTGGGTAAACAGCACACAGACTGCAGACACTGTGGCATGTTTGCTGAGGGGACCTTCAGCAGTGCACAAACAGCCTGGGGAAACTGGGCTCTCCTGAATCAACAGGCCCTTACTCCAGCCAAATGTGAAATTGTTTCTCCTGGATGAGATAAAGGCACTGGCAGAAATGATGAGTTATTAGGTTAGTCGTCAGCACCAGCTTTGCAAATGCAGCCGAATTCCAGCTGACTCCAGTTAGCCTGGGAAGACTGCACACAGCAGGTAAATGAGGTAAAGAGTTGATGAGTCAGGAAAGTATTCTTCATACCTTTTTGAAGAGGTCAAATATGCAGTTTTCACAAGCGGGTCATTCCATTGTACTTTGCCATGTACAGGCATTTTCATCAGTTTATTTCTACCTGACCTTTGTTTTCTTTTATATATTGAAAAGTCTTAAATCTTGGTCTCATTGTGTCTGGAACATAAAGGTCATGTTAACCATTTTCTACCAGGAGAACCTGGGAATAAGCCAGAGAAGCTTCTTGCGGGTGGGCAGGATGGATGTTTGACACATCTTCATGGGATTCCTGGTTTGCACAAACATTATCACAGGTCTCAGCTAAGACCAAGGTTCACAAAGATTTATACATACCTTAAAGCTTTGTACACCTATATGTAGTAAGAAATCACATGGTCTCAAAAGAGCTTTGGCCCAAGTCTTCTACATTATTTGGATACTCAGTTCTTGAGTTACATACCAGAGAGATTTAAGGATCTCCCCTGAAGCCTCAGTAGATGATGCACAGTTTGACACGGGAATTATGGCTC
The DNA here is from genome assembly GCA_013399945.1 of Ploceus nigricollis. Taxonomy (NCBI): domain Eukaryota; kingdom Metazoa; phylum Chordata; class Aves; order Passeriformes; family Ploceidae; genus Ploceus; species Ploceus nigricollis. The sequence continues at coordinate 74,311 of VXBC01009448.1, forward strand.
AGTTTTGCAGCTTACAAGCTGATACAAAGGAATTCAATGGCTTAGGCAAGGTCAAGCAAGAAGTCTCCCCATCCCTGATCCACAAATCCAAAATATCAGTTGCTGAGTATGAGTAATGGATAGGGAAGGGAGATGTCAGAGACCAGTGTACGAGAATAGAACAAATGAGGATCTGATGTTGAGACTGAGGTGAAAGGAGAAATGGGCTGGGACAAAGGACATACAGGGAGTAGCTTGGATAGGATGGGAGCTCCTCAGAAGTGATAGAAGGGGTTTGTCTCCAGTCCTGAGCCTGCATCCATCAGAGTGCCTTGCACATACTCCAGAGCAGTGCAGACTTTGACTAAAGCCAGGCACATCTCAGTGGAGGGAGCCCTAGGTAATATAAACACACACCTTTGTGGTTGTGAGTTTCTTTAAGTTTTATTTATGTATATAAGTGTTTTTATTTTCAAGTTATATATTACTAATTTTATATTTCATTCTTTGTTTTATAGATTATACGTAAGCTTATGTATTTATTTACATAAACTTTCTTAAGGCAGAAGCAATTTTTTAAATAGAGGCAATTTACTGCTCTGTCCCTTCACACTGGATACCAGCTGAGCCATAGAACAGGTGGAGTAAATCCACCCCAAAGGGCAGGTGGATGGAGCTGAGCTTTTCCTGCACAGACCTGTGATAAGTGTAATCAGCTGGAGCTGACACTGCTTAATCTGGGCTGGCAGGAAGGCCATTTAGCAGCGTGCCCTTGACATGAGTATCTCTCCTCTACAATTATCACAAAGCCCAGACTCACTGAGTTTCAGGGTGTGCAATGTAGTTCAGAAGAGGAATCTGAGCCTCTTGGCCTTTCCCTGTGGGAATATGCATGTGCAGAAGGGGGAAGATGGATATCACTCTGCTCGGAACATATATTATTGATCTTGAGCAGGCAGCTTTTCTGTGCTAGGTGGGGGCATGCAGAGCTAAGTAAAGAGGATTTCTTTTATTGTGGTTGTTGCTTTTGCATGGACGTTGCTCTGGCAAAAATATTGCTGTGGGTTTATAAATTATGTGTGTCCAAAATGAAGGACAGGTAAAACCTCCCTTTGTTCTCGTAGCAGTGTTTGCTACAGGAAGATGGATTGGCTGCTATTTTTGACATGAAAGATGAGGCCAGGATTTTCTCTTGTTATAATTGATCATGTAAGCAGACAATAGGAGAAGACACTTCTCCAGCAGCTCTGTATTCATGCTCTGCAGTGCTGCATTTGTTACTACCTGTAAGTAGACGCTCTGAGCTGTGCCTGAAGCTGTCTCCACAGCCTGTGCAGCCCTGTCTGCCCCCTCCCCGGGCTACCCAGGCCTTTGGCATGCAGAGGTTAAGTCCACCATTGTATCTCAGGGGTTATTTTTGTGCAGCCTGTTTATCTTCAGTCCCCAGGTCATTAATAAACATCCTTTTTCAAATACTCTAGACATCTGGAATATGGTTTGCTTGTCTTCTGAGACAATGATATCCTTTTAGGCTGGTAAGGGAAAGATGAAGACTAAAGCTCCCCTTCTTTGGAAAAACAGTCTACGTTTTCTTCTCTTCTACTCCAATTCATTCACTTGTCAGCTGGGATTGCAGGCTGCTGGAGCATTTAAGCAGGTATTTAACTGCCATGCACATGTACAGACCCACTGGTATCACCTCCCTGTCACCATCACTGCACAATGTTATATTTGCACCCTGAGCACAGGCAGAGCTATTTGGAAAAAAGCAACATCTGCTCCTTTTATACAAGACTAACTACTCATATACCTGCAGCAGGGCAGCAAACCTGGTAATTTTCAGCTCTTTTTACTTCATTTAATATTTGTTTAAAGAAGAATCCAGATTTTTTTTCTTATTTGTTTTAAAGAAAAATAGCCAACACAAGAAGTTCTTCAGATGAGAGCTAGGAAAATGCAGGCAGGTTTCATGGATCTGTTCTGCTTATGGGTGTCAGGTGCAGGGATATGGAAGAGCACTTTTTTTCCTCTCATGTTTTCCTTCTTTTTGAAAATGAACCAAATTCTAGAAGTGTCTTTTTCTATGTAATAACCAGAGAAGGATTTTACAGCTCCTAGTCCAGATGGAGCAGGCATCAAGATTTAGATTAAATGTACCCCTCCCCTTCTGGCCTTAAGTGTTGCTGTGCTGTAGCATCTACTGTGATTAGTGGGGTGGTGGGACAAGGCTCCAAGTGCTCCAAACCCTCTGTCATCCCTGGGAAACACAGCTCTGTCTGCTGACTGTCAGGCAAATCCCACACAGCTCAATGTACACAACTGTTCAGACCGGCCCCTCCTGATGGGTTCCACTTTGCAGGGGAGGTCACAAAACTAAACTTGGGTGGAAGATAGAGGAATACTAGCCCCAGGATTTGCAGCCAGACCTTGGGTCTTGGCCTTTCTTCTGTGACCTTGTTGAGACTGGAAACTCCTGTGATGGGAACTCTGTGTCTGCAACCAGCAAGTCATGATCACATCAGACATGGATTGAGCTGGTGTGGAGCTACTGTCAACATTGTGCCTCAATTTCTACCTATAGAAGCTTTTGCTTGAAACATTTTAATGAGGCCTTTCTGGGCTTGTAGCAACCTCCAAAGCTAACTGTTTATGACCAGCAACTAACAGAGCATCTGCCTAATGATCATCTATTGATCATTCATTAACCTCTGGTAAATACAAAGATTGAAACCTCTCATTTGCATGCTCTGCAGATGTCTGCCATTGTTCCATAATGCCATTCACATGTTTTGCAAAATTAATAAGCTTTTTGGGCCACCCTCCATCCCCTTAGGCCAGGAGTGAAAGGAGAAAAGCCCCTTTGTGAGCCATCTCCAACCGAACCCTCCTGGCACAGCGTGGCCTCAGAGGAGCGGTGTTTTATAGACTTCAGTGCCTGCTTTTCATCACTCCTCTTTGAGAAGACACTCTCTCCCAGAGAAGTAAGGCAGGAAAATTGTGCCTGGAGCTGGAGTGGGGTTAGGGGTCAGCAGGCATCCCCGCGTGACTCAGGGCTGAGGAATGTGCAACCAGACCCTGCTCCTGCAAGGGCACAGTCCTCCCATGCACCACTCTCTGCTCAGCATCCATCCATCTCCTTCAGGATGAGCACTCTGGTCTCACCTTGGCTAACTGGAGCAGCTCCTGGGGCATGCTGCAGTCCAGAAATGGTTCCTAAGACTTTCCCAGTGTTATTCCCCAATGTGTGGAGCAAATAGAAGAGGCACTGGGTTTGGGTAGCCTCTTGGTCAGGTTCATACTCCCATCCCAGAACAAGTGATGGGTGATGAAGGCTGCAGATGTCTTTGTTGGAAAAGATGCCATCAGACCAGCTATTTCAACTGGGAACAGTCTATTATCAGTGGTTTGTAGCTCCAGACAGTCATCCTGGTCTCTCATCCCTTCCAGTCTCACTGACAGAGGCTTCTGCCACCTCAGTTTCACCAGATTAATTTACCCAGCTGTGTAAAATGACCCAAGTTTAAGTAACCCTGTTGACCTTCTAGAGAAGGGCTGCTCTGTGTTCCCTGCAGAGAAGAAATTCCTGGAGATAATGATGTAAGCTTTGGCTGGTCAGAAATATGGTCTTTCTTTCCACAGCTTTTTGCCAGATCACATATTTTTTTACTGTCTCAAAACCAGAGAAATATTAGTGAATATTATTTGCTGATAATGCCATAGGGGTTGGCTAGCTCTCTTACTCTATAGGAACTCTTTGTGGCAAATGCTCACACCAATTGCTAACATTAACTCAAGCAGCATGATAGATGATGTAAAAGGAAGTTTTATTACCTTTGATTCTCAGAGATGCCTCAAAACACCCAGGCTCACCCAAGGCCTCTTTCAAGCTGCACTGTGAAGCAGAGGCTGGTTGAAACACAGAGCCTGTAGCAGCAGCTGTATGTGCAGGACCAGCTGTGGCTCTCAAGGTGGGAATGGAGGGAGGCTGGCAGTGCATCACTGATCACAGAGGGAAGGCAGCTGGTGAGATTTGGAGAGTTGAGGATTGTGATATGTCCCTTTTTTGTCTGCCATGTTGGTGCCCCTTGAAAAATGTGCATATAAACCCAGATCATGTTTGCACTGGGATTATCCCAAACTAAAATGATCTATATACAATCAGTAGGGTTTTTGTGCCAAAATGCCCACACAACCACAACATGCCTGGCTGGTGCTCCTCACAGCCTCAAGATGCTTTGAGATGCTGCAGTAAATTCCCCATGGGCTGCGTGTCCTGTGGTGGATCCTGTGCTTGGAGTTCATGTGAGGCACATGGGTGCAGCACAGCCTCCTCTTCTCCCCCCTCCTGCTCTGGGTCTGCATCCCTCCTTCAGAGCCTCACTCTCCTGTCAGGTCTTCTGCTGATTCCATCTTCCCCTGTACAGACACATCACATGCAAGAGGTGCATTTTCAGCCTGGCTGCAGTGCTTGTGAACTGCAACTGCTTCCCAGCTGGAAAAGGGATTACAAGGAACAACTCTCATTTTCTGTGTATACCTGTAGAGATCTATATCCCCCTATTTGAATAGAAGAGACAGCTCCACCCCCTCTGTGGGACTAGAAAACTTTTCATTGTTTCTATTATGTTTCATCTGCCGTGAGCTTGGCTTGCCCAGGATTTATCTCAGCTCATAATATGTTTACAGTGAGAAAACTCCTGACGTGCTATTTTCCAACTATATAGGTAGGATAGATCACTCTAGAGATGGCAAATGAAGTGCAGGATCTCAATAAACAGGATGCATTTCTGTGGCATCTGAATAAGAAAAGCCCTTTTGTGAATGATGCATTTGGCTTTAGAGTTCCAAAATCCTGCAGACATCATGGATCAAGGTTTACATGTTTATTTGCTGGTGACTGCTCAGGTACATGTAGAGGAGACAAGTTTTCACTGGCTTGTTAGGGGAGAAAGTCTCCTCTGTACAGAAATGAATCATCAAGGCAGACAGCTTATGGTCTTTTGGGAGTCTGCATGGCTTTGAGTTTTAGGGGAAAACATAACGTGATTCCCTAGAGAAATCAATACCCAGTCCCTTTCAGATCTTTGACTGAGGTCTTGACCATTTGCAGTCCTTAAATATTGCAGGACGCCCCTCTCAAGAACTGCACCATTAATTAAAGTCTCATTCCCATTTCAGCTTTGCATTCCGGTGCTGTCCCTGGGCTCTGCATTCCTGCTTGGAGCAGCTCTGCAGCACAGCCATGCCCTGCGAAGGTGCCACAGCACACCCAGAAATACCCGTGCTGCATCTCACTGTTGCAGAGAAATGACTTTCTGTGACAAAGTTTCACAGGTTAATATCATCAGAGAAAACCAGCCTGAAAGAGAATTTCAGAGGTCACTATGCAGATCCCTTGCCCCAAGACAAGTTTGACAGTACTGAAACTAATCCTGGCAGGTGCTTCTCTAATCTGTCCTCAAAAGAAAAAAAATACTGGTGTGAAGATTTCACAGCTTCCCTTGGGCATCCAACTCCTTGCTTCAATATTTTAGGTTGAGAAAGTTTTTCGTAATTTCTAACTGAAGTTTTTGCTGTAGTTAAAATCCATAATCTCTGACCCCTTTCCAGGCACAGATGGATTATTCCCTTCCTTTCTAAGGGCATTTTTGCCTTGTTTCAATTTATCTTTCCCTGGCAGTCACCTGTTGCCCAGACTGATGTTCCTCAAGTCCTTTGAATCCACAAATCTTATCTTCTGGACCTGAAATCATTCATGCTGCTCCCCTCTGAAGCTCTTCCAGCTTCTCCTTCTGCAAGTGCAGTGACCAAACTGCATATTAGGCCCCAGCTAAGTCCTGATAAATGGCAATGCTCCCTCCACCTGTCATGAGGATCAGTCCTTGAAGAACAAGGTGACCGAGGGATGAGACCGTGCAGAGCTGTCACCACCATCAAGAAGCAGCACACATCCTGCACACTCACCAGTGCTGCAGGTGTGAATAAATACCCTCAGCGTGTGAGTCACAAACACAGTGGCTGTGAGGAGCTGTTGGCTGATGCTGCTGGCACATCCCTCACCTTGCTCGTTAGCTGTTCAGAGCTAACAAATTAAAATGAGCACTGAGGCATCAGAGATTGTGCCTAAGCCATGGGAAGCCAGGATTTAGGAGGCTTTTATCATTTTTGCAGAAATTGTATTGATCTGTGGCTGCGTGGGCATGGAAGATTCTGAACAGCTCACTTTACAATGTTCTTTCATATTCCTTAAGAGTAAGCCATGCTCTCATGCCCAGCACCAGGCTGAGAAACACAGACTGGTCCTTGTGAGCCCTGAAAAGTCACTCTGCCTGTCTGCCTTGGTACTCCCAAGAGCCTCAAAGCAAAGGAGCTATTATTCACTAGCACTGCCTAATGAAGAGAAGCCTATGTAGCATTGACTAATGCTATCACGAAGATGGTTCATGCCAGTGGAATGTAAAAGTAAAAATATGTGCACCAAGCCAGTTCAGTGAACAGATCCACCAGAAGACAACTTTTGTTTCTTTTCCCATGAGATCAGATCTGTTTCTTGTACAACTGCATGAGCCCTAAAATGTCACAGGAAGCCTGATGGGAATGAGGGGGTGGAGCCTGGGCAAGCAAGGTGAGAATTGCCTGCCACTCTTTCATAATAACAGTAACTTAATGCTGACTAAGTTTTTGAGATTTGGATGATTCCCACCTAAAGCTCCTGCTGTCTCCTCTGAATCTCTTGCCATGTCATCTTGTGTAGAAAAATGGGGAGCACATTTCTACAAGGGACACAAGTGTCTCCCGCATTCCTTTAAGGAGTAGTGAACACCTGCAAAAACCCTGCTCTTCTGACACACAGGTGCATAGCAAAGCAGAATTCCTTTTTGTTTTCAAAGGATTTTAGGATACAAAAATGCTGGTAATTTCATTTATGTTAAAAAAAAATCAGTCCAATTTTGTAAAGCATGTGAAAAGCGAAAAAATAAAAATACCATGTCAAAAAATGCACATATTTTTGTAGGTGCCTTATTTCAATAATGAAACAGTCAAGGCCTCAGAGTAGGCAAAATTCTCTTTTAAGGACCTCAATGCTTATGTATTTAAAAACAAAAGAACCCTCACAATTGTGCTTCTTGAACTTCAGTCTTGACTACACTAGTGTAATTAATTTATTAAGCCATGAGAGAATTAATTGCATTAAAAGTACAGGCTCCATGCTGTCTGACTATACAGTAATTGCCATTTCATTCGACTGTGTTATGGACATTTTCTTCCTAAATTTTTACCTAAGAAGGTAATGTAGCCCCACCAAAAAAAAAAAAAAAAAAAAAAAAAAAAAAAAAGCATACTTTTGGTGGAGTGCATCAGGTGGGTATCAGGAAGGTCAATTAAGTTTTTACTTTAAACAGCGACTGCCAATGATTTAAGTGCTGAAGCCCTTGAAGCGCTGACTCTGTGCTTAGGTTTCACATGATTCCCTTGGCTCTGCTGCCCTGAAAGTCTGGATGAGAGCCAGTGAGAGATGTTTCTCCTCCCAGTGCTTCAGCATGTGCTCCATCCAGGATCTCCATCCTCATCTGGACAGGATCCAGCCATCAACCACAGGGCAAAGGATGAATACTCAGTCACAGGGCTCATTTGAGGACTTTGGCATGATGATGTGTTGTGACATTAGCCACAGACTCTAAGAAGGGCAGATGCAACCCAAACTTGCCCAGAAGTGGGGAATTTTTAGATCCAGAACTTCAGCCTGCAACGCTGCCTTGCCCTAGGGCATCAAAACCCCACCAGGGCCTTGTGTTTTAGCTTCTGAGTTTCTGCAGCATCTAAGTGGGAGCTGGTCCAATGCTCTGTTCTTGGTGGAGTTAAGCAGATGGATGTGTAACTCCTGCTTTAGCCCCAAAGTCTGGGAGCCCTCCTGAAGCTCCAGGACCCTGGGGCTAAGGCAGGAGTTACACATCTATCTGCTTGGCTCCCTCAAGACATGGATGTCATAAGATTTCTCAAGCACCCTGAGCACTCAGCAATCAAATCCAAGAGCAGCTGCACTCCCTCCATGAAGAGCTGGCAGAGCTCAGCTCGGGACCAGCTCAGGTAACAGCACATGCAGAAGCACTTGTAGACCCAGCCTCTGTGCTCCAAGGACTAAAGTCCACACTGCATCACTCCAAGGGTGTGTCTTGAGTCACCTCTCACTGTCACCTATCCCTCTATCCCCTGTGATGCCAGGACCAGGAAAGCATCTTTTGCTAAATGGGAGCTATTTCAATTTCCAGAGACACTCCTGGAGTAACAATGAATAGCACTAAAATACTACTGCAGACAAGATTTTTTAAAATAGTCAGTTTAGGAGAAGCCAGTGAGGGAGAGGGGAGTTGTAGACAACGCCTGCTAAAACAATGACAGGTCTTGCTGACACTTCTTCAAGAGGAGATGCCCTGGCATGGCTCAAACCACAGCCCACTTTCCTTTAGGCACTATAGGGACATCTTGGCCTGTGACTCCAGCACTTGTTGAACAATTTAATGTGCTAATCTGCTTGTCCTAAAAGACCTGCTTGTGAGTGATTGAGAGATTGCCTTTTCTTCGAGTATGTCTGTCCTCTGAAGCCCAACCCATATGTACAGCAGGTAAACAAACGTTTAAAGGTGTTGAGAAGGTAAACACACCTTTAAAGGTGGTGTGCATTTCCCAGCAGAAACTGCCCCCAAACAATGTTTTTCCAATGACTCAGGAAAGAAGGCCATTAATTTCATGTCTCTAAAAATAATCCTGACCTCTGCGTGCTTCTGCTCACTGGCAGCTCTGTGTTTGCAGGGTGTGGTACCACGTGCCTCTCCACCAGCACTGGGTGTGCACAGGGCAAAGTGCTGCTCCTCTGCACCCAGCTGGCTCCAGTGTCCCACACCTCTGCCAGCCTTGGTCACAGCTTTTGTCTTTGCTGCCACTTCCCTGCACTTTCCTTCACAATAAATCAGACCTGGACTATGCAACTAATCTTGTGCAGGAGTGGCAGAAAGTGCAGTCATCCAAAGGGAACAATGGTCTATTCCAGCTGGAGAGCCCAAGCAGAGGGCTCAGGAAAATGTATGTTGCCTGAGCTACAGCAGCAACTGGATGTCAAAGGCCACTGAACCAAAAGATCTTCTGATCTTTCCCTTACTGTGGGTTGGGTTATTTTCTCCTCTCCTTTTCTTCCCTGATTGCTTCACTGTGTATTGCTGAGCAACATTCAGTCTTATGCTTGGACATTGCACAACAACATTCACGTGGCATGGTGTTGTCATCAAACTGCTGGGATTCTGTATTCAGGCAAAAGGATTTCTGGGATGCAGCAATACATATCACATCAGTAGTTATATATTCATCAAACTTCGCAAGTTGGCCTGGGATGTTTCTGGAGAGAAATGAGAATTTCTGATTTCAATGAGTGTATGTTTGTTTTGTTTTTTTTTTTCATTGAGAGCACTGGAATAACTTGTACTCTATCTTACTTTTTTAGTTTGGCCTAAGGTAAAACATTGAATTTCTGGCTGTTTGTCTTTTATTACTATCCAAAATTCAGATTAATTTAAAATCCTGCAATTTAGAATCCAACATATCTAAAAACATTGCTATGGTATCAGAGCATTTCATTTAATCACTGAGTGCTGTATTCATCTCACACAGCATTAGATGCCTACAGCAAGGTATCAATATCTTAGCCAAATTCTCTGCTCTCATTTTACAATGCACAGAGACAAATAGGTGTTTTCATGTCATGGTTCATCAGGTTTATTTCAGAACCCCATTTTTTGGTAGCCTGCTTAAAGCTCTCCACTGTCTGTAAGAGGATTCTTGGCAACTGGGGCTAGACTCAGCCATCTCCTTGCCATAGTCCAGCATCCTTGCAGATTCATTAATGTATCCTTCCCAGTTTCTAGCTTCTACTCCAGAAGGGTCTTCTGTAGGTCTTGTGGCATGTCTGGCCAGTCCTGTCTGGATATCTCAGACTTCCCAGAACTCCTCAAATGGCATGAGGATCCCAGGTTTCAACTGTGGTTACTCAGATCACACATTGGCCAGTTGAGTCTGATCACAACATCCAGATAGTCTCAATGCTTAAAAATTTGTTGTAGATGGTGGCACAGCTGTCACCTGCCAGCAATGATCTGCTTTGAGTCAGGATCATCATTAAATTTCATTTCTCCTTGGTCGCACAGTGCTTTATGGGAGTTACAGTTTATGAGACTGCACTTGAATTTGTCTGGCTTCAGCTTCCAGCCACTCTTTCTTGTCATGTCCTTCTCCATTAGATTTAAAAAGCTGTTTAACATTGTAGCCTTTTTATTGACTGTAACTTGAGTTGCCACTAAATCTTCTTTTCCTTTATAAATCAAACTGATCACTTTAAATCTTTCAACATATTTTTCCAGGTCTACAAAGTACTTTTTAATATTTCTTCTGAATATTACTCCATTTTGTTAACTCTTTCTAGAAATGCACATGCTAAGGTGCAGGTTTCCTTCTACCAGACACCTCAGAGGTACACACACATAAGTGAGTGCATCATTCCAAGCAGTTTTCAGACAGTGAGGTGAGACAGGCCTCTCTGGAGAGCAACACTTCTGGTTTGAACCTTTGGCTTTGAATTAAGTGAACCACCAGTGCCTGTAGGAGGCTGCATCAGTCACAAAGCACAGCGAGCCTGAGAGCACAGGGAGGTAGATGGGAAAAACATGGCAAGAAAAGTCTGCCAGGAAAGTGCCTCAAGATGCAGATCCCTCCCTCAGTCAGAGCCCACTGGGGAAATAATGGGAAATTCCAGTGGAGGTTGGACCCCCATTTTCACACATGGTCAGGGTAAACTGAGAGAGCTTCCACTGAGATGTGAGTCAGTGTCTCTAAAAGTGACAAAGGACAGTAAACCTGGATTTGGGGAGTGTTAGTACTAGATCAAAACATGTGATGGAGACCTGTTCTTTGCAAATTTTTTTGCAAAAAAGTGCAAAACATTTACAAGAATGTAAAATGCCAACAAGGCCCTAATGCATTCTGGCAGCTTTTTCTCACCCAAAGTTTGTTGATGTTTAACTTCAGCTGCCCATCTAAAGCTGCTTTGGGCCCTCTGGTTAACATGGTCCTGTGCTCAGAGGTACATCAGCTGCACACATGCTGATGCTGCCAGTCAGGAAACCAACCCAAAATTTCAGGAGGACAGGAGTGAATGGTGGGGGAGTCAGGCAGTGAGCAGGAGGAACCTGACCAACAGGCCATTTACAGTGCTTTGAGCCCAAGTTCCATGAACAGAAACAAACAGGAGCTGTGCCATTGCAGGCAGCACGTGTGGTGTGGAGTGGTTAGAGAGGTTCCCTTCCCTTCCCTTCCCTTCCCTTCCCTTTCCTTGGGAACCTTAC
>VXBC01009448.1:85729-140353 GCA_013399945.1 Ploceus nigricollis
TTCCCTTCCCTTCCCTTCCCTTCCCTTCCCTTCCCTTCCCTTCCCATGGGAGCATTACCAGCAAGGAGCACGGTGCCACTCCTGGGGGCCATCCTGCTGGCAGTGCCTGTGCTCAGAGCCCAGCCCCCGTGGTGATAAGGTGCACACAACATTAGCACTTTGGGGGCTGAACATTAAAATTTGTGGCTGATGCTGGTGATACAATGAGAGGATGATAATTTTGGTTTATGCCTGTTTTAGCTACAGACTCTCTGTCTGCCATCATGGAGGAAAATACCAATTACCCCCTGCAGGGAGGATAGATTACTTGATGCTGCATCAGTCACTACCACTGCTAGCAAGATAACACAAACTCATTTCCCAGAGGTCTCCAAACAGCTGTCAGAGAATAATGACTTTCAGTTGCTACTAGCCTGCACCAACTCTGAAGTGGTGACCTAGAGGCAAAAAGACTGAGTCACATTACAAATCCCTTCAGCTTTCAGATGTGCCTCAATTTGTTCTCTAACACCAAAAGATTTAATTAATATGGATTATCATTTTTCACAGCACTTCTCATTTGTGCAAAAATTGGTCTGGAGACCAATTTTCAAGAACTCCTTGTCTTTAGGAATTTTGCCTGTGATATATATGAGCACTCTTCCTATCAATATTTTTTATTCTGTTTTAAAGCTTCAGGAATAAAATCTAACCACTCAAAACAAAAGTAAGCTTCCTTAATTGAAAAAACAGTATTTTTACATGGAAGGGAAGGCATATAGATAAAATTACTCAGTAATGTATTATCAAAGAACAAGACTTCATACTAAAAAGAAGCAGTTGTAATGACATGTCAGGATTTCTAGATTCCCCTCAGATTCTCACATCCCATTTCTGCTACTTTTTATGTTGCAATTGAACTGAAACATCAATTCCTTGGGTTTGAGTTTTATTTTTCATTTCTGTTTGTCCTCTGTGTCTGGGGTCAGACTTGCTTCTCATTTATGCTGCTGTATGGAGAAGTCTCTCTGAAACTGCTGAGACAAAGAGGAAAAAAAAAAAAAAAAAGTGAAGAATCAGGTGTCCCAGCTGCATGAAATTAACTCAGGTGTTATTTCCCCAGCAGACAGACTCTGATCATGGCCATGCTATACTTGCACCACTAAAAGTGTGGCCAGAGTCTGATAGATTTAGCATACATAGTTCATACCTACAGCAATAGATCATAGTGACAGTGATATTTCTGTCTTGCAGACACAAGAGAGGGCTATTGAAAGATGAAAAATGAGAAATTTTGTTTCAAAATAATGAAACTGTTTACAAACAAGCAGTTTTTCCAGGGCAAAAAGTAAACCTAAACCAGTGTGCTTCCACCATGAAATCTAGACAAAATAAAGGATTAGATTTTTCCATTATATTAACAACTAGTGTTCCAACCAGACTGAGAATTTACAAAAGGATGCTCGTGCTTTTTGTGGGTGCAGTTGGCAACTGACTCTGGTGTGGATGAGGAGAGTCATGTGCTGATATCAAAGGAACAGCAAAAGTTCACTCAGGAAGCCCTTTGGGTTTAGCATTGCTTGATCTTGCAATTCTGTCTCCAGTGATTTTCATAATCACCAAATAAGAAGTGCAAACCTTAATCCTTCCAGCAGCACAAATCCACTAGAGGGAAATCAATTTAGAGAAATCTCTATGGAAGTAAATGAGCCATTCTCTTCCTGCATAGTTTGTGAAAGGAGCTGGAGGCACCGACCAAAAAATACCTTTCTGCTTCAGGAAGGATAAGAGAAAAGGTCAGAGCAGCCAAACATTAACCAGAAACCATAGTTCTGTTGCAGAAGAAACACCAACAGCCTCCAAGCAGCAACCAAATCATTCACAAGTACAGGCAATGAAGGCAGAAGAGGAGGACCTGAATATCCCCAAGACATTTGGTAGGATTTACTTCTATTCTTTGGCATGCCTACAACACAAAATTCTCTTCCTGGGCCAGCTACTGCAGCTTCCTCCTGTGGCCATCCACAGTGCTTTGACACCATCCCAGCTGCTTGTCCTCAGCATTATTCCAACCTGGGCCTCCCAGTGCTCTCCCAAAGGCCTGGTGGGCTCAGGGCAGGGCAGTAGCAGTCACTTGAGGGCTACCTCACTACTTCTGAGGGCAAGAGCATTTTGTGCCATTCTTTGCCCCTCACCTTCAGTGCCAAGGGATGATCCCTGACATTTTAGTTTTCTAGTGCAGACATAGCCTGAACATCTGCATCAGTGCCAGTCACTTTAGGGGTCCCCTTTGCAGCCAGGAGAAAGAAGTAGGCACTTTCAGAGTGTCATATCAGAGCTGTTGCAGACATTAGGATTAGGGGAAATGCATCCTGAACTGCCTGTATTTTTCCACTGACTATAAAAACACTCTAGACTCTTAGCTCACAGGCAGAAATTTACCGTGTGAACATCTGGAGTTGGTTGGGCAAATCCCACCTTTCCTGTCAAACATTCAAAAACTTTTCCCATAAAGACACCATGACTGAGACTGCACCTCTAGAACACTTGCAGACAAAGATACTTCCCCTTATTTGTTTACTAAATATTTCTAATAGAACTTTACTTATCTAATGAATAAAATAAGGACATATTAGGAAAGTGCATATTTAAATACAATGCTTAATTTAGAGCTAATGCAAAGCTAGTCAAATAAATGGAAATGTTTTTTTTGGTTAGCATAATGTGCTACAGAAAACGGTTGCAAATGTTACTCACTATTAAATAGAGCAAGTTCTCAAAAATGGTATTTGTAGGGCAGTCTCTGACAGACAGGTGACCTGCATCACCTGCAGCTTTTCCATTTGACGTGAAGCTGGAGTGACACAATAAAAACTGTCTGATCCTATATGAAACCTTCCCATAAAAAGGTAACTTATTAAAATTATATGAGCGTGATTGAATCAGTTCACTGAATTTTTAGCAGATCAGCATTTTGCATGTCTGACTGCAGTGATTCTTCAAACACATACCTACAACTTTTCTGTATTCCCTGGGATCTCCCATTGAAACTCTCAATGGTTCAATGAGGGGGAAAATAGACCCAAAACATTTTCAAAGTGCCTTCCTTAATCCCATTTAAAATATACAAAATGACACAAAATTTAGCCTGAAGTACAAATTTAAAACTTGAGTGCTGTAGATAACTGGGTTTCAATAGGTGTAACTCAGCTAATGCTGCCCTACATTTTATCACCTTCACAACTTTCCTCATCACAGTCAGCAGTTTAAGCATTCCTGTGGCTGAAGTCTGCTTTACATGCTGAGTATGGACATGATTCAGTGCTGATTCAGTGAATAATGGTGTTTTGCAACTTGAACCTTTCTCTGATGAATAATTTTCTGTAGGAGTCCTTTAGAGAGGTGAGCAGAGAGTACCACACTATGCAGCTCATGAACCAGCGTGGACTTGATTGCCTTGAGAACAGTGTGCCTCCATGAGGAATGGAGCTGGGAAGGGAGGCTCCCCTTGCTTCCAGTGGCCAGGAAGAGCGTGGTGTTGGTGACTGTGAACACCTTCTCCACTGGCACAACCCAGCTGCAGCTGGGCTTTGTGCTGGGACAGCCTGCCCTGTTTTGTGGGCCTACTCCAGCACAGGAGACTCGTCAGTGAGAGAGCCCCCAGCTCATGTTTTCCTGAGCATCAATGGCAGATGGAATAAATGTCTGGGCTCAGGGATGGCCTCACTGAGGCTCCAGTTAGATGGTGTTGGATTCCCCTCTGGCACCAGCAGTGACTGTGTATCTTGTTTTCTTTCCAAAGGCAGGAAATCTCCCACCTCAGGATTCTCTTGGACAGGATGGGTGATTCACTTTGTGCTCTGCTGCCCCTTCCTCAGGCTACAGCTGGGGAGTTTAAATAGAAAATTGTCTCAGACAGATTGAGCACTGGGGAAACCCTTTTATGACCCAGAATATGCTCTCCACACAGTATTTGTTTCACTGCCAGGGGCCCAGACTTCCTGAGCTCCATCTCCTCTTCCCAGCTGGGCCTCCGACTGCCTGACATCAACAGTGTTTCCTTGCATGCCTGGGATGCTTGAAATCGTTGGGGCTTAACCGGGAAACAGACAGGGTTCAGGGAAACAAGACCGAGATTCAGTTTTCTTTCTGATAGGAAGAATTTGCTGCTGGACACCACTTTGTTATGCACGAGCTTTGTTTACTCCCCATTTGCCAGAGCCCACTTGACCGCTCTGGCTGCTGCAGTCGCTGAAGCAGATGTTTCCTGCCCAGATCCTGCTCTGTAAGAACCGATGAGAGTAGAAGATACTGATTTAAAAATATGATTGCTTAATTTTGAGTTGTGTCTGGCAGCAAAAGGCCAAAGAGGTAGCAGCACAAATGCTGCCCAGTGGGTGTGAACACCACTGGTGTGGGCACAGAGCTGTTGTGTTCCCTGCAGCACCAAAAGTCCCCAGGCTTTTTGTCAAGCCTTGAGTGGGATCTGCTACTCAGAGTGAGGATCTGTCTTCTATGGTGCATTAGACAGATATTTTCCCTACATAGCTTACTGAAGCCAGGTCATTTGGACCATGTCTGATTTAGGGAATATATAGGACCAGGACACAAGCCTGGAGGCTTCCATATCAATAGAATATTAGCTCCGTTGCCAGCATGGTTTTTGTCCTCAGACCATCAAACACTCTCACAAGCAACTGCTGCACAGGGTATGAAATATGGACTATTCCCACCAGGCAGTTTCTCTGTGCCTACCCTACCTGAGGTGGCCTCATGATGTCCCACTCTGCATGACGGAGGGGAGAGCACCCCTGGCTGGAGAGAGGATCAGGGCTTGTGAACCTGCATAGGGAGCAGTTATGGCATCAGCCTGGGGAGGTGCTGGTGACAACTGACTTATGTCAGAGATGATCAACAACAGTGCTTTAGAAATGACAGAAGCAGATTGGAATTGGCACCCCGTTGGCTGTCATGTCCTGGGAGCAATTTGTCTGGCCAGCAGCGGGTGGGCAGAACACAGCCAGACAGGAGGTCTCAATTGCTCTTGCATTAGGAATATCTTCCATAAATGCAGATTTCTAACATAATAACATGCAGATGAAAACCAGTCTCTGGAGAGAAACAGACTGGCCTGGCTTCAGTTCTACATCCTGTGCAGGTTTAATGACTCCTGTAACTGCAACAATGAAAGCCCAGTTTTGGCCCTGGCAGCAGTGCTGCTGGGGAAAGGTCAAAGGACAAACACATGCAAAAAGCAGGCACTGATCCAGACCAGCAAATGGTCTGCAGTGATACTTCCATAAGAAGGTTTCTCAGAGCTAACTGAGACCGATGACTGGGTCAACACAGGTCTAGCAACAGCTCTCTCACTGGGGGGGGGTTTCCTGGAGCCTGATGGACCTTAGTTCCAGAGAAACACAGAGTGTGTAAAATGAGCTGCTATTTTCCTTTTCCAGCCAGAAAAGGCTGTAAAAAGAGGTCTATTCTCTTTAGACTAATTGAGCAAAATCCTCTACCTGTCACAGGTGCAGCAATACTCTTGCTCCCACACAGGTACCATTGACCCCTGCCTGCACACTTCAGAGGACAGTGAAACCAGCCTAAACTGCTTCTAGCAGTCTGAGAAACTTTCCTTCCACCCATAATTTCTGCTTTGCTCATAGCACCTGGCAGTAACACAGCAACAACTGTTTGGTCAAACCTGCCCAAACCTACATGTTTACTATCTTGATGGCCTTACCTCAGCTCCAGGAAGGATGCTCTGAACCCTAGTCCTCTGCCTCCACCTTGTCACCCTCCTAAGAAGGGAAGAGCAAGCAGCAGGTCAAATCTAATAGTGAGGAAAAGAAACATGCTTAAACAGCCTGGTTCTCTCATGCTGTCACCAGTAACGAAAAGAGAGGTGTGGGAAGCTTGCAGCACTTCTGTTAAGTAAGCAGGACAAAGCAGAGCAGATTTCTGTGTGGGAGCCACTTTTCTCTGCTTTGGAAATATTTTTAATGTGTCCTGCCTGATCCATGCCCTGATTTTCCTCCTGTTGCCTTTCTCCTTACTCTATCTCCCTTTTCCACTTTCCTCCTCCACCACTGGCGAAAGTGTTGTGGAACAGGCTGATATGTGTGGGTCTCTCATGGTTTGTTTTGTCTGAAGTGTCATCCTCCTTTTATCAGTCCATCACAGACATGTTGGCTCTGACTCATCAGCACAGACCCATCAGTCAGCCACAGTGCCTTGGGGACTCACACTCAGGTACTGCCAAGGAAGAATGAGCATTAGCTTGGTCAATCAGAATTTCAAAACAAACCATTGGGCAAGAGATGACCGAGACAATATTTTCCATGCAAGCAATGTTTTCCACTATTGGTTTCTCAGATAAAAAGCAGGAATTGCTTTCAAACAGATTGTAGGGCACAGGTCAACAAAAATGAGCTGTTTATAATTTCTGCTGTCAAAACAGTGTATGTACATAGATCTCGAACAGCCTTGTAATCCACGGTTATCTTTTCCATGTTTGTTTTCCAGCTGAGACCTTAAATAGCTTCTTAGATCATACCACAGTGCAGTGCACGTGTTCCAGGTCCTGAGTGCTCTCTTTGGTGATTGAACCCATGTCTCACCAAGCTACCACTCCTCACCAGCCACTGTATTACACATGGGGGTGTTTTACAAGCCCAGGGAAGAAAGTCTTGCCCAAGGCAACATTCAGTAGCATCTGCCTTCAAAGCATCATTGGTGATACTGGTACTAAGCCAAAGATACCTGTAGTAGGTCTAATGGGTCCCTATTACTAATTTATAAAGAAAAGGTGTATCTATTTGTAAAATCCATCCATGTTTTGGAAGGGTCATTTTACAGGGATAGTTGGCACAGCTCAGGTTTCATTTGTCTCAATGAGACCAGGGTGTTGTCCTGGGAGAGGTGGCCATACAAGAAGGACACTAACAGGGATCTTGGGACATCAGTCTGTAACTGTTCCATCTGCCACAGACTGCCACAGGCATGTCCCTTAATCTCCTTCCCTGAACCCTCCCAGCTCATAAATAAGTGTAACAATAGCATTATCACTTTCTACTTACCTTGTCTGTGTAGACTGCAGGCAGACTAATGCTGTGTATTTCCTCATGGCAAACACAAAAGGAGTGATGCATTAATGCCCTAGCAGAGGCCATAATGTAAGCAAATATGAATAACCTTGTGACCTGGGAAACTTGAGATATGCAAGTTTAGGCAGTCAGGCAGGGGATAGCAGCAACCCAGCCTGCAACAGCACTCCCCTCCTTAAAATGAAGCTCTCCCCCACACCTCCAGGTGCTCATGCTGATTCCTGTTTGATCTCATGCAGTTAATTTCCCATTCATCATTTCTTTTCTATCTTGATTGCAACTTCATTTAGGAAACCAAGCTTGATACAACTGTGAAATATATGAGGGCAACTTCTCTGATGGAATATACTGACTTTGCTGAATTGAAGCAGACTATACCTACATACACCAGACAAATCAATGGCCCCTAACCAACATCAACATGTATTAATTTCTGTACCAGGAATGCTAACAGCAAGTTTCGATGTGGTGAAAAGCAAATATTGATCTGTTTGCTTGAAAGTCAGATTAGGCTCTGTCTATAGGCAAATATTCCTCCTAGGAAGTAGAGGAAAGGTTGTTTCCCCTTCCCCCTTCTCAAAGGCAGCCAAATCAAATGAAAACAAAAATCTGTTTGATACCTAGTGAGTTTTTAATTAAGGAGGAACCAAACCTAAGGGAAACAGAAGCCCTGGGGAGCTGTCAAATGACTTCTGGTAGTTCTTGTGGCAGGAAGCCACAAAGGTTCATAAGGGCAGCCACCCATTAGTGCCTCTGCTCCTTCTGAATAGGGAGAAAGTCTTCCTGAGGGAAATAAGATCAAACCTCTTCATGAGCACGGGCAAAGGTACTCAAAAAAATCTGTCTGAGCACAAGCATTTTACATTTTAGTCTTCAGTTTGCACATCAGCTCTGCTGCTTCAAGGCAACCACTCCCAGCACTGACACGTCCTCCTGGTCTCCCTGTCACGTCTCACATGGAATGAAGACACAGAACCAGAGGATAAGGAGCCCTTCACTTGTCATCACCAGCATTTCTGTCTGTGTGGCAGTCCCCTGCCAGCACCAAGGCCACCTCAAGTCTGTCACAAGATGCACCAGGGGAGGCTTAGATTTGTTATTAGGAAAAATTTCTTCATGGAAAGGGTAGCCAAACACTGGAACAGGGCAGTGGTGGAGTCACCATGGAGGTGACTCTTTAAATACCACCTGGAGTTATTTAAAAAGTGTGTAGAAGTGGCATTGAGGGACATGGTTTAGTGGGAGACTTGTCAGTGCTGGTTAGTGGTTGGACTTTGTGGTCTTAGAGGTCTTCTCCAAGCTGAATGGTTCCATGATTCTATGGTTGCTGCAGGATGGAGGGAGAGCTGTGAGCTGCTGGAGGGCACAGGCCATCCCAGCACATCTCCCCCAGTTGTGACTAATCCCTCGTGTCTGCACAGGGCAGGAGCAGCTCCATAAGAACCTCCAAGGGTTGCTGAAGGGAAAGGCTGCTCAGAAATTTGCCAAACATTAAAACTGGCCAGGGAGAAGCTACCTATTCTTTGTGCTTTGTGCTGATTTTGCATAAAGGTTCATTGCCAGCCCAGTATAAGGTCTCTTCATTCCTGATGCCACACACCTTTATTTTCACCTCCATTGGACTGGGAGGGTATCAGCCTCTTGGCCTCCTGAGGAAGTGGTTCCCAGCTCCCAGTGGCTTCAGGAAACCTCTCCATTATGTCCACATGCTACAGGGAATGCTCTCTCTCCACCTCTGTCCCTCATTGCAGCAGCCCAGTGATGGATGGGCAGGCACACATCAAAACCTCCTCAGGCAGGAGTGAGTTACCTGCCAGGGGTGATTTCATCCCACTTGACAGGGATGAAAGGCTGAATTAGGATCTAAAAACGAAGTCCCAGGGAATGCAATTAGTTCAAATAGGCTGCTAAATATCTCAGCAGCCTTCAGCTAGCAACAGCAGGTAGCAAGCCACTCTTTTGAACATCTTCCATGTGATTAAAACAAATCTCTTGCTTTTGTTCTGCTTATTTTCCTTTGCAATATGGAGGAAATCTACCAAAACTGGAGGCAAATTCACAGCCTTAGTTTAGTTATGCAGAGAGAAAAAAATTCAACTTTATGTCATCTTCTCACTCCAGAACCAAGACACAAGTATAGTCAGAGGTTTGCAATTCAGAGCTACCCCAAGGCTGCTCTACAGCCACCTGGGCTGGTTCCAGAGGGACTGGTTCCCAAGATTAAAAGCTAGTTGAAATGTAAGCAATTACACTTCAATTATTGAGAAAGCATCTGAAGAATGTTTCATATTCTCATCTCTGAGCAAGGATTTGAGGTGCCTATCAGTGTTCTAGTGAGGATCAAGTTTTGCTTTGTGCAGCAGCGAGCACACGGATCTCACCTGAGAAAGAAACAATTGGGCATAACCTGAACAAGCCCCATATTTAATCATGTGTTTCCTCTGGTTGCTCCATCTCTGCCTGTAGAGAGAGGCACTTGATATAGAGGTAGACTGGATAAGCAAAGGGTTATTTCTTTCATCATTACATCAGGAAAGATGACAATTTCTCCTGTGGAGGCTGGCTCAATGAGTACTCTTTTCTTCCTCATCTCCCAGACCACATATTATTTTACAAGCTCACATTATAAAAGGTTAATGGGATAAGCAAGCACTGACAGTCATTTTCACTCCCCTGGAAAGATTCACTGCATTGCTGTAATTCAGTTCAGTGTAAAGTTTCATATAATAGTAATACCTGCAGAAACTAACTGCTTTCAAAATCTTTTCTTTTCTTTTTCGTTTTGAGCAGAACTTCTTTTTTTGTTTTTGACTCTTCTTTGGTTGAACTTTGACTTGAATAAACAGCAACATCTGGAATTCAGCAAAACACACCATAAAGGGAATAGTATGTCCACAGCAGTTTTTCTGGAAAGGACAAATCCATTTATTACTCAAATGAAAAGTTACGATTGCTAAATGTCAGATGGAATTAGGAAAAAAAATTGAATCCTCTGTGTGTGTCCTTTGTGTCCTTGCCAGCTCAGTGTGTGTGGAAAGCTGTCCCTCTGTTATCACTGGTCTGTCTTTCTGCTTTTTTCCATTGCTGAAAGCCTGTGAGGACTTTCCTTCTGCAGACACACCAGGTCAATCTTTTACCTTTACACTGAGGCAGAGCTGCAGCTTTTTCCACTCAAATATGGAAAATACATCAGAGTGTCTGCGATCATATCATGCTCTAATCAAGTGGCATTCTTCTGGCCCCTTAATCAGACACTCCAGGAAACCCCCAGGGATGCTGGGAACAGCTGAGGAAGTACAGCCAGTGGGGTTATGGGGGGATGAAGGCACTGAGCACCTCAGGAAGGGAATGGCAAGTGTCATCTCTCTCTCTCCATCCTCCCAGCTGAGCAGCCACAGATGTTCTGTGATGGTGACAGCACAGGACACCTGAGCCCCAGGCACAGTGCTCAGTTACAGACCAGATCCATCTCTCTTTGCTTTGTTTTACAGGAGGTAGCTCCTGGTTTCTGGTGCAAGCTCACTTTCTCCAGAGCATGTGTTGAGGTCATGAAGTGACAGCTCCCATAAATCAGCAGAAGCCAAACACATTAATCCAGGAACAGAAGGAGGTATTCAGCTAGTTCGGCAATTTTTAGCTTAGAAGCCTGGTCCAAGGGTTGAAACGCTGCCAGTCTGGAGAATAAACATCACTCTCTGTTCCTTTTCATTTTGTACCAGGAGGTGTTTGGGGTCTTTGCAGCACAAAATCAGACTTAGGAAGGTGAGAGAGAGATTGGATTTATTTGCACAAGTTTGGGGTGGGCCCTGCTTCCACCCCTGCTTCTTCCAAACATCTCATATGTGATTTCAGATGTGTTTCTGATGGCCAGACCTAACAAGAGGCAAGACCTCCTCAGCCTTAGTGACACTGTTGTGTCTGGGGTCAGACAGGTAACTTTTAAGCATGTGACTTACACCAGTTAGTTCAAAGCTGGGTGTCCCTGTCTCTTATTTCAGCTAGATTTTGCACACCATTTAACTGAGGACACATTGGTTTTGGCCCAGACCATGCTGCAGGTAGTGCTGCCCTCCTTGAAAGCACCGAGTCTGCACCTACAGCGTGGGTCTGAGCTAGTGGGGTGATGCCCATTGCTTCTGCTGCCTTTTGCATGTCCTTTCACAGCAGTGGTGATGTGCAGAGCCTCTTATCGCTTGTGAAATCAAAAGCTAAACAGATTCCAGCAAGGTAATGTGTAAGTAGGCAGCATTTTGGGTAAGCAGCATAATAGTTCATGTAAATAAATGAGAGGTTTTTCCTGTTTATTCTCCTTCCCCATGAAGAAAGCAGAGGTTACATCCATACTAGCAAACTCATCCTGAAGGTCCAGGTTTGCAGGTTTGAGCCCTGAAACTTGATCACAGGTGCTGCTAAATTGGCAACACTGACATAGCTCAGGGCTGGGCCACCAGCATGGTCCTTGCAACCCCTGGGAACAGTTTAGGATTTAACAGGGACCAGAGGCTCTTCCCAATTGGCTGTTTGAATGTGGGCAGCCTCACTGGAGATGTGGAGATGCCATTAATGGGCAGAAAACCTGCCTAAAGCTGGGGAACACCTCCTGGCTGTTTAAATTTCCCAGTGAGGATATACCCTAAAAGTGTGTGTGTGTGTGTGTGTGTGTGTGTGTGTATCCTTGGGATAACTGTGACCTAACAGCAGCTCTGCAGGGTAGAAGTGACAAATTCACATAGGCCTGGGTTAGACTAGGGAAAAAACCACCACCTTAGACTGTAAGTAAAATGACATAAAGTATAAAGTAACCCTCACCATGAGCAGGAACTGCCTAATAGGGGGAGTTACACTTTGGTTAACCACAACAATCCCATCTCCATGGAGTATGGAATATTGTTTTAGCTACCACAACTACCCATGGCTGTGCTTGTTTAAGATATCATTTCCTGCTGCTGGCACATGTTCAGTCTCAGCAGAGGGTGCGAGGGCCCCTCCCTTCCCTGGCTGGGGTAGGGGGGCCCATCCCGGTGCCATCCCCACTTGCCACTGGCTCCTGGGAATGAGTGCCTGGGAAAACAACTTGGTTTCCTCTAGCATATTATGGCTCTCATCCCTCCAGCTGCACAGGACAGGCAGCCCAAACGGCAGCGCGTGTTCTCGGCTGCCTGCCTGCTCAGGGGAGGGCTCTGAGCTGGGCAGTGCCTCCTGGACGGCTCTCACTGAGCCACCCTGCCCATCATGTCCCACAGCACATTAGGACTTTCTCTTGCCCATTCCCCTTCCCATGTTTGTGCCTCTCACCAGCAGCACTCTCTCACCATTCCAGCACCCATGTGTGAGTTCTGCCAGCAGCAGCTCTGCCCCTTCACTCTGTCCCTGCCACCGATGGGGCAAACCAGGGCACTGGGGCCAAGCTTCAGCCTGGGCTCCCTGGCTGCTGGGGAAGCACACACACCCCAGCCCCCACCTCCCATTTCTTCTGCTTTGACAGATTTCCAGGACTATTCCTGTTGCAGACTGGGGATACTCCTGGATTTTTGGCAGCTTTTCAGTCGGGGGAGTTTTTTCGCACCCAGCTCGAATAATGGGATATGTGTACAGTACCAGGAAAATGTAATTTTTAAATAAAATCCTACATATGAAGACAAGGTTTCACAACAAGAAGCATGGAAATGAGGTGGCTGGCTGCTGCCTGCTCCCATTCTCTAATTTCAGGAATCCTGTTCCTTGCTGAGAAGAAGGAACACATATTTTAGATTTTACTTTAAACTAAAATAGACCCAGGATATAAGTGGGAGCATGGATTGCTCTCAGTGTCCTTCAGAAAACAAATCCGTGAGATTCCAGTGAGAAGTGATGAGGCAGTCCTTCAATTTCCAATAATAAATGCACAGTCCATGTAAACATGTGGTGCTATTGGGACAGAGATGCAGCAGATATAAATCTTCAGTGACTGCTTGACTTCACGTTTGGTATGTGCCTTGCATCCACTGACACATCACATCCGGCCAAGGGCCACCATAAATTTTGCGAGTTTCACATTCTCTTAATCCTTTTTCTTACAAGAACCTGGAGGAATGCAGCATTTTCCCCAGTACATGCAGTGTTGCTGTTTATAACTCTGGACCTATCAGGATGATTTTTGATGGTTTTTTTCCCCCTGAAATCTTAGAATAGTTCAACCAAGTGAAAAACAAATCATCTTTCATTTCTTTATTTACTGTGTTTAAGTACCAGGCTGAGAATGTGGAAACTATCTGAATGTAGTCTCAGATCATCCTGGGTTCTCGAAGACAATTTATCTAAGACAGAAGGACAGCAATCCAGTATCCACTGTGTGATCCATAGGGAGCCATAAAAAGTCTTGCCTCACAGAAATTAATGCCTGCGTTCGATCGCTCTACATAAATAACAGACCAGACCCGTCAATGCCCTAAATTTGCAGAAATTCACCCATCTGCAGTCACTAATCTCATCTGCAGAAAGGCACACATGCTCTGGGACCGGCAGTGCCACTGTGCCCACAGTGAGACCGGGCAGAGGCAAGTGTCTATAATTACCCTGTTCTTCCACACTCACACACTTCCATATCATTCACCTGTTACAGCTGTCACTAAACCAGAGTGGGCGCTTTGCAGAAGGAACTTTTGCTTTATTCCTGGCTTGTAGAGAGCTTGGCACCAGAGGAGCCCATCTCCCCAGAGATGGGCATTGCAACGAGAATAACAGCCGTGGTTTGAGTCCTGGCCTCCCTTCCGCTTGCTTACGTATCCATGCACGTACACACACATACCCAGACTCCCCAGGGCCCATTAGCAGCCCCTCAGGAGGCTGGATTCTGACCTAACTTACTACAATTTTATAATGACTAACAAAATTTACCTTGGTAGAAATTGCTGCTGATTTATACATGCGTCAGAAACAGGCTCTGCACAGGCACTGCTGGAGTTAGGTGTGTGTGTTTATCCTTTCCAGGAGATGAAGAACAGAAACAGGAACCTCAAACAGAGGCATGGAGGCACCAGGGGCAGTCACTTCCAGTGGCACACTGGGAGAGATCCCTGTGCCAGCCTGCCTAGCTCTTCCCATACACTGTTGGATGCTGGTCACACTCCTACTTCTTCTGTTCCTACAAGGGGGTCAGGGTGTGCCCAGACCCGCCACCCTCCATTGCCATTTGTTTCACTTCCAAGGCAGAAGGTTTTTTTCACATCAGGATTATTTTTGCAGCTGTAGGGATATTTTTCCCCCAGTGACACACTGTGATTTGCTCATGACCAGAAGAAGTAAGGACCAGGTTTGCCATAGGTTTCCCTGGGGCAGAAGGATGTAAACCAGGTGGGAAGAGCTGATGGCTTAAAGAAAATAAGGGAAAAGGCTAAATCTCAGTGGCACGTACCAGGTCAGCAAGATGAGACCTTCAGGCTGTGTCTGCCTGGTTTTCAGGAAAGGTGAAGGCACTGGAAACTGAAATTGGGCTAGCTGAATGAGGAGGTAGAGCCTCTAGCCATAGCATTGAGGTATCCTGTGGAGGAAGAGCAAAGATTTCCTGCAGCCTGATCCTTCACTCCAGGTGCTTCCCAGCAGGGAGATCACACAGCTTCCTCCCCTAGGGCAGAGTGAAAGTCTCCAGTCATGCCAAGATGCCACAGGTGGCTTCACATGCCATGAATGTGTCACAAGGTCTCATGGAGGGTTTCACACTCCAGCCTCTCCCACCTTCCCCCCCGCCAGACACGGACCCCACTGCAGCCATACTCGTAAGGGAGCAAGGAACACCAGTGAGCCCAGGCTCCCCCAGCACCTCTCCAGATCCTCAGCCCAGAGCAGAACACTGCTAGAAAGGTCCCAGCTCAATGCATGAAAACCAGGCAGCCACAGCCTGAGGGTCTCCTCTTGCTGGCCTGTTATGTGTCACTGAGGAGCAGCTCCCCATTCACTCCAGCACATCTCAGGAGAAATTCTACCATTACTGACTAATAGGGAGCAGATGGGATTTACTCCAATCAAACTGAGGAATCCCAGCAGACAAGTTCCCAGTGCTGTAACAGTAGGTCAGCTGTACAGGGGAATATGCAAAATTTCTGGTTGGGAAAGGAAGGTTGAGAAGAAATAAGATCACTTACTGCTGCATCAGAGCATAAAATGGGATCTTTCTTCTTCCTTTCTCTTCTGTGTGAAAAGTTTTAGAGGCATTTATCTGTAGGAATATAATTCTGCTTGAATGCCTTCTGCTTTGTCTGTTTCCCAATCTAGGTGGAACAAATTAATTTTAGAAGTCCACAAAGAACCTTTATCAGCTAAAACATCCTCAGTGTTCTGAGATAAGGATTTATTCCAGCAGTTTCAAAACTGTCTTGCTGCCCCTCCCCAGCGTGGGGGTTTCTGGACTCTAAGATTTGGTCATAAATTGTGCAAGTGCTCCCAGCATTTTTAATTAATGTAAAATTTGCATTTTAATGAAGGGGGTGATGGAGCCTTCCAGCAACAGAAACAATTATATATCGACCTGATGAAATAGCATCAGGATTGCTGCAGTGAGCATGCTTAGTTTGGTTTTGATGGATTCAGCTGCGGTGTCCCAGCTCTGCCCACACTGAATGAGCAGAGGTGAAATACCCTGGAGCAAACACCAGGAGAAACCTCCTGGGAGTCCTTCTGATCTGGGCAGCTCACACCAGGTGTCAGCAGATTCACTCACCTCTTGGGATTTGCTCAAGGAGCAGAGAGGGGAATGAAAAAGGAGTTGAGGTGTCTTTCCTTCTTTGTTCCCAGCTCCGGGTCCTGGATGCTCTCAGGGAAGATCCAGGGCTGACCTTTCCCTAACACTGGGTGTATGAGAGAAGATATTCTGCACTGGTTTGTGCTCTTCCAGATTTTCTGCCCTAAGCAGGGTCAAATGGCAATTTGGCTCAGTTTCTCAGTTCAAATCAGCATGAGATACAGAAAGTTATTTGCACCACTTCTACAAACCCTTCATCGTATAATGCAATTTCCCCTTTTTCCAAGTGATGATGATCTCCACAGCTGCATTTCAATTTGCAGGGCCTGCTTGAAAATCTCCATTGCTTGGCAGTGCATCAAGAGGACAATTGTTGGAGTGTTTTTTGTCTTAGGGAGCTTGTCTCAGCATGCATTCCTCAGTGCAGGGCCAAGGCACTAGAAAATGTTTTGCATCCAGGAATTATTTATAAAGCAAAGAGGAAGTTTAAGATGACAGGAAACATTAAGAGTTTCCAGCCTGTTGAACAGAGGGGAACATAATACGGTTTCCTAGCAGGTCTTGCTGGTTCACAAGATATTTTATACATTTCCTCTCTCCGGATGCTATGCAGTAAGTAACAAATGAGTGGCCTGGAAGAGTTTTATTTTGTTGGGGTTTTTTCATTTAGACAGGGATAAATAAAATCTCAGTCAAGCTGAGAATTCATTTCAGATCATCTCAATGCAAATTCAGTCTTATTTTTTTGACCACTGTTCTCCCCAGCACATCGACCCCAACAAGAGCATGAGCTGTACTGATACCCAAGTCCTTAGGAACAACAGAGCAGATGTGGTGTCACAAGTGGCTCTGGATCAATATACCTGACTGCCTTTATCTTATTGTGAAGGTTAACACAGGGAACAGGATCTCCCCAAGTACTGATTCATCTCCTGGCCACTGACTACCAGAACAGAAGGGGACAGAACCAGCAAGGGCAGTTGAAGAAAGACATTCTACCTGAACATCACAGCAGGAAATCTTTTTGGTAAATCTCCTAAAATGATACCAGAGTGAGGTTTATGCTGTAACTTCTGGAAGCAAGAGAACCAGGCAGATTTAGCCAACCACAGTAACGGAGTTTTCCTAGACCAGCCTTTGAGAAGACTTTTAACTCCTGGCTGTACTGCATTTGCTAAAAATCCAGCTGCTCTTAGTCTAAATAGCAGCTCTCCCCACCCTCATTTCTGTGGTCTTGACCTTGTGAGCAGCCTGTGTGGTTATGCTGGTATTATCTGATTCATTCCTCTGTGCTTTCACTGCCTTGTCTGCTCACTCACCCCTTGTTTTTCCACTGCTGGGGTAGAAGTGCATTACTTTCTGTTGTTATTGTGCTGTCAAATGCCATCTTGAGCAAACCTGCCTGCCACATATAATCTGTACCTCGCAAATCCTTCCTAAACGGGGATTTGCACAGCAAGTAAGAGCGTGCAAGGAAGGCAGCATGGGCACATGCAAACAGAAGAGCACCCCTGAACTGCAGCCAGGTCATTACAGAAAAGGAAGCAGCTGGCTTGGGGGTTTATATTATGCTTAAGGCTCACATTAGGTGCTCGAGTGTCGATTCTTTATTCTGAGATCTGTATCTAGAGCATCCTTGATCTGTACTTGGTGCTTTTTCCATTCTTCTTCTTCTATTCATGTGGGCAAAGAACATTTTCCTACTTTATATCTGTCAGGTCTAACTAATTTCTCCACTCAGCAGTTCTCATTTTACATCTCTTCTCCCCTACCTCTGACACAGCTATATCTATTTATCATCTTTTTTTTTCTTTCTTTCACTGAACCTCATTTGCTGTCTGCTTACCCTAGCATTGCCCTTTCCTGTGTATTTTCTTCTTTGGAATACCATTTCTGGATAGTTTTAGTATCTGTGTCTTAAAGAAATCCATCTTTTCCACTCTCCAGGGTCTGAGTTCCTCAGAAGAGGCGACTTTGTTAGTCACTTTAATTCTTAAAAATCCACCCCTTTGAATACTGGCAGCCCTGGCAAAGGATATACTTATGTTTATTCTTCATGCAGCATAAATTAGACTCCCTCACAGTCATGCAAACTGACTCACAGTTCCCTCACAGGCCATTTCTTAGAGCTACTTTTTTCTCAGCCACAGCATGACCAACATTAGACACAGAATATCAGAAGAGTCAGTGTCTCCAGACTGGTCATTGGTCAATTAAATCCAAAACAGACACCAAGAAATAGTGCAGCTTCTGAAGTCTTAACATAGTCCCTTGACTGAAATGAAAAAAAAAAAAAAAAAAAAAAAAAAAGGGGAAAGGATAAAATTCTTGCGTGCCTTCCTGAGAAGCAGCAGATGCTCTGAAGATGAAAGCAAATTCTTCAGTCTAACTTGCAGGTTTATAAATTTCAGTGAGTTTATTATATTATTTGCTACTTGACCCTGTTACCCCCCATCGGCCTCAAATGTCGGGTGCCTCTAAAATAGAGGAATTCTTCTAATCTCAAAACTAATTATGCAATCTGGTCCTTGAACTTATTCTGTCCTCATGGGCTGTAGAAAAAAAACACAAGACAATTTATTACTGCACATTTCTTGGCATTAGGGGGTTCTTTGAAATCTTGTAGAGATTTTTCAGTTTGGCAGTGTAGGGGAACTTATTTCTTACAATAGACAATAAATTAATGTGAAAAATCACTGACTTCTGCAAAGACCTGGTCATTGTTTTCCAGCTTTGTGCTTGAGGATTTGAAGAAACACTTAAGGTGATGGACACTCACAAAATGATAATTAAAAACTCACTAAGAAAAACATGCATAAAATATAATTTTTAAATTATCTGCTTTCCTGAAGAGTCAAGGGAGGGCAGTTTTGTGAAATGTTATAAATATGTGTGCCACTCACATATAAAAGCCAACCTTGAAAAAGACATCCCATAATTGCCACTAGTGCAAAAGATAATATGATCTACTTATCATGCATATAACGTGTTTGTTTGGCTTCCAAAAAATGTGCTACATTTAGAGGAGCAATTCTACTCAGGGGCTGAAGTTGGCTTTCAACATGTGAACCCCCACCAACAATAAAACTTAGGGATAAACTCTTCTCTAATTTAATGTTGTATCACTCTGTACACACAGACTTAGAATTCACCATTAGCCCTTGTGAGAAGAATGGCTATTTTAAATCCAAAGTAAGGACAAGTCACCATCCAGTTTTGTTACCTGATGAAAAGGGGAAAACAGAGATGTAAGACATTTTGTGAAACAGTAGATTTGCCCCTTAATATGAAGTTTCAGTCATTTCAGTACATTCATCATAAGATACATGAGATAACATTGATCTGCTTGAATTTTGTCTGGTTTTTTCAGTTGTAGACATATTTATCTTGGTTTCATATATACAAATCCTTTTCCTTCCTGGTGGGACATGGACAGAGAAATGCCCAGGTTCAAAACTTTTGACATTTCTGTGGGACTCTTACTACTGCCTTTTGACATTTCCCTCCCAAAACCTCATTAATGCAGAGCCCACAGCTCAGCTTCTTCTCAGTAAATAACCCTTAGCTGGAAAGGACTGTCTTTCTCACTTGCATACTGGCCAGCCCAGCACTCTGTGCTATCTCTCTGGATAATCTGCTCCAGGGCTCCACTGTCCTTAGGGTGGAAACCTCTTCTCCATGTGTTTGAACCTCTCAGGAACATTTTGTGACCACTGCCTCTCTTCTTGCTGCTGCACACCCTCAAAAAGAGGATAGCTCTGCCTCCTCCAGCACACTGGCAGGTTGATATCAGCCTTCCCAAAAAGGTTTTTTCTTTTCCCAGACTGAAAACCCCCACACCCCTTAGTGTCTCACAGGGCAAGTTCTCTGGCCATGGTCCCTCATTCATGGCACTGGGGACGCTTAGGTGCAAAATGCTCCATGGCCATGCTCCTAAAGAATCTTCCAGAAAGCTTCAAATCCCAAATTTGCTTAAAATGAAGAATTGTTTAAATGCAGGACCCTGAAATATTTATTTTTTATTACTAAATCATATAATGTTCAGGTTATGTGGCAGCATATGCAAGCTATTTTTGTTGGTAGGTATTGATAATGATTAAGAAGAAAAGCTGACATATCCCACTGCAAAATATGTTTGAGCAGGAAAAATTAGGTTTTCCAGGCTTATATGTATTTCTGAAAAACAAAATATATTTGATTTAAAATTAAAAACTGGAATTAAAAAGAATTTCAAACATATATTGTAACTCAAATTTGCAACTGCAAAAAGCAGTTTTTGGTTATCATTAATGTAGGAGCGTTTTTCCCCCATTAATAGGCAAACAACTTCCTTGGGGGAAAAAAAAATTCTAATGCACTTTTGTGAATAATATTCATGGCAAAAAGGTGGGGGTTTTTCTAGCTAGCTTGTACAGAACACATGATCACTCCCACTGCATGTCATAAATTTGCACAGTGGAGCACTCTTGGCAGTCTTCTGATGGGACCATTTTTTAAACTATAATAAGTAGATCTCCTCAGCCTCTCCTCCAGTCTTGTCATAAATCTATCACACCAGCCCCTGGCTTTCCATTTCAGCCCACACACACCTGCCTCATCCCCTTATCCTTTCTCTAACATACTTTATTTGTGCATAGCAGCTTCTCTCTGGAGGATCCCACAGCTTGGGTGTGCAGCTCGGCTTCCCATGCAGCAGGGTAAGTGCCAGTGAGGTTGTGCTGGCCAAAAGTTGTGAGAAGCAGAACAAATTGCACAAAAAACTCTTCTTCAGGTGAGGTCCCCGTGGCAAGGAAGTTGTCCTGAAAGAAGGAGCGGAGGCTGTTAGAGCAGCTGGTGTTCCTCAACCTTGCCCAAGACAGGAATGCAAGACCAAGATCATAAACTTGTACAGATCTGGCAACAGTTTCAGCACTTTCTTTCCACATCTGAACTGGAGGCCACAACCCTCTCACTGCCATGCTCCTTTTGGATCAAAACAGAGCCCACCCCCCAGTTCCTCCTCCAAATTCACCTTCCAAACTTCTCACAATATTATCTGTTCCTTTTTCTGAGTCTGGACACACCATGCTATAGGTACAATAAATCGTGTAGCTCTCATTCTGAGGTGCCCAAACTGAACTGACAACCCTCAGAGTAGAACCATGGCCTTGTACCTGTTTCAATCACCATGCCTTCTTTGGGGTATGGCTAAAACTTCTGCCATCAGAAGTCACATTCAGAAATGTTTCATTTTCTGAGGGTCACTCTCACACCTCCAGCACAGCTGACACCACAGTCTTGTGTAAACTCCTTCCTCCCCAGCCTTGTCACATCCCAGCCTTCCTGGCTCCCACAGCCACAGCCTTTGTGCTGTTCCATTGCAGAGCCTGGCTGTGCCACAACTGCACCCCCAGCTCCCACAAATTTTCTGCAGTAGATTTAAGACCTGGAGAGTTGTAGTACCTACTGCCTCACCTTCCCATGCCCCAGCTTAACCAACATCTGCTGGGCCCCAGGAGCTGCAGCACTGCAGAGTGTCCAAACCACGTCCCACACATGGCCAAGTCCTGCAGGCAGATCCATGAGGGCATTCTGTGACACTGTGGTCTCTCTGTGCTAACTATCCATGTGCCAACGGCAGCCCTTTGACACAACCAAGCAGCCACCATTATTCACCTGCACCCAGAAACCAAAGAAACTTTGCAGGAAACTCATCCTCTCCCTGGGAATCATGCAGAAACTCATCCTCTCCCTGGGGACCATGCAGTGGAGACTTCCAGTGAGGGCTTCACAGTGAGAGTGAACAATGTGCAGCAGACTCCTGCCTCTTGCCACTGCCCTTGCCCGGGCACATCACCCAACATCCTTGAGACTCTTTGTAAATGATCCTAAAGAAGTCACCTCAGCTGGTCATGAGCCCAGGGTACTGACCCTGTGGCAGAAAATGAACAAGAAACCCAACTTTTGACAAGCCCGTGAGCTCACTCAGAGCCCTTCATGGGAGTCATTCCTCTAGACTGCAGCAGGGCATCTCCTCTGCCCTGACTCAGGCTCTCACAGCATCAGTGATGAATCACATCCTCAAACAGCTTCTCTCTGTTCACTTTACTGGGAGTCCCAGACAGCTGGCTAACACAGGCAGCAGCTCTGCAGATGTCCATGCTCAGACATTTGGCTTCCCTGCTCTGGGCCAGCTGCTGGTGAGAAGCAGATCCCTGCTCCTTCCCACCCCTTCAGCGTTTTTAGAGCTGCCTGAAGAAGAACACTGAAGCTTTTCTCCTGAAAGGGGGCATCCAGGACTGGGCTCCAGCTCTGTGCTAAGTCCTCCACAGCTACTTTTCCCTTGCTTCTTTTGCTTCTGCACCACAGTGGGATAAGCAGAAGTGACAGTGCTCTGAATGGGAGGTTTCCTTTAGAGGTGGAGTCAATACCCTGTTGAGAAAAGTCAAAAGGCCATCTAAATTACCAAGTGCTTTTTTAGCACTCCATAGCCTTGGGATTGGGAGAGGAGATGAGGAAGATACTTTTGAGCCACTCTCCTCATTTTCCAGCTCCCTAGGTTGTTCATGAGACCCAACTGAATCCTAAGCTTTAGATTTTCACCAGGAAAAATTAGGATATTTTTAATACCAGAATTTCCCATGCAATTTGGTAAATACTTCACTTGTAAAATCAAGTTTGAGTCACCTGCTGCGTCCTGCAGGTGGCCATAGCTCAGCACTTTGATTTTTGTCTGGTACCCTGTTGACAGCCATGAGGATGGTCTCCCCTGATCCTTTCACGTGCCACCTTATTTGAATCCATGTCCTCTAGGAATGTGTTTCTCATATTGCAGTGCCTTGGCCTCTGAGCGTTTATTTGAACAGACAGCTGCAGCTGGGGATTTTTGTCTCTGCACAGACTTTGAACAGCTGCTTGCGGTTCCACCCAGCCCAGCTCCCACCCTCTGGTGGGAAGCGCGTCAGGCTGGGAGGGACAAAATAGCAGCAATCCTCATGGATCTGCAGTGGGAGCGGGAACAGCAGGGCCGGGCGGAGCAAGGTCAGCAGGGAACCAGCTGGTGAACTGTACAGGCCAAATGTGGAGCTCCCTGACTGTCATCCATGAAAAATGGGGGCTTTTTATAACACAAAGGGAAGATGTGGGAAGGGCTGGGCAGGGCTGACGACATGGGAAGCAGTTTTGTGTGCCGTGGCTGCTCCTCTTCTCTGTGTGGGTCAGGCCCAGGGGAGCGTCACCACGGTGGATGTGCTCTTATTGCCCAGATACGTTCATGGCATTTGTAGATGGGCATTGAGCACAGATGATGGCATCAGTGTAAGAAATCTTTACCACTTGGAACTAGAGAGTCCCCAGGAGACTCTGCAAATACAAACTGTGCTCTTCCAAGGATGTGGCTTATTACTGGCTTAACCCCAGGGCCTGAGCTGCCAATAAACAGTCCTGCTCTTCCACTGTCCCATCGCTGCAGTCTCCTTCTCCCTCCTCATCAGTTTTGCTGAGTGACACTGGAAGTTTTGTGGAATGGCTTTTCTGATCTGGCTGGAAAATAGGTTTAGCTCAGGTTTTAGGGTTTTTTGGCTGGGCTGATTTTCAAGCCTGATCACTGACCTGACCTGAGCAGGCACAAGGGCACTGAGCTGATCCAAGGAATGGAGTTTAAAACACATGAAAAGAGAACATGCCTGTGCAAATGAGGTCAAGGAGCAGACAAGATCTCATGGTTACAACGTGGCACAGCTGCTTTTTCCATGCAGTGCCTCACAATGTGTCCGCTTGCTGATGGTGCTGCTGCAGCAGAGGTTCACTCCGCAGGAGAAGACTTTCTCTCGGAGACCCATCTTGGAGGCAAGCCTGAGCCTGGACTTTGTTCCTTCTCTGGAGAAATGTAAAATCTAAATTGCTCTGAAGGGGGTTAGAAGATGACCTGGATTTCTTGCAAACATGATCCCAGACACACCAAGATTTTTTCCCTCTGTCCAAAAACCAGTAGAAGAAATTCAAAATGTCTCTGTGGTTAAGCAGAAGGCTGCACTAGAAGCTCTTCAGAGTGAGCTGTTGTTCAGATGCTGCCCTTATCATGGCAAAAAATCAACAATGGTTTTCTCTCCTCTCCCACCAGCCCAACAGGTCTTCAAGGAGAGGAGAGAAAACACACCCAGGATCAAAATGTTGTGTTGCAAAGAGCATGGTGATTTGAATCATCCTGAAATTTCATGTCTTCACAAAAGTAATGTTCTCTCAAAACTACTGCTTTGCTAAGATGTAATTTTAAAATTTTAAACTGTGATATCCAGCACTGCAGTGAAAAACAAATCAAAAATCCCACTTAAAAAAAAACAAAGATGTTTTATTCTGAAATTATGTTGAAGCCAGACACATCTACATAATGTGAATCTTCTCTTTTGAAGTAAAATTTCAGGCTAAATCAACCTGGCTTTACAGTGTATTTTCATAGCAAGTGACTCTTTACAAATGCAAAATAATTTCTTAGCAAGTTACACACCAAAACTCAGGAATGTGGGAAATCCAGATCAGGAGCAAGCTGAGAGTGTGCCTACTTGGGTTCTTTGTTAATTAAGATGGATTAAGTCTTTGCTGTGGACTGGAGATTTCTCAAAGGTGGGGTAGCAAGGTGTTGTCTCTGGTGAGATTAGGAAATCTCTATTTTCTTTTCCACTGCTAATACCCCAGACAATATAAATGTGCAGAATGTGATCTAGTAAAAGCCTTCAGTCTCAGCTGAGGCTTTGCATTCCAGCTGTCAGGTTTTCACTTGTTTACCTTGGAGCCTGGCTTCAAGGGATACGATAGAAGAGATAATTGGAGTGGAGTGGCTGCCAGCAAGAGAAAAAAAATGTTTCAATAAAAAGTATTTTATTCTGCTATGGATACTTATATGAACAAATGGCACCCTTGGGTCCAAACCAGAAATAATCCTAAGCATTTCTCTCCCTCCCTCTCTCCCTATACCTGCCCTGCAGCAGGTTTCATGCCACACACAACATCGCTGCACACAGATTTCTATTGGTGTTTCACTGCAATGGGCCCCAGGAGCTTTCAGAGCCAGGACTGCTGTGCTGTTCCAAAGGCACTGGAACAGGGGGTTCAGGAGCTGAAACTGAGCAGCGACTGGGGGTGTCCCTCTCAAGGGCACCTGCCTCTCCTCCTCGTTTTCCGTGGTCATTGCAGTTGCATCCTTGCCCCGGGGAAAGGCTGAGCCCTAGGGCTGCCCCAAGGATGTACCTGACACCAGCCCCCAGCCCTTGCCCACCCCCTGGATCTGGAGGGTTTGCTTCTGTGATTTGTCCAGTGCAGAGATAAGAATAAACCCTGAAATTCTAACAGGACCTCCCACTTTGAATTCTGCTTCCCTCCCTGTAGCAACCCAAATCTGGCTTTCACAAGAGACAAAAGGTTTTCAGTTGTCCAGCCCCAACCTTTGAAAACATGTTCAAAATCAAGTAACCTTCTTATTTATTAATAGCACCTCTTTTAACAAAACCTCCTGGAGGAAGTACTGTGTTTACGTGCTGACCCTGTTGTCAGAAAGTCAGAAACCCAAAGTCTGACTGCAACAGAAAGTCACAGGGAA
Organism: Ploceus nigricollis; assembly: GCA_013399945.1. NCBI lineage: Eukaryota > Metazoa > Chordata > Aves > Passeriformes > Ploceidae > Ploceus > Ploceus nigricollis. The sequence continues at coordinate 111,102 of VXBC01009448.1, forward strand.
AATATCTCAAAGCTGTGTATGGCTCATACTGAATTTTGCTGCACAGCCCTGCCTCCCTGTGCCCCCTTGGCAGCTAAGTCTGTAAATTGGATAAACTATTTCAACTGGCCCTTCAAATCAACTAACTAGCTCTACAGCAAGTCATTAAATTAGCATGGCAGATGAGAAATCCCTGTCACTGCACATTTTCATTATTACCTCCTAAGGGAGCTTGAACTCCAGTGAAGATGTGGCCAGTTAAACCAGCAACTGAAAGCCCACGTGAGCATCTCATGTATCACAGCTGTGATGGGAACTGGGATGCTGGGAGTGGTGAGCAGCACCCCCAGCCAAGCTGGTTTTGTCATCTCTAGCTGGGAGCTGCTGCCTCTGTGCCAGACAAGCTACTGGAGTGTGGCTCCATGCCCAGTCCTGGATTACAGGATGAAGGATGTCCCTGGGGCTAAAGCTGTGCACATGGTAGGACCAGCTCCTGACTTGGGGAGTGAGAGTGCACGACCTTCCCACACCCTAACAGCATTTTGGAGCTGGTAATGGCTCTCCTGCACCTGCAGAGGTGATGGGTCTGTCCAGCTCCCTCACCTCACTACCTGCAGGAGCACCTAGGCCGGCACAGGCAGCCCTGGTTTAGAAAGGTTTAAGATGCTGTGGCCTTTGCCATCATGATTGCTGTGGTGTAATTGAAAGTCTGATCTGCCCTCCCCGGTTAAGTCCCGCATGGGTCAGGAAGTCTGCCCTTGATGACTTCGTGGGAAGTCAGAACCCACCACTTCTGCCTGGATCCTCATCTTCATTTTCTGCTTTCTTTTTCTAAAGCACTGCATTTAACTGTGCAAACCCTTTAGGTTTCTCATTTGAACATGATTCTACATGTCAGTGTCTTCACTGATAAATTCATGTATGAATTTCCAGTTCTTTTACACCTATCCTTCTTACCTTGTCCTAACAGGAGGAATGATTAATGACACCAATATGATCATGCCCTTCTTAAGTGATAAATGACTTTTACATCTGGGGAATGCACAGGCCAGTGTCCCACTGCACATTGCAAAACAATGACAAAAATGAACTAAGGCTCCTCTTTTTCACAACTGTCCAAGTCAACAAAGTTTCCTTAATTAGACTGTTTGGTTTGATGTTTGTTTTTTAGCAGGAGGAAGTTTAAAAAATGAAGCCCCTGAACACCAATGGTGAGTATAAATTTTGTTTTTCTTAATGTTGCTGTTATTTTCCGGCCACATTTTTTACTGCTGAACACTTCCTGTGCAGGATTTCCACCAGACTTCTTACGTGTTCTTGCCCCAATGTGTAGCTATGTTCATCCCTCACTGAAGACAGATACTCTCACACAGAAACAATCTGGTTTTTTAAATGCATATGGTGCTGTAGCAAAAGCACATCTGGATGATCTTGAGGGAGCTATTCATCAAAGGACTAAATATTTCAGAAATATTGTAAATTCCTTTTTATTTCAGATTTTAATACTCAATAGGCAGTGTCTGCTGCAAGTGACATGTGCATAAATGCTGAATTGACCCCTCAGTGCTGCTTTGATTTCACTGATTTGCTGGAACATGGTGTTTGTGTACACAGTGGAAAGGAGTATCAAAGCACTTTGATTTATGCCAGATTTTTACTGCTCTCATTAATGCCATGCTGTGGCTTACCCTCTGGAATGACTGGGAGCTGATGGTGCTATGGCCTCCTTTAGAAGGATCCTAATGTCTCACCATGGGTTCTCCCAGGGCTGGGAAGGGGCAGTTGGCTTTCTTAGATCCCAGCCCAAACTGTAACAACTACCACAGAGTCTCCTCTTTGCTCTTTTTGGGCCATAATTTGGGATATGATGCTTGGAAGAATGCAGTGTTTCTCAAAATTCCTTCAAAGTCAAGCCCAGTGTGAGGCACTCCCAGAAAGCATTTCAAATAAGCAAAGCATGAGCTTCAAGTGTGTCAAAATAGCCCTTCTCCAGGAACTGCAATAAAAAAATAACTCCCACAGCTGGCTGTTCCCAAGTAGACCCAGCAGGAAAGGCACAAAAATGCAGAGTCCCTGGTGACGCGTGAAGGGACTTGTCGGGGTGCTGCTTGCACCAGGCTGGTTCCTGAGGTACAAAGAGCCTGCCAGCTCACTGCTACTCAGAAACCCAAAATGGGAGACTCCAAATAAGTACAAAGCATCAAGCACAAGGCACCAAAGCAGTGAAGAAGAAAGCTCCTTCCTACTTTATCCAAACAGAGCCAGTTGCTGATGAGCCCAGAGGGACAACAGACATGCCACCGAGGTTGTGGTCTCAATTTGTCAGCTCAGATTATCTGTGCATAAATCCCATGAAGCAGGGGGCATTCCTGCATGGTGTTGGGGGCTGCTTGGCCTGCTCAGCCACCAAAGTGCCTGCCAGGGTTTCTGAACGCACTTTCCTTTGGCAAAATGACTTGGCACATCCCAAGGCTGAGCCCCAGGCCTGGCATCGTGCTGTGCCAGTCAGGCGCCCTGACCCCTCATGGGGGTGGTGACAAAAGCCACCCACTCTCAGGGGAGACAGATGAAACCACAAGTTCAGAAAGATGTAAGAGCTTGAGTAGGGAGAGTCATGCCTTTTTAAGTGATCAGATTAGACAGAAGCAATATTAATAAAAGGCCAGATACTGGTAGATTTAAAGCCAGTGTGTAAAGACTTGCTGATTTGAATAGGTGCAAGGGAGAGCCCTGCAACAGCAGGGTTTAAGGGGACACTCCAGGCCTAGACCCTGACACTTTCTGGTCTTCTTTAGGAGGCTGGACCACATCCTCTCCATGGCTCCTTTCCGATCTGAATTATTCCCTGGGTCCGTGAACATGTTCTAAAAGTGCAGAAGAACTTCCTAAAGTTTCTGAAGTTTCTTGAGAAATTGATGGGTTAAGAAATGCATGTTTACTGTGTCTTCTGGTGAGTGTCCTTTGCTGAAACTGAAAATATCTCAGTTCAGTTGCTGGCACTGCCTCAGACTTTCTGGGTGATCCTGAAAATAAAAACAGTCAGACTAGGTGTCCTAGGAACACAGCATCCTTTCTTTGCCAGGAGCCAAAACAGGTGCTGGGTAAACTGCTGAACCACTAATCCCTATGGTGCATTTCAGTGCCCAAATGTTCAGGGATGAGAGCACTCTCTTCCTTCTGCTCTTTGCCTGTCTCTGGAGCCGAGCCCTGTTTTGTCTCTGTGTTTTCAAGTGATCCAGCACAAGAAGACCCAAGTCTCACCAAGCCCTTGTTGCACTCAGCTGCAAACTCCCCTCTCCTCTGATTGCCCACAGGCACAGCACCATGAAAACATTGCCTTCTGTCACTTAATCTGTCACTGAAGAGCAAACCCTAGAGGATAAATTCAAAGACTGCTTGCTCTTTTTTTTTTAAATGCCATTCAGAAACACATTTCCACTTTTCTTTGGTTTTGAAGATGGTTTTACAAAGAGAGCTAGCACACAAGTCAGGCTGCAGTTTCCTCTTTGCAGGTGCATAATGTCAATCACACCCTCCTGCCTGAGCTTTGTCTTCCTGCCTGGCCTACTGACATGTAGGATGTACCGAGGATGGGAAAAGGATGGGACATGAGATAATAAATTCTCTGGTACAACTCAACTGCCCTCAGTGCAGAGTGCCTGTGCCAGGCAAAATGCAAAACTCTTCTTCCACCAGAGCCTGCAGAGACAGGGCTTAGTTTGTTGTGATTTAGAGAATCCAAAGGTTTGTGCCAAACCCTAAACCCAACACTTGTGTTGTCACTGATACCATTGCAGGAGGGAGCCAGAGGCATCAAGCAGTAAATTCAAGAGAATTAAAACCATCTGCTGCCCAGGACTGCCAGCCTGCATCTCCCTGCAGAGTCTTTTGAGGCAAGCAGTTTCAATATCCAAGTTAAATTTCCTTGAAAGCCACCTAAACCCAGCCAGCAATGCTGCCCCTCTTGCACAAAGCAGGAGATAAAAGCCAACTGGAGCAACAATTTTACTGGAAATTCTAGATCTTTCTAGGACACTGCAAGAAAGTCTTGAGTTGGAAGGGACTTTAAAGATCATCTAGCTCCAAACTCCTTGCCACGAGCAGGGACGTCACCCACTAGATCAGGTTGCTCAGGGCCCCTCCAGCCTTGCCCTCTAGATCTTTGCAGAGCAGTCAGACACATGTTCATGGTCAGTGACTGCAGACATAGGTGTCTATATACACATCTTTTGGCTGGATCAGAGTTCTCACATTGGTTGAAAACCTGTCCTAAGGAGTCTCCCATTTAAACAGGCATCCATGTGAGTCTAATTTTCACAGCCCTGTGAGTAATGCTCTGGATTCAGCATCTGGGATTCCAGAAGTGGACAAAATGTGACCAGAGACAGTGTTAGCACAGTTCCTTACAAAGGGATGGGAAAGAGGTCTGATTTATTGTTTATAATCTAGAGGCAAACACCATCAAGGGGGTAATAAGATATTTTCAGTGGACTGCATAAAGCTGAAAGAAGTGTCCTCTCAGTCTCTTTAAATTCCTGTAAGCTGAAAGTGCTCCCATCTCAGCAGCAGTTTTCTCCAGAAGCCAGCTAGTGCTCTTAGAGCCTTTTGCCAATAGCAGCTATAATTACATTTAAAGAATGATTTGCAGAAGCAGAAGGAAGAGAACATGTGCAGAGCAATGTTACATAACTCTGTAAGGAGTTTGCACACTTCTGTTGTTCCAGCAAACCCTTACAATGACACTCACATGCTCCTATTTTCTCTCTGTATTTTGGAGATAAGACAATTTTGAATTCTTTTGTGCGATTATCTGATAGATGCAGAACTTTGACTAAGTGCAGCCATTCAAGGGGAGCCTGATGACCCCAAAACAATTCTCTGCTATGAATGGCCATTGTGACCCCATAAAAACAATGGCATGGGATGTCACACATCCGTTCCTGAGCTTCAGAGAGGGATGCCCAAATACAAGAACTTAAAAATGAAACAACATTTCTGTGAAGTGGAAGTGACTGCAATGTGTGCTGCCACTTCTCTTGGCGGTTGTGTAAGTACATTTACCTCCAAATGCTGTCCTTTCTCCCCAAGCCTGAGCTGTAATTAGAATTCTACCTTTAAATCTGAGTGCAATTTGTAGGCTTAATAGGGCATCCAGCAGCAATAATGGCAGTAATTACAAATGTGTTCGGTGTTCAGAACTAAAGAAAAATACACTAAAGATGAAAAACGCGATCACTCAAGAATTCTTTTGAAACAACACAGGCAGAAATGGGCAAGTTTGCATGGCTATAAATATCACCAGCACAGAGCTTTCATTATTTAGGGCACGTGTGTGATGAACGCTCTTCTGAAAGACGCTGGGCAGCGATAAAGCTTGAGAGCACAAGCGACCTGGGAAGTATCAAAATATTATAATCTGCTTTGGAGACACACTGCTTTTCTTTATGGCTTGCAAAAATATACTGGAGATTCCAGCTGCACTCCGCTGCAGGAGCGCCTGTTTATGGCAAACGGCGAGGGAGAGTGCGCGGGGAAGTATTGCTAAAGAAGTTGGCAATGGATCAGCATGAGCAACTTGGTAGCAAGTTACTTTAATGGCATTGTGTATCCTGTCCTGAGAGTCATGGTGAAACCTCTCAGGGAACAGTTTGTAACAACCACCTTCCAGTCATCCCACACGTATCATCAGGATCCAAAACACACGCAGCGTGGACACAAGACAAACTGGTAGGGATCTTGGTAGTCACAAATTGTTCCTTGGGTCCTTAGGAGAAATTCTGCTTGAATTTGGCAATGTCTTGAACACAAACTGTTCCTAATAAGCCATCAGGAGACCTAAATTTCTCTGTTTTTCTCATCTGTCCTCCAAAGAGCAGGAGGACAAACTGAATATGTCTAAACAATAAAGTACTGTAGGTCGTCTCCTTATTTTATCATTTTTCATTTATCCATTAACCATTTCTCTGAGTAGCTCCTCTCAGACACTAATAAACTTGTACCATAATAAAACTGGGAGGTTTCCCATTTTTTCAACCTATGAAATGGTGTCTGAGAAGGTAGAACTTCTCCAATATTTTTAACCCCAAGCTGCTCCTTTCTCCTTATCACACCATACAAGTCCAAGCTGTGCACCCAAGAGGTGTCTGACTCCAGGCACTTGGTCTCAGCACATGCAGTACCACAAGGAACAAGCCATGTTGTGGGACTTCTGCAGTTCTTTCCTTGCTGCCTGGGGAAACGAGGTCCTAAGCTGAAAACAGGACAGATGGTGTTGGTGGTTGATGAAATTAAACCACATCCTTGTTCTGCAGAACCAGGCAGAAATCTAACATGTCTCTGCACCTTGGACAAGTCAAAATTAAATGTTTTCAACCTAAAACTGCACAGTGGTACTTCTCCAATGCTGTTAGCAGTCTAGGCATTGAGGTTGGAGGTAAGAGAAGTGTTTCTTGTGACACGCAACTGTTTCACACGGTTGAGAGTGGGAGCACAAAGTGCCCCTGAAACAGCAGTCATCTCATGACCCTGCCCTGAGCACTGGTGCTGGAAGAGCTCTATCCAAGCTCACAGGGCAGCTGCTGAAGAGCCAAGGCTCCAGGTATGGGTTAGATGGAAAAGACATGGGACCCACCCAGATTATCCTCTGCAGTCCCCTAAAGGCTGCTTGGAAGGTTGGATGAGCTGTCTCCACAGGCAGCAAGCCTGGAGGAAAGTCCCCTGCTTGAACACACCAGGTGGGTTAGCTATTCCCAGCCCACAGGAGGGTCTCAGGCCATCCCTTGTGTCCCTGAGAAGTTTGGATGCCAGTGGGCTGGGAAGCCCCTGTGTGCAGAGCAGGCCCTAGAGCCTGAATGGTGTCCCAGCTGCTCTCATAAAAGTGTCATTAGGCTTAATTTAGTTGCCTAACCAGCACTGCCCAGTGCTATTAAGGCACCCTTTGGCCTTTGCTTCTTACTGCTGCAAACTCTGTGCCCATCTCGTAACCATGGCAGACATTTTGGCTCATTAAGGGCATCCCACATGGCACAGTGTCTGCATTTCTGCTCAGAAACCAGGCTGACAATACTCAAATCCTCACTTTTTAAAAAATATTGGCATCCACAACACAAGCTCAAACTTACAAGATAGAATGCCTGTCAGTTCCTGTTTATGTATGCAGGATCCAGTGCATGTGGATGAAGATATAAATACATGCCCAAGCTTATGCAAACGTTTGACCAGGAGAGCAGCAGCTCTCGCCAGTGGTTTCTGAATCTCATTTTCTAAATATACCTTGCCCAATTCATGGGAGGAGCACGGTTTGGCACCTCCCGAGGGGAAACACAGATGCTTGGCTCCCAATCCCTGGAATTTCTTGAACTTCTGAGTACAAAAGGGGAGAGGTCAGAGGTTGAGCTGCACTATTTATTTTTACTCATTTTCTAATTGTTCAAAACCACGCACAGATAGGGCATTTCGAGACCCATGGGGTCTGCCTGCCCAGCCTGGCAAATTCCAGTCATTCCTCCAGGCTGATGGGGGCTATTCACGCCCCACTGAGGTAAAGTGGATCCACCAGCCCTCAGTCTACTGAGGAAGGACCTGTTCCAGACAGACCATCCCATCCCCACGACACCAGTCCTATGCTCTGTGGGGAAGAAATCCCAGGCTTCAGGAGGTGTCTCACCTGCCAGGAGTGCCAGCTGGGTGCCCCACAGAGACAGCTCCAGGGAGGATGTCCAAAAGATAACTTCCTTTTCAAGCAGGACCACAAGAGAGAGAAGATACTTGCTGGATTTCAAAGATTGCTTTTTATTATGCACATGGACTTCAATTTACTTAAATTAAAGGGGGTGGTGAGGGCACTGCAAAAGGTTGCCCAGAGAATCTGTGAGAATGCCCCATCTCTGGAAGTGTTCAAAGCAAGGCTGGATGTGGCCCTGAGCAACCTGATTTGGTGGAAGATGTCCATGCCCATGGCAGGGGGATTGGAACTAGGCCATCTTCAAAGTCCCTTCCAACCCAAAGCATCCTGTGATTCTGTAAACTTCAGAATAAAAAGTCTGCTGCACATCCACAAGGTAAAAGGTAGTTTTTAGAACTAGGTCCTCAGGCTTCAGGCAAAAAAACCCCTGCAGCCCTAACAAAAGAGCAGGATCAGCACTGTCCCCTCCTTTGTCACTCTCCTAAGAGCAGGTGGCTGTTCCCACGAGGATGGGAACTGTCCCATAGCTATTTTCCCCAGCCCAAGCAGGCACACACATGGCTATCAGAGAGCATCCCAGGCCTGGGCACTCACTGGGATGGGCACCCAAAAGATGCTGTTCTCTGATTTGCCCCAACCCACATGGAGGAGCAGCCTCCAGCTGCACCAAATGCTTTCTGTGCCACCAGAGGATCTACGCAGGTCAGGGTGGCATGATTGCTGTCCCTGACATTATCGCTGCTTAAATAATGGGAAAATACATCACAAATGCTGGCTTATCTCTCCACCCTGCTCCCATGTCACCTGCAAGGGCCACACTTGACCACAGTACTTGTCACATGAAAATGTCCCCAGTTGGGAGGAAATTCCTGCCACAGAGGTGGCACTCATTCTGCTCCACTTTCAGGTATTTCTGTGGTAAGAGAGAGATCTGAGACATCTGCATCCTCCAATCTGTCTTGCTCACCCAAAGGCTTTTGAGACCAGAGGGGTTCATGCATCAGCTGCAGCCTTCCCTTATGCTAGCTCTGATTCACCATCTGGCACTGGGTGGTTTCCAACACCTGGGAAACATGAATATGGATCAGTGCAGTCTTTCTTCCTCTCCTTCCCCCTGTCCCTGCCTTGGGCATGCCCTGTGCTTACATCTGCAGCTTCAAGGGCTGCAAATACCAATAAAGATCTAAGCAAATGAAAGCTTCAGCCTGTATTCTCATTGAATGCAAACAAGATGCTTTTTGAAACAGCCCTATTTCATTCACTTATATGTTCTCTGCTGATTTAACCTCTCACAGAAGTTTTTTGGGTTGAGATGAAGTGGTAACATTCCATTCTGGTATCTCCTCCCTTTTTCATCCCAGCCCCCAAGATGGTCTCAAATGCACTCTCATGCACCTTCCTACTACAACAGGTAGAAAATCTGTTTAGAAGTAGCAGCAAGAGCACAATCTCCTCTGTGGTCATTCCCACCATGCCTGCTCCAGGTCAGCACCACCAGGGCAAGCCAATCTACCTAACCTGGGCTCCTACAGCAAGTATTGAAGTGATCTCAGGGCATGCTGCAATCCAAACAAGTCTCCATGTGAGAGTTAAAGCAGTGCTTTGTCTTAACCACTGGATTAACATTTTGAAATTTAGATGTACCAAGGTCTCTATTTTTTTCCTGTATTTCTACAATACCTAGCACAGCAGCACTCTGATTCATCCATGATGTTCCCAGGCATGGTCCCAAAACAAACAAGAAGTTGCAAATCAGCAATCTGGATCACCCACTAAAATGAAGAGGAGCGTGGCTTTGTTTCCATTGGAGCAGAAGCACTCTTGTATCATTTCCAGACCAAGAAGCAGACTCCAGGAGGTCCAAATCCTTTGGCCTGGCTACCAGACCTCAACTGGCTGACTGTAGAGGCACGGTACAGCTGGGTTAATAGTCACCATTCCTGTAAAGAAGTTTAGTCACACAGTGCTGTTGATGACCCCTCCCACACTAGCAGCAGCCCTGTGAGGGTGTAGCTGGCACACCAGTCAGCAGGACCCTGCACCAGGCAGTGCTGGTGAAACTCCCTGCAGACAGCAGGGAAAGGCTGTGAACAGTCCTTTGAGTCCATATTGCTTATGATACCCATGTCTGGAAATAAATAACCAACATTTGCACCTCCAGTTTGTCTTCACTTAAACGCTGCATCCCTCCTTACCACTGTACAAATTAATTTGGAACCTGACTCAATGAAGCATTCAGACACATGCTCCAGTTCAGCCACTGGTCCTGCTGGAGCAGAGAGATGGGCTGATGGCAGGACAGATGCCAAGTTCATCCCTGTGCATTTGCCTGTGGATAGTAACCACTTTTGCAGGAAGGTGGTGTCCCCTGCTCGATTTATCCCCAGGGGAAGAGCTGTGCAATCTCTGCTCTCCTGTGTCCTCAGTGCATCCTCCTTGTCCCTGCTACCTGTCTTGGCAATGCTGGCAGCCTTGTGGACTAGGCTGGATCTGCCCCAAAGTGCTGGTGTGGTCTTGCCATGGTTTAACCCCAGCTGGCAACTCAGCCCCACACAGCCACTCACTCACTCTCCCTGCCAGTGTGATGGGGGAGGGTAAAAGTGAGATAAAGACAGTTTGGTAAGGAAAGCAAAAGCTGCACACACAAGCAAAGCAAAACAAGGAATCAGTTTACCCCTTCCCATGGGCAGGCTGGTGTTCAGCCATTCCAGGAGAGCAGGGCTCCTTCACACCTAACTGTGACGTGTGAAGGTGAACACCATCATTCCAAATGTTCCGTCCTTCCTCCTGCTCACCCCACTTTACACCCTGAGCATGAGGCACATGCTATGGAATATCCCTGGGTCAGATGCCTTGGCTATGTCCCCTCCCAGCTCATTGTGCACCCCTTGCTGGTGGGCGGAGATGAGGAGCAGAAAAGTCCTTGGGGCTATGTAAACCCTACTCAGCAACAACAAAAACATCCCTGAGTTATCAGCACTGTTTCCAGCACAAATCCAAAACACAGCCCCATACCAGCTACTACGAAGAAAATGAACTCTACCCCAGCCCAAACCAGCACAGGTCTCTACCCAGGGCTGTTTGCCACTGCTCTTTCATGCCCACAGTGCTGTGCAAAGGCAGTGGATGGGGTAGGCTACAGCCCAAATCTGGGAAGGCTGTGTCCTTTGTGAGTCTGGTTAGATGGAGTGTCACAAATCCAACAGGTCCACAAATGCCACCAGCAAAAGAGCAAGGATGGGTTTTTCTGGCCCACTCCCAAGTGAAAAGTGGAAGCAGAGGCATGAAGCAAACAGACAAAAGGCCTCAGTAGAAATTGAGGATGCTCCATCCCTCAGAAAAGTTTTCAACCTCTGAATAGATAAGTCCAAGTGCAAATATGGTCCTGCTCAGGGACAGATGATAAGGATTGATGCCATAAGCAAAACAACAAGATCTTAAATCTCTTGATACAAGTGTGGGAAGCCACTCAGAGAAGCTAGAAATCATGCAAAATGATGGGGGCTATGAACTCAGCAGCTTAGCTCTGGTCTGCTGGGATTGCTGTCATAACTCCAATCTTAGCACATCATCTGTTTAAGGAGATAGGAAGGGGGAAGGAGTGCAGGGGTGCTGTTATGTATCAAGTGTACATACCACTGCCAGCAACCTGTCACTGGACAGTGAAGAGCGTGGTGATGGAGCCACAGAGCCAGTGCATGAGGGGTGTGGAATGAAAGGGAAAGCAGTGAGGGTCCTTCTCTGGACCACCAGGACTGGGGAGCAGGAGAGCAAAATGTCTGGACCAACCCTCAAACTGCCAGAAAAGATGCAAGGGAGAAGCTGTGATCCCCAGCTGGGGCTGAGGGTGGCTGCTGGCAGTCAGACATCTCTGTGTTTATATTCCAGCTGCCTCCCGTGGAAAGTGCACAGGGTCTGGCATTTCAGAGCAAATGCAGAACAGCAGAGACTTTGATTCATAGCTAGGATTTATCTAGGTACTGCCTGTAGTCTTTGTGGTAAGGCTCAGATTTTACAGTTCACTGCCCCAGGTTGTGATTCATTGTGAGAGAGGCCATTAAAAAGAGATTTACAGAAGATACGAGAGAACTGCCCAAATTATCCACTAAGGCTAAGCAGAATAATTTCTCTCCAGACAGAATTAGACACCTTATCCAGGTCAGTCCTTGTTTCTTGCAGAAGAAAGATGCACAGATGAGCATTGTGCAGCCAGACTGTTCCTATACCAGTAATGTGAGCAGGGAGAGGTCTGAGCCTTGGCCCTGGTGCTTCACACACCCCTGGATCAGTCTGCAGAACTCTTAGCACAGACTCCAGAACAGCTTAACACAAAGAAGAGTCTCCCCAAAGAGCAGTCTCCTCATTTGGAAAGGAAGAGACATCATCCTCATAGAGATCAGCTGGGCCATGATGTACACATCACAATAAGCAAACAGGGAGCTTGCTGGTTTATTTACTCATTGGTACAGGTACAACATCAGACACTGGAGATCTGGTTTAGGTTCCTCGAGATTCACATCTTCCATCACTATGGAGAGTGCAAACCATATGATGTGGAGAGATAGGACACACTTTGTCTCTGCTGCTGAAGGAGTTCTAGTCTTACAAAAACAGTACACATTTATTGAAGCAGACATTGGACACCTTATCCATCCACCCTTAGACTCATAGCACCTTGTACATTACAGCCCAAAGAAGAATAAATTGTTTCATATAAAGAGAAAGATCCACAAAACCCCAGCATTTAGAAAGCCCCACTCCAGCATCAGACAGTCTGATAGCTAGGATGTTCTCAAGGGCTGCCTGAGAGACCTGCCTTTACCTCCTTCATCCCAGACAATGACCCTATCCCTAATCCTGCAGGCACACGTCGGCATTTGGCACTTCCTTACCCTGGCAGTGTTGGTCTCACACTTCACCATGCTCAGGAGACCTCGTTCTCCTTAGACCAGACTCAATGTCACCCAAGCTGAGGCAGGCAGCTAACTTTGTGCTGTCACTATGCCATGCACATCCCAAAGAAGTCCAAAAGAGCTGTAGCAGCATTACTGTCCCATTACATCATTGCACAGGGACACGGGATCATTTTCATATTATATACTACTAGCTAAAATAGTAATATGAACCCCTTGCTTCATGTACTGAGGAATTTAGTCCAGACAGAGTGAAGCTGCTAGACTGAACTGCTTGTCATCTCTGACTGGACCATGACTGAAGGACTCAAGTATGTGTCCCTGAGGCAGACCCGTGGCTCTGTTCGTTGTGAGATTGTTGGGGTTTTTTAGTTTGGTTTTTTTACAGTAATATAATCTTCAACCCAGATAAAGATGCACAGATAGTGTGGATCACATGAAAATGAGGAGGCTTGAAGAGTCACAAAGGGTAGACAACACTTAGAAAATCCTAGCTGCTGTAAACACATCAGGAAAGGGAGAGGGAGTGAGAGGCTGTGCCTGTGGGAGGGGGGCACAGCTGAAAATACTCCCAAGGCCCATGTCTTGACCTTTACATGAGCTGAATCTTTGATCTCAACAGAGAACTCTCACAAGCCCTGCAAGTACAGCCAAACATCAGCTCACAGACAAAAGCTGTGCACAAAGCTGTGCCTTCTCCCTCCCTCATTCCCACAGGGGAATATCCCTGCAAGGTACCTCTTCACAGCTCCTCACTTAAGGGTCAATTATTTATTTGTCAACTTGAGTGCTTTTTCATCTCTTCAAAGATTTTTTATTATTATGATTTATTATTAGCAATTTCCATTAACAGCAAAATAAATGGTGATACATTTATATTCCTATAAATGTGGGTTCAGCAGGAACAGGGGGTGCTGACCTCTCAAGAGCCAGGGAGGGATGCCAGCCACTGCCCCTAGGTGACAAGGACACACAGATCCCTTTCCTTCCTATTCAGGCGGAGCTCATTCTGCCCCCAGGCTGTGCTGTTAGACTGGACAAGAACCCCAGTATTTACGTCCCTCAGTTTTCTGAAATAGGATTTAGTTTCAAATCTGCCCCCAAATAAGTCTTGTTTTTCAGACAAGAGAACTGGGACATGTAGAAATTAAGACCTGATTAGGCAAGTGGAATCAGTTTGAGGAGTCTAAATACTCCATCATCCTCTCTTGGCAAATGTTTGCATCCCAGGTTCTTGGCTTACTTTTTAGTTTTTTTTCTCAAGAATTGCATTTTACTTAGGATATATGTGTTGGCATTGTACTTCCACCAATCCTACCTAACCTGCAAACTTTCTCTTCCACATCTTTAACAGTACCCATTTGCCTACACAGAATCACAGAATTGCAGAATCATGGAATCTGCTGATTTGGAAGGGACCCACAAGGATCATCAAGTCCAATTCCTGGCCCAGCACAGGACAGCTCCCAGACTCACATCATGTGCCCAGGACTATTTCACTCCTGTCTATCCTACCAGATAAGCCACTGTAATGTCTTGCACATATTCCAGGGAAGGGTAAGACTGCACTGGGAAATAACAAATGTCACAGTCTGCAAAGGGGAAAATTTAAGCTTTGTTTAATTTCTGTCTCATTACAAGTGCTGTGTTCTGGCTCTGAGAAACATGAACTAAAGCTGAGTCGATTTTATTGTGAGTGAGTAATGGACAATCCAGATGACTTGCCAGGAAGCATGGCCCCAGGGCTGTGCAGTACACAGCTTCCAGGAAAAAAGGGCCATATTTGTAAACAGAAAGCAACATCACTCATTGTTATGAAAGGCAATTCCCTATCTGAGAAGTGATGGAGCAAAGCCACCAAACCCCCTTTAAAGGGAACAAGTCTACCAAACAGGAAGGTCTAAGGCGTGACAACGTCTGGATAAGAGGATAACAAGTACATATATACCTTCCTGCCATTATGCTGAATAAAAAACTAGTGAGTATTTCATGCCTGTGGAAAGTCTGACACCGTGCAAGCACTTTTGTTCTGCAAACTGTGGAACCAGGGCCAGCAGAGCCTACTTAATTCCACTCCACAGGGAGGGTTTGCCCCTCAGCTGCCCTGTGCTCACTGCCACAGTGGTGAAGCTGTCCACCCAGCAGGAAGGGCTTCAAGCCAAGCAGAAGCAGTGTGTTTCATGGGCATCAGCACTCACTGGTCATTTCACTTAACAAAAGAGAGCACAGATTCTTCATGCTCCTCAAAAGTCCACAGGAGAGCCAGAGGGGCAGATGTAAAATGGCAAAACGCTGACTTCTGCCAAATCCAGGGCAAAACTCCCACTGGTTTCAATGGACTCAGTTATTTATCCTTAGATTTCAAGGCTGAGACTACTGAACATATTGTCTAAAACTCCCATGAGCAACAACAATTCAACTCATCACCCCCAAATCTGCTTGTGACCCACAGCAGTGGTCCCCAGCTCCCCCTGTCCCTGAGCCACACAACAGCAAGTCAACACATCTCTCACTCCTCACAGCCTCAGGCCTACGTTTTTATTTACAAGGACAACATAAACAGTGTTGTGTTTTGCATGACAAAGATACCTGCTCATCATGGATGGAAGGTGACTGGTCTCAGAGACATCCCTTAGGAAGCTGTCTAGTCCTGCTTTGAATGTTTCAGGTAGCAAAGAGCCCATGCATGCCCTCAGAAGTTCATTCAGCGGTCAGTTCTCCTCCTCCACGTGCATTCATGGGATCTTCCCCCTGGCTGCTCCTGGGAGCATGTGGTTTGGGTACTAATGCTGCATGCTGGCACCAAGCTGCATTTCACAGGGAAAAATATGCAGCCCTCCATAAGCAGATTAGGAAACACAAACACTGAGAAATGGAGAACAGAGTGGGAAAAGAGCTCTTATCCAAACAACACCCAGGGCAAGAACCAAGGTCCCCACTTGGTGAGAAAACTAGGGAAAGCATGGGATTTAAAAGCGAAACTGTTGGGAGACTGTTTCTTTGCACCATTAAAGTGATAGTGTTCCCTCACTCCTGACAGGCCCATCATGGTCCTGTTTATAGCCAAGCTCAGTTCTGTATGAACATCAAAATACGTCTCTTTTTCAAGTCAGCTGCACAGTGCACACAGCATCATCTGGGAATTCAAACACATGTGGATTGTTCAATGTTTTCGTGGTCTTGTGTGTCTCGTCATACATGAGCAATGTGCCTGGAGCCCCCCAATGTACCAGGCACCACAACAAAAAGAAACCATTGCAGCCTGAGGTGTGGTGGAAGCTGCAGGAGAGCTCATCACCCAGCAGCTGCTCTCCACAGCTGCCACACTCTCCAGGGCTCCCCTACATCTGCAGATGTTACAACCGTTGCAAAATGGGCCTGCACTGTGATCTTGCTAAGTTACCTCAATCCTCTGAGTACACTCTGCCCAAAGCATCCTCAACTCACACTCTGCATCTGGATGTTTTTCTGAGTTAATAAGTGAGAGGAAACCCTACACACTACTCCTACCTCCTCCAAATCTCTACTTTCTTCTCTCTTCTCCTTTCTGCTTTTCTCTCTAGTTTGTCCCTTCAACCTTATTCCATTTTCATTACTCTGCACTGTTTAAATATCCCTAGCAAAACCTGGGCACTACAAAAAATAAACCAAATGCAAAAAGAAGGGAGAAATATTTCATACATCAACAGCTCGTTTGTAGGAATCCTGATGTCATTACTTCAAGAAAATAAAGGAGTATAAATTCTAATGCAAGTCTCCCACTCAGTTGTAAAACATGCTGCTGTATTTACACCAAAATAATCATCAGACAGTTATGTGGTTTTTTCCCAGAAAACTCTATCCTGAATTTGTTCTTAGAGAGGAAGTTGTTCATAGCCTCTTACCACCCCCCTCGTTTATGCCTGCTATTTTAGGATTGTTCCACTCCTTTTTTGCCTCTCTCCCCATAAAACTGGAATTACTTTAGCCCACAAGGTTACTTCATAAGGCCTCCTTCTCAGCATATGAATCCAATTTTAGATTTTCAGGCTTAAAAATAAATATGTGAAAAAACCCCCAGCCAAACAAAAAAGATGTTCTAAAGCGGGAGGAAAGAAAGCTCCAACATCCATTGTTTCAGCCTTAGCTATCTCCACCATATTCAGCAGTCACATCCATTTTACTGTAAGGGATGTGTAATCTCTGGATGGATCTGCTTAGTAAAGATTTAGTATTGAATGGGTGATGCCTGAAAGAATAGGACTGTGACTGTAGTGTGTTGCCCAGGGATGGCTGCTCATTAAGCTGCCCAGAATAAAGTGTATTCATGGAAATTAGAAAATTCTTGGGGAAAAAAGCAACTTACATAGTAATGGCCTAGCTCTCAGAAAATCTGTTCTGAAAATTAGTTGTTTATGGAAGACTGCACTTTACTTTCATACTTTCTATTAAGTGTGTAAAAATATATTAATGACCTTTTGCAAGTTATATTTGGGCAACATTTGCAGTCGATGTGGTCTCTCAGTAGCTGTATGAGATGTACAGACATTGTTTTAGCACACGTTGTTAGCTGGAACAAGGGGTCAACACAAGCCTTCTGGAGCAAGCAATCTGAAATGCATTTGAGGCTGTCATCCACATGAGAAATTGTTTCAGCCATTCCCTAATATCATCTTCCCTCTCCAAACCAAGATTCTTCAAAGAGAAGGGGTTTGTATGCGAGATAGGTGTCCAGACTTCAAAAGGCAGTGAAAATATGCCTCAAAGACAGAGCAAATGTAGCTACCAAAACTTTGGTTCCTGTGCATGATCCCTCCAATGCCATGTGTGACTTGGGAGCTTAGTTTCTTTTTTTCTCCCCACTGGGTTACCAGTTCAGCATTTTTGACTTGGTTTCCCTCTATCTTGGGCAAAGCCTGGAAAACATAAACTGCGCCCTAAAAAGGGACAAACGCAGCCCCACTATTTACCCCTACACTCCTATTCTCTACTTTCTTTTTCCGACAGATAGTAAAAATGAGACAATTCATAGCAGGCCTAAGTCTGATGGTTTGGCTGAAATCAAATACCAGTTTTCAAAAGGTTTTTGGATCTAGAGAGAAATGCCCATAGAGCTGCAGAATACATTGGGTTTGACTGACAGCTAATTTTTCCCTCTACTTTTCTATCTGGCTGTGCAACCAAGAAATCAACTATTCCAGACAAATTTCCAATGCAGAACCTCTTTACGACCCTTCTGGATATGATGTCACTGGAGGACAACCTGACAGTTTCCAAAAAAAACTGGGACTCCTGCCTGATGGCACAATAACAGTGGTAGAAGTTTTAAGACTCACAATAAGTACTGGGAGAGCAGGGATAAATGATGATTGGCATCAAAGACAGAAATCATATCTTCTGGCTTTCTCCTGGTTTACATCTATCATACTGTATTTTATGTTCCTGGCAAATCATTTACGGTAAGGTTTTTGGAAATGAGTGCTTTTGGAAATGAGGTCTTCTAAGTGGAAATGTAAGCACTGCAATAAATGACTTGATCTTCAAATGTATTCAACAGCCTATAGCTCTTTCAGAAATCAGAGCTGTGGAGTGCTCGGTGCTTTAAAAATGAGTCTCATTTTCTCTTGTGCTCAACTTTGGATAAAAGACTTATTTTAATGTTCGGAAAAGGAGGATTTGCTCATACTGCATAATCAATCTGTAATCCTTAGAGCTTCTAAATGTGAAGTGCTGCTGTTAATTCCCTTATTCTGGTGTGGTTTTGAAGGTGTTCAGTGGAATAAATTGGCAATGCAACTTGGAACATTTTTAATATGCTTTGAGGAAACAGGATCCAGATGACAATTGATGTGACATACTTGTCACCTGCAGCGGAAAAACCCCACCAAGAGGGAAGCCATAAGGCTTCTCCCCGTGCCCACAGCATCCTACGCAATTTGTGGTACAACAAAAAAGGTTTTGCAGCCACGTATTTATTTGTCTTGCTTAGTGCCCTTTGTGCTACTCCCACACTTGGACTTTAAAGCTTTCTTTGAAAGTTTTATTATCTTTCGCATTTCGCAGCCCTCAGAGGCACTGATGTTGCAGCCTGTTCTGGGGAATGGGTGGCAAAGCGCTCTTTGTTTCTGGTGAGGGAAGACCCCGAAGGCCATTAAAGCTGCTCAGCAGTGTTTCCTTTTAAGGACGAGCTGGGGGAGGCATCCTGCTTTCATCCTTAAATCTTACCAGATGAGAGGAAAGCTGGTGATGAGGACTAGGCAATGATGACGTGGGCTGAGTTTCCCCAGTTAGTGGACAGGCATTGCCAGGGCACTGAGAGCCAGGGGCTGTGCTCTGTCCTGCAGCTCTCTGTGGCTCTTCCTCAGCATCTCCCCTGTAGAGCAGAACTGATCATCTCACTGGATCTGCTGGCAGGCTGCCCAGCCAGCCCTGCCATCGCTGGGGACAAATCAAATACTGCTGACAGTGTCTCAGATCCATGTGCATGAGAAAGCAAAGCTTTTCCCAACGCCTCTTGCCATAGCCCTTTCCCTACTGGGATCACTGCCATGTCTTATTTAGAGATTCCCTCTTTCCAAGAAGGAAAGATTTGAAACTGCATTTGAAAGAAGGCATATTTTAGATGCTTATTTCCTTCTTGCTGGAAAATTTTTAGTGACTGTGTTGTAGGAAAGTTGTTTTCACAGGCATAAATGCTGTGCAAGGAAATACTTCTAATATGAAAATATGGACAAATCATCTCAAAAGCACATGGCTTGAGTGCAGGACTATGCAATGCCAAAAATTAATCATGCTGACATGAACCTCCACTGTAAAAGCAAACTGTGTCACATTATCATTTTCAGCCCAAGAAATAAATATATATACTGCAAGACTGAAAATAAATCAGAGTCTAGCAATAAACAACCATCACATTTCCTGTAGGGGGTGAAAAAACCCAAACAAAACCACAGGGAGCTGTATGGGAGAGAAAAGGGGCAAAGAGAGAGAGATGGAGAGAGTTTTTACAAGGTTATGTGGTGACAAGAGAAAAAACAAGAGTTTTAAGTTGAAAGAGGGTAGATTAAATTGGATATAGGCAAGAAATTTTTTACTGTGAAGGTGGTGAGGCACAGGAACAGGTTGCCAGGTCTCATCCCTGGATGTGTTCAAGACCAGGTTGGATGGGGCCATGAGCAACCTGGTCCAGTGGAAGGTGTCCCTGCCCATGGCAGGGGGGTTGGAACAAGATGATGTTCAAAAATCCCTTCTAACCCAAACCATCCTGTGATTCTACAAGGCTAATATGGCAAATGGTATCAGTGCAAAATATTGTTCTGTGAGGGCCACCACCCCTCAGTCCATGTAGACTCTTGCTCACCAGGGTCTCTAAAACAGCACACCAAATTTGTATGAATTTGAGGATGGTCACTAGAAGCAGCAGCTTGTTGATGTCTGGTGATCCTTCTTCTCCAGAGGGTCGTCTGTAGTCTCCCATGCACTGACTGATCTGTGAGCAAAGCTCTGCTCTCCCCCATGGGCTTCACTCCTTCCACAGCTCCCAAGTTCACACCTGACCTCTCTGTTGCCAGCCTGGACCAAAACACTTGCACTCCTACTGATATAAAACCAAGATCCAGCAGGAGAGTGAGACTCTGGGAACATCAGGGTGAGGGTAAAGGTACTTCAGCTCTGCCTCCATGATGGGGTATCTTATTCTCTTGTGGGGCTCTTGTACCCCACAGCTGCCTCTTCTTCATCACCTCTCTCCATGTAGCTGGCTGCTCTCCTGATGCCTTCTCGTCCTTCCGTTTCTCTTTTCCCTTCTCTGGCTCAGTCAGTACATGCTTCATGTCTGATTCAGCTGCTTCCTCTGCCTCCATGATCAACAGCTCCTTCCCTGGTAATTTTTCTTCCTGTGGATCAATTGTCTAATTCAACATACACCTCAAAATATTCAGCTGTCTAACATCCCCTCCATAGCCTCCTCAAAGCCCTGTTTCAGCTCCAGGATCTTCTTCAGCTTTGTCTCCCAGCTGCATCTTGTCTCCTACAGGTTCCTCAGAGGCTATTTCCCACCTAGACTTTCCATTATAAATATTACCCAGGATAATCTGCCTCCCACAGCCAGGCATCTTTGCTCTCTCTGCCTTTAAATGACTTTCACTGCTGTCAAAATTGCCTTTATCTCCTTCCTCGGGTCTGCTAAAACATCATATCAAGCTTTCTCTACAAACTTTAGGCAAAATAACAACCCTCTTCCCAAGTCAAGGCCTCCAGCAATCATTCTGTGTTTGGATTTTTAAGAGTTTTGCCTAAATCAATCTTGTTTTGAAATAGTAATGATAACAGCTTGCAAAGTACATACATTTACATACCTCACTTCATTCAAATTAAGTGGCAAAGATAAGAATCTCCAGCAAATTAATTCTGCTAATGTTCTAAACTGTGAATTTCAATCACAGCTGAAAACCAAACCAACTCAGCTAAATTGCTGGCTCTTGTTACACTTTAAGTGATCTAAAAGCATGCATCAATAAGCAAAGCAACTTCACTTTGTGCAGCTGAGCTCCAGACTGATTTGCTGCTTTCCAGAACTGTCTGATAAAAAAGCCACAGTCAGCTCCAGCTAATAAGAGAAAAATCAATCCAGAGCCAAAGAGCAATAAAAATGTTGTAGCAAGTTCAGAACATTTTGTCACAGCTAAAATTGGTTTCCTATGAACCATCCAAAGTCATATGGACTGCAAAGCCTTGCAGTTCGCAACTGTTAAAATAGCAAACGTTCTAATGATTCCAGAAGCAAGCAAGAAAATCTGCTTTTTGTCCCAGGATGAGGGACAGTGATGAAGTGAAGAGTAAGAGATGTTACACAAAGGGTTTGGAAATTAATTTACTACTCAGTACTCTGTAGTTCAGCTGGAGAACTTTTGTAGCGTTTAGACAATCTGCATTTTAATTTGGATAATTTAAAACTGGACTGCAGCTTTTGAGACAAAGAGAGACTTATAGATCAAAGTGGCGTGGAAAACTAAGAGCAAATAGAAGTGAAAGGTCTGAAAACAACTGGGATGCTTTGTTCCCAGCATTCCCACACTGCCACAGTGGCCAGGTACCCCACAGGCTCTTATTCGGATTTCTAAATATAATTTACCCTGGTGCAACTAAATCCCAGAAGTGCACAGGGAGAGAGAAGGGCAGTGTTTACAGACTTATAGATGCAAGATTCCTATGGGGATTCTGGATTCACTGTGGATATCCCTACCTTGCCAGTGGCCAGGGCAATTCCCAGCAGATGGGTCTTAGAGCCCAGGGCAGAGGTTAGAGGGGATAACACAAAGGGCTGCAAGCAAATAAACCAGCTGCACAAGGAGCAGAGCTGCCTGTGGCAGTATTTTTTGTGTCCTGGGAGGCTGGGGCTGATGATGGCAAGTACCACCTTTAATGAAGAGGTGCCCATACATCAGGGCATCTAGCACAGCCACAGCCTGGCTGCTGCTCTCCAGAGACCAAGGCCACCTCCTCAGCTCCCAGCCTGCCCATCTGCCCCCTCTGAACCAGCAAGGACTTGATCCTGCTTCTGCAACCGAGAGACTAAAATGTGTCCTACAAAGCAAAGCAGTCCCTGACCTTTTTTTTTGGAAGAACCTCTTGTGTTTCCACTGCTGGCGGAAGCCAGAGCCCTCTATTTGGCCACAAACAGGCTTCCCACGAGCAGATGTGCTCAGAGCATCCACCCACACAGCTCCAAAAGGAAGGGCCTTGGGAGGGAGCAAGCAGCTTGGTCTCCACCAACTCTTTTCACACAGATCAGTGAACAGTCGTTGAACAGAAATGTCTTTTCATCCTCAGCAGCTGAGGCCATGCTCTGGCCTGTGACCCATCCCCTCCCAGCCGGACTCGAGGAGAACCCGGGATTTATGATAAAAGACTGCTGTCCTCTTTGTGCTTCTCCCTGTGGCACCACACAGCTTGAGCAATGTAGCAGTTTCAAATTGCTTTAAAGCAGGTCCCTGCTTCTATTTTTACAGGAACGTCTCAGCCCTGTGAATTTTGGTGTCCCCTGCATATGGTGTGAATCGTCCTCCACAGGCAGCATGGGGAATTAAGCAAACAGTCCCCAGCTCCAGGGGGAATATGATAAATATCTTCATACAATGTACACAGGAATGGTTTTCAGTGGATAAAGCAGCTCTGGTTCCATGCCATCATGGTGTGGTGAGGCTCCAAACGTGCTCTGTGTCCTCCTGACAGAGCGTTCATCTGCTGTGGTCCACCTCATTCCCATGGGCAGACTGTACATTTTATAGGTTGTACATTGAATTGATTGTACTATGCACATTTCATTCCTTGCTGATCATACAAGCTAACTACCTTGATAGGTAGTTATATATTTAAAATGTTTAAATGTTTTCCTTGGCATCTGCTAAGAAGAAATCAAGTGCTGTCCTCCCTGAACGCTGTGGGTAACGCTTCCTTCCCCTGAGCTTCAGAAATAACTTCCTAGCACTGTCAGACCTATATGTCACTTATTTTCTCCACATGATTTTTTTTGTCAATGTGAAATGATCACACTTCCTTTACCCTCTTGTTCATTCAGATAGCTCACCCTTGGTGGAAGAATCTATATTTCGCAATGGTTTTGCAAAATGGTTGCTCTGCTTTTGCTCAAGAGCCCTCTGTGCTACTGTGATAAAATTGTGGAAGTAGTGAGAGAGGAAGCTGCAGGGAGCAGTCTGATGGCTTTTACACACACAGGCACCACTTTTATATGAATTATAATGCAATTTAACAGTTCCAAGATCACACAGAATTTTTTAAGTGCTATTAAATAAGCAGTGATTTTATACTGAAGCACAGGCAAGAAATGGAGCCCACAGGTAGAGCTAAAAAAGTGGCATATTAGAAGAGGCTGAGCTTGTGCCTAGGCTATTCAGTCTCTCCCTAGCTATCCAGTCAAGTTATTCAGGCAGACCAAGCTTTATCTTCATGGAAAGTTTCTGAGCAGACACTCAAACAGTGACAAAAAGGAACAAATATACTATCAGCAGTGAGTTTGTTCTAAGAATAAAACAGGCATGATTGTGGGGAAAGCAGACTGTGAAACACCATAGACACAACCAGGAGGAGCCACTGCAGTAAAAGAAAAATTTAAAATTTAATGCTGATTTTGTGCATCATGATAACTACATTCAATCCCACCCCTGCTGTGCAACGATGGGAGACACAGAGCTGACAGAGAGGAAACAACAGGGAGGCAATAGGGGAAGGGAAGAGCAGATTCCCAAACACCACAACTCTGTGCATGACTCAGTCTTTCATGAAGCCCTAAATCCATCATTTCTGGGGAGAAATGACAATTGTGACATTGCCACATCAGTCACTCCCAGGCCCTGCCTGCTGCCCTGCTCAGCTTGGCGTGCGTGGACATTGGGAGCACGGCGTGGCCAGCTCTGCCCATGGGAACAGCATGGGGTCGTGTCTGTGCCTGCCATTGCAGCATGCAGCTCTCCTGCCAGCAGCACCCCACAGCATATGCACAGCATGGAGCAGTTATGCTTGCTGGTGGCATGGCTTCCTCCCCAAAGTTAGATTCTTATTGATTATGATAACTAAAGCAGCCTTACAAGGAAAGTACTTTGGCATTTGGGCTCTTCTGGCACTATTATTTGTCAGAAAATTAATGGCATCCATGGCTTTGCTTTCCAGATGGACATTGTAAGAGTCTTTAGGCTCCCCCCTGAATTTCCCTTCTGCTGCTCGTTGTTCACAGCTGTGTTGAGCAAAGTCCTGGCAGGCTGGAGCTCAGCAGACAACCGGAACAGGGAGAGAAAAGTTTCTGAGCTTGTGTCAAAATGTTTATTCGCTTCATACAGAGCTGATGCTCTTTCATAATACATAAACATGCTGTTGCTAAAACTTTAATGGGCATAATTATGGCTCTTTGAAAATTCTAATTATATGGATTATTAGGAAATAACTTAAGAGCTTGGATAAGATCAGGGGATTTGGATGGGCTGTGATGCAACCTCTGTGCCTATAACTCTAAATTAATCATTTTCCATGGTTTATGTATACATTCCACTTTTCCACTTAATATGAGACTGCAGGCAATATGTTTCACGTATTTCACATCCTGCCTTGCTCAGTCCCTCTAGCTCTGGCCCTATGCCTGCTCAGGATTGTCACTGTCTCTCAGCAAAGATCCCCTTGCTGTACCCCTTATAGACCATGCCATGGTCCCAGCCAGACCCTCAGCCCTCAAATACTTGTTCAGGCTGCTAATTTTGAGGTTCTTGGCTTACTCTTGTCTCATACAAGTAAGGTGTAATTTCTTTTTTAAAATATCCACCTTGAGGATTTTTCTGAGAGATGATTTACAGGTTTGTGTTTTCCTGTTTTCAGATTTTATGTGTTTTGTAATCAGCTCTGGGTGATAGCAAGAGCCAGAGCTACAGAGGAGTGAAGCTACAAATCCAGCACAAATCCAGTCTTGCTCATTGACATTTGCCTTAAATGGGTTATTACTCTTCCTCTTGGACATTATGGGATGAAACCAGGAATTGAATTATTGAATACTGTGAGATATCAGCTTGCCAGTTTATAGACTTATTATAATACTTGGTCTGAAATGTTAATCTGCTACTAATAAAATTGCTGACTCCTTGTATTAGCAGTTGTTCTCAGGCTGGGGCAGCACCAACCAAATTTCACCTAAAAATTTGGTACCCTTTTTGCACCATGAATTTGTCTCACAAACAGACCCAGCCCTATAACTGGGGGGCTTTTTCTTTTGGATTGGTCAAAATGTATTACAAATGGAGACAATGCAGCTTTCAGGCACAGTGGTCTGACTGCAGACTGCCATTTCTTTTTCTGCATGTAAAAATGCAGTTAATGTTTATTCTGTACAGACTCTCTGTGTGGAGCTGAGTGAGGAAACAGACTCTGGGTTCTGTGGAGAATCACTGCTGCTGCCAGACCCCACCACCCATGTCAAGCTGTCCCTACAAACTTCCTGACCCTCTCACTCTGTAGATGAGGTTTTGGAGAGGGGAGAAGGATGCTGTATTGCCTCATGCCTCAGGAGAGGGGAAATAGCTCAACAGGCCCCATTAGGTGCTGCTGGTTTGGCAGCCAACTGCACCCACTGCTTGTGAACATCAAGATCTTAAGCAAAGTCTCCCTCCAGCCTCTGGAGAGGCTCAGGACATGTGGCTGGGATGAGAGATCTGTGCCAGATCACCCTCCACCCCTGCTGTCCCTGCCTGGACAGCCAGATGAGTGGGAATCCATGTTTGGAAACCTTCCTTGACCTTCCTTGTCCTAGACCTTCCCACTCTGCCAAAGCCCCCTGAGGTTTGTCAGCTGACCCACAAACCAGAGCAGTCTCAGCTAATGGGATTCTTTAGGCAGACACAGGCTACAGTGTTACATGAGCCTTACAAAGGCTTTCTCTGACTTTTTTGGGAGTTATAAATTAATTACCAGAGTTTAACTTAAATAAATTTCTGTGAAGACACAGGAAATTTCAGCCCGTGAAACATTCTTGGTATAAAAAGCCATCAGCTCTTATTGTGCATGGAAGATTACTTATATACTTATATTTTTCTAAGATGTAAGAAGCTTGTGTGTTTAAGAAATCCATTCAGGACAGTCCTGGAAAGAAAGCAAGGAGGAAAGACATCAGAGGGGTTATTGCAATTTCCCAAGCACAGCACAAGAGGTTTCAGGTGGCCATGAGGTAAAAGTTGATGTCTGGGCCACTTGCCAGCATCGTCACTGGCTGCACGTTCTTTGCAAAGGAAAAAGCTCATGAAAGGTCATCAAAGCAAAAGAGAGGCTGAGTGAGGCTGGGAGAGAGCTGTGCACAGGACAGAGCATCCCCCAGGAAAATGTGGGATCAATAACCCTGTCTGTTATGATTCCAAATCTGATCAACAGGGCAGCCCCTGTCGCTGCCACCCTTCCATGCTGTGTTTTAAGTGATTGCAAGCATTTCAAAGATTTTCATTTTCAGAAGTACTACATAAAAAATTCTGGGATTTGAAATGTTCTTTAAAACTTTAAGACAAAATATTGAAAAATCCCTCTCTTTCATGAATTGTCCGTTCTTTGTCCTTACAGAAAATACATCAAGCAAAGAACATTTGGGGTAAAGTCAGCAAGGCTTTTAAACTGACTAATTTTTATTGAAAGCTTTGTTATTAGCATCAGTGATCAAATACATTACATCAGTATGGACAAACCAAAGTAAATGTCCAAGCTGAACCTTCAAACAGCCTGAGCACACTGTTTCTTTCTACTCATGATGATGAATTTGGTCTAAGTTTTTTAACATTAAAGTGCTAGTGACAGAACTGGATGAGTAATTCATAAGGAATAATTTACTCATTAATTCAGCCATTTTTCTGCTCTCTAATTCTTCATGAGGAGATTGTAATATTCTCACATTCATTCCCTCCTTGAATGTCTTCATCAAATAAGTTCATCATTTTATTAACTGCTTGTAGCCCTGCCTAGATCCCACTGGAGCAAGATACAGGATGTGTTCAGGGGCACACAGCAATTGCCAGAGAAAAAAAAGGCATAAAGATGGGGACCCCTTGTCTCACAGAAAGGGTGATTAGGAGACAAGTGGTTGAAGCAAACAAAATCATACAAGGGTAAAATGTTGAAAAAGGCTGTTATTTTTCCTCTCATAACATAAGAAATAAGAGTATTCAATGAAATTACAAGCCAGAAAACACACAATGTCAAAAAAAAAAAAGGCAAAAAACTCCCCAAAAAACCCAAAAAAACCTCAAAAAATTACAGCTTTGGAATCTACTTCACAAGACAGTACCACTGCCAAGAGCTTAGCACAATTCAAAGGAGGATTAGACATTTATATGGATAATGGGAATAACGGATCTGAGAAAACGATTTTAAAAGCAATATGAACCCTTCTGTTTCAGGGCATTGCCAAGTCTTGCAAGGTCAATTCCTCACAAGTGTTTGCATTTGAAATTCAGAATATGAGTGTCTTGTTCTCTTGTGGTCTAAGGACACAGCTTGCATGGAGTTTTTCTGTTCCTCACTGGGATAGGTGGAAACAAACTGGGTGCACAGTTTATACACATAGCCTTGTTAATTTATTTTTTTACAGCACTATCTGCAGCAACATCACTTACCCCAGTGTTCCCAGGGGTGGGGAGGGCAGCCAGGTCATGATCAGGATTGCAGGCTCTATTTCAAAAGGCCATTTCTGGAGGCCTGTTTCAGAAGCTAACCCTGCTCTGTGGCATCAGCTGTGACTGCAGGGGAAGATGAAGCCAATTCCCATTTGCAAAGGACCAGGGAAGGAGGAGGGCTGGCAGCTGTGGCTTTGCTGGGAGTAAGGGGCAGCACTTGGAAAGAGATGGAGAGACCAGGGAGAACCATCACCTTCCAGCCTTAGTCTTCTCAAAGCACTTAGAGTTTGTATCAGATAATGAAGGAGACACAACTCAAAAAGGCACCAAGAGGTCCCCTTCCCATTTCCACACCTAAATGTTCTGGAATGCATTCAGTAACACATTTCCTCATTTTTGATACTCAGGGTTTTGCAACACCAAGAAAAATAGAAGCTTTTTTATGAGTGGGGAGCTGAAGATCTTTTCCAGATCCTGTTTTGTATAGATTTCAAACCTTTAGAAATGAACCATCAGATTTTGTCCTTTAGATTCACCACCTTTATGAAATTTTCCCTCTCTTTTTCATAGCACACTCATGTCCTTTATGGGATGTGATTTGTGAGAAGGTAGGCATTTAATCAGCTTAGGCATTAAATAGGCCCTGACACAAGAGCCTGGACAATGCTTCCACAGTTCCAGTTCCTTCCAGACCTGCTGTGAAAAATAATCTCATGTTCTGTAATGAGAACAGTAAATTACAGGAAAGCATGCAAAGTAAAATGGCCGTGAATCTTCCAGTCCCTGATGAGACCCCCACTAATTAGAAAGGTGAGAGGCTTTTCCTGGAGCAGAGCCAGAATTGAGCCTGCATCACCATTTCACAAAGTTACTTAGTGGTTCATGTCACTGGGTTTCCATTTCTCCAGGGGATTTCAGTTCTCCCGCAGAGGCTGGATCTGGATGTGTTCTGCTGATGCTCATTAAGTGATGTCAGCCAAGGCCATGGCTCAGGATTCCTCAGGGGAATTTTTCCTGTTCTGGTTTCACTATAAATAAGTGAATAACATTGTAAATGCAAGGCTCCTAACCATCTGGACTCCAAGCACAGTTTTGACTAATCAGTTTCTTTCTCAATCATTTTGTCTGATAAATCCTGTCCTGTGCCTCTGTGTACCCACACACACACTTGGAGGCTCCAGTGCATCTGTGCCCCATCCTGAGAACAAATGGCTTGGCCTGGCCTCCACCATGTTATTAAACTCTCCTGACCTCCCAAACTGCATGGCTACTTCCAGGCAAGCCCATGGGAGTGGCCTCTGACCCAAGCCGGAAGTCCCTGAGATGCTGCCAAGGAACCTTTGCCCAGCACTGGTTACTGTGAGGCAGATTCCTGGGAAAAAAAAAAAAAAGGACTGTACAGGCTACTGCCTGGCTCTAACAGGCAACTGAATGCCATATGGGAGGATAAAGTTCACTTTAAAGGTCCACATTTTCTCTGGGGCAAGGAGCACAGTTTGTTCTGGTTTGTTACTAAAAAAAAAAAAAAAAAAAAAAAACTACCAA